>JAXCHB010000360.1:0-386780 GCA_036926305.1 Uropetala carovei
CTCTAGCAATCAATCAACGTGTGAACCAGTATTTTCGAGGTAAGTTACCTGAACGTTGAAATGATAAATATCCTAAGTGCAACTGATACTCAATAATCGAGCATAGACTCATGATCGCTATTAACCCGACAGCATTTATTTGCACTTACCGCAATTTCGTAAACGCTAATCCCTTTAAAATCGGTAACAACCCTGACCTCTCTTGTGTCGCGTGCGGAATTGCCGCACACAGTTCTTACTGTCGTCCCGGGCGAGATCCCTCTGCCCTCTACGACATTAATGGATTTGCAAACTTCGTGTCTTTTGCGGATAAGTAGGTGTCGATAGCGTGTACCTCGAAGGTGTAGAAAGTGAAACAAGTTCGAAAAAAGAACCCGCGAGCGAGTTATCGGGATGATGGCGAGCGAAAAACAAGGAAACGTAAAAATCAGCGTGGGAAGGGAAGGGGGGAGGCGGCTATCAGCCGGCCTCGCGGCTCGCCCGGCGGACTTCGCCCGGGCGAGAGGAAAAGGGGGGAAGGGGCGAGGCCTTCTCGGCCTCGGCGTGTTTACCGCCGGTTGTTTACACCGGTGGCAGGGTGGGGGGGGAGGAATCCGCCCCTCCCGGCCTTGTTTACCCGGCTGATCGTCGGAGACGAAGGCAGGGAAGGGAGATCGATGAGTACCGCCAGGTGTCCCGTTACTCCGACTTTGGGTAACGGAGACGGGCAGAGGAGCGGGTTGCAGTCTGCCCAAGGGGCAAGACTGGTCTTGCGGCTACTTCGCCGTATTGGCCTAGGGGGAGAGTAACCCCTGGCCCCAGGAACTCTTTTATAATGCTTAATTAAGGTATTTTTAATACCCCCGCAGTAACTTTCTGCTGGGGGGGGGGAGAATTTTCCCCATGACATCTTTTATAAAAACATAATGGAAGCGAGAGGGTTAGTGGGAAGGAATAGGTCAGAATAGACAGGTTGAAGCCTTACTTAGATAAGGGTTATTTCTTTTGGGCGTTTGAATTTGCATTTTTTTGTCGCGTCATATTGCCAAATATTGATGGTGTGTGGGTTATGTATGAGAGTCTTCGCGAAGGCTGCGACACGCCTCCGGACGAAGTCGTGGATGGCCGGTATCCCGTGTGCTCGTCTAATCTCGTAAGCCGGAATGAGTCGGGACGTGTTTGTGATGTAGCGCAGTGTTTTGTTTTGGAATGTCTCTAATCGTGTTCGATGTAACTTTGCCGTGTTGCAGAACAGCTCGCATCCGTACAGCAGGGTTGGCCGAATAATCGAAGTATAAAGCCGAATCTTTTCACCCAGTTTTAATTTAGAATTTTTACGTAAGAGCGGCGTGAGTAATTTTCTCACGCCGCTTGCTTTTCTGATAGCCTGCTGCACGTGAAGACCCCAGGTGAGTTTGGTATCGAGGTGTAGCCCGAGAAATTTATGGCTAGCGAGCAATGGTATCTCGGCGCCTCGCAAGCGGAGGCGGAAAGAAGGTTTAAACTTTGGCCGCTGGGTAAAGTTGACATGCACACTTTTGTCAGCATTAATGTCAACCTTCCAAGCAAGCGTCCACTTTTGGATAAGATCCAGGTGATCTTGGATACGTCTAACAGCCACGTCGACGACCCTCGATTGAGACGAGATAGCCGTGTCATCCGCGAACATGTAGACTTGATTGTGTGGAGAAGAAGGAAGGTCATTAACAAACAAGTTGAAGAGGATCGGACTGAGCGTGGAGCCCTGGGGGACACCACACGTAATCCTTTTGGAAGAGGAAAGCCGACCCTCTACCGCGACTCGCAGGGATCTCCCGAGGAGGAAGCTCCTGCCTAGCTTCTGCAGGTACAATGGAAAATCCATTGAGGCAAGTTTAAGTAGCAGTCCTTCAAGCCACACCTGGTCGAAGGCCTTGGCTACATCCAAAAACAGAACTTCAATTCGATTCCGAGCGTTGAAACCGTCAGTTATGTTTTCCACCAAACGAAGGATTTGGTGGGATGTCGAAGTCTTCTGTCGGAAACCCATCTGATCCGCTCGAATGAGGTCATGGGAACGGATGTGGTGATGGAAACGGGAGAGGATGATCCTCTCGAATAGTTTCGAGAGGTTTGAGAGGAGGGTAATGGGACGGTAGCTGGAGGGGAGGGATGGATCCTTCCCTGGCTTGGGAATCATGGCCACGCGGCCTTTCTTCCACGACCAAGGGAAGTGGGAGAGGGAGAGGCAGGCGTTAAAGAGCTGCGTGAGATAAGAAACAGCTGAAGGGGATAGATTCATGATCATCCTGTTCTCCACCCTATCCAGGCCTGGGGCCTTGCGGGGGTTTATGGCCTTAATAAGGAGTCTGAGTTCCTCGTCCGTAGTGAGTGCTGGGGGTGGGAGGGGAGCGAGGCTGAGAGAGGTTAAATTCTCCGCAGCCTCCTCATCCTTGTCGGTCTTTTCCCAGTCCTCTCGTAAGGTCATGGTGCCTGCCAAGTGGTCGGCGAAGAGCTCCGCCCGGGCTTCGGCGTCAAGGATCAGTCGATCGTCTTGCCTGAGGGGCACAGGGATCTGCGCTCCCCTCGTCAACCGCTTGGCCATGGACCAAGTCGATTTATTCTCGAGCGAGAGGGAGGAGACCTTCTTCCCCCACTCCGCGCTACGATGGTCCAACATACCTCTCGTCACCTGGCGGGAGAGGTAGTTGTAGTGACGTCGGTCCGTAGGGTCGCGATTGCGTTGCCATCTTCCCCTAACGCGATTTCGCTCCCTGATGAGATCGATGAGGGATTGGGGAAGGGAGGGAAGCACAGGCCGCGCGCGAGGTCGCGGGAGCGAAGCCAGCTTGAAAGCGCTGAGCATCGCCCCTGTGATTCGGCTTACCTGCGCGTTCACGCTCTCTACCGAAGGGTCGGTAAGGGGCGGTAATGAAGCGAACGTCTCGTCAGTTAATGAAGTGAACGTTCTCCAATCCGTTCGGATGATGGGTGGGGGAGGAGGAGAGAGTGAATGCGGGGCCGTCAGCTCTATCCGTATCGGATAGTGGTCTGAGGTGAGCGCTTTAATTACCCGTGGGGACGTAAGGTTATAAAAGTTCTTGGTCAGGGCAAAGTCGAGAATGTCATCGCTCTCTCGACCGAAGTTCCCAAGATGTGTAGCCTCGAACGGCGCTTCTACCGAGGCCATCGCCATATTTGCAAAATTACGGAGAATAATTCCGTTAGAATTCCGATGACGACACCCAAAGTCAGGATGCTTGGAATTCCAGTCGCCCACGTAAACGGCCGGCGTGTCGGAAACGAGTCGCTCCAGATCAGAAATCTGGAGCTTCCCGGGGGGTTGGTAGATGGAGAAGATATGAAGATCGCCCGATGGCGAGTGAATAGCGATACCAATGCTTTCTAACGTGCTAAGGGCATCCAGGTCCAGCACGGAGTGCTTTATTGAGGATTTTACTGCGATCAACACCCCACCCCCATGGGTGGAGCGATCTCGCCGATAAACTGAATAGTTTGGGAACCAAACTTTCTGGGTGTGTGTAAGATGCGTCTCCTGAAGGGCTACGACATCATAACTGCCAGAGCTAATAAAGCTATTAAACTCTACTGCCCTTTTGCGGATTCCATTGGCATTCCATGACACCAATGATAAAATTTTGTTTAGATCGCGTCTAGAAGCCATCATCAAGGATCGCGCTAATTTCCCGAAGGATGAATAGCTTCTTCTCGGCTAGCGTACGAAAAGACGCGAGGCTATCCAAAACCCCTATCATCCAAGAGCCGAGGCCTTGGCCTTTTTGGGGGGATGGAGTGGGAAGGGAAGGGGGCACAGGGGCGGAAGGCGATAGATTCGGGCGAGAATCTGCGGCGACCGAAGAGAGCTGCGCCGAGGCGCAACGAGGGTCCAGGTTGGGGGAGTGGGAAGGCCGGGGAACCGGCCGTGGAGCAGGAAGAGTGGGGTGAGTGGCCGCCGAGAAGACGAAAGGAGAGGCACTAGTCATGCCAGGTGCTGAAGGCACTTGGCTCGGAAACCAGGCGTTGGTGGAAGGGGCGGGAGCCGGGACGTAAGTCGCGCGGGCTGATCCGCGCGGCGTGTTTGAACTGGACCTCTGCCGGCGGTTAGCGGAGATGACCTTATAGGTAAGGCAACCCCGGTAATTGGCAGGGTGAAATTGCTGGCAATTTACGCATTGCGCCGGCGCAACGCGATCTTTTTTCGGGCAGTCTTGGGTGTGGTGCGGCACGAGGCACTTCACACAACGAGGAATGGCCTCGCAGTAATTTTTAGTGTGACCGTAGCTCTGGCATCGGTGGCACTGGACAATGCCCTTAGGCTTGTGGTAGGGGGCAATGGAGATGTCGGAACATCCCAAGAGCAACTTAATTTCTAAGAAATTCTGGTGATCCTCGCACCTCTCGAGGATAACATGAAACACCGGAGTGAGGCGTTTGGGGACGGATCTGACCCCCGAAGCCCTGTCGGTCTGGGTAGGTTTGGTGGTGGTGAGCTGGGTGACTGACCTTACTTCCCAGCCGACCCGCTCTAAAGCCTGCTTGAGGAGCTCTGCACTGGCCTTAGAGTGGAGGCCCCGAACGGTGTACTGCGGGAGGCGATCATCCGGCAGCTGATAGCCGGAGAAAGGCAAGTCGCGGGCCTTAAGGACCCCCCGGGCTGCACGATAGTCAGCAGCGCTCGCACACTGGATGACCATCGTGTTTAGGCCGCGGGCCTTGCAGACGGGAGTCGTCTCCAGCTCTTGAGCGAGCTGGAGGTACGTCTCCTCCCATTTATCTGTCTCCCTCAAGAGGAGGGGCGGAATTTTGAGGGGCTTCGGTGGAGCGGCCACCTCCATGGGTTCAGATCCTCCAGGGGCAATAGGCGAGAACCTATTATCGGTGGGTGTGAGAGACTCCAACGAGGCAGTCCTCATGCGCTTAAGGCTGGCAGCCTTCCGGGCGTCAACGACGGTGAAGCCGTCGCCGGGCTCTTGGGACGCGTTTGCGTGGGTGGGGGTGGCTAGAACAAGCGGGCTGGTTTGGTGCGCCGCGTATGTTTGCAAATCCATTAATGCTTTCAATGGTGCAGAAGGCGCGGGACGACTTACCGACGGCCCAGCAGGGCCGGAGACGGATGCAGGTGTCGCAGCAACGGGCAAGACCGCCGCGGGTGCAGCGGCGGTGGGTGTGGCGGCGGCCGAGGCAGTCGGCGTGGCGGGTGCAGCGGGCAAAGGGGCTGCGGAGGCAAAGGCAGGCGGAGCGGCCAGCAGGTGGATGGGGCCAAACCGGATGGTGTGGCCCACCTGCACCGCGGAGACGGTCTCCGGCTTGTCGGATCCCGCTGCGGGGAGCTGGACGGGCTTGCGGACCTTGTCCGCCGCCTTCTTGGCAGAGGATCCTTTCTTAGGCATCCTCTCGAAGTGGGGGGGAGGTGGGAGGGAAGAAACAAGGGAAGGGTCGGGAGAGACCCCTTCGGCGTATGCCGGCGGCGGGAGAACGAAAATAGCCCTGAAGGGGTCCGTTGTCTACACAGAGAGCAAGGCAGAGACGCACGCTGTACGGATGGTAGCAGTGGTAGCACAATACGGCCAATTAATGCAACAACAATCTATTAGCAGAAACGCTCGCTTACGGATCATCGGTAACAACCACGATAACATATCTTTTATTGGGATGATCAACGCGCATGGATACATTCAAAAGATAATTCCGTCTTCCAACTTTTACGTAGACGGCCTACTGTTGCACGCGGTATGTTCATTTGCCGTGCTCTCTCCCTTACTTCGGCCTAGGCAACCAGCTTAATGCTTTCATATGGGTAAATTTTTAATGGGAATCAGGGTCTTATATTTCTCCTTTAAAACCTTACTAGTGTAATGCCCATTGAAATATCAACGGGAGTAAAGATTCCATCGTTCAAGCTATTTATGGAGATCAAATTGGCATCAGAAACATTAATCCCTCCCTCCCTCCCTCCCTCTCTCTCGTATTACAAGCAATGAAAGCCTCTTTACGCCAATGATTGTGTAATAGTACCTTTGATATTACTCGTGTTGCGCTTCGTTGATTTGCATACGACAAAAAATGTCTTCAGCCTTGATTTTAATATTTAATCCACCCTCCATCGTTCTCTATGACTAATGCCAGCCTCCTCGGCATGGAGGGAATGCCTCATATTGATTTTATGAATAATATGAATTATACAGTATTATTGAAGACGTAAATCCAAGTAACTGTACGAAATTTGATGAAAATCTTTAACGCCGTTTCTAAGAAAATAAAATTATTTTTAAAAAAGCGTACAATAAACTCCCCTGAATTATTGAGTAATGGCAGATTATCCTTCATAGGCTCCTATCAGTAAGATAAAATTCCTAAGGCTCTATAGTCCGTAACAGACAGACATACAGACGGCATTACAGAAAACACTTTTTCGGATTCAGCTACACCAAAATCGTATATTTCCCTAAAAATCGCGACGTCGAATTTCTTCGCTATTACAATACTTTCTCAATATATTTCGAATATGAGAAAATAAATATTTTATGATGGGAGACATTTTTATATGGAAAGAAACTATATCGATACAGCGAGGCTCCCGTTTTTGCGAATGACGCATGCTTTTCGATCACATAACTACAGCCGACTTCTGGTAAACCTTGACGAAACGTGGGTAAATAAAAGCCATGCAAGGATATTTATATGGCAGAATTCCACGTCTTTCGGCGGTCTCAGGGTCCGCATTGGGAAAGAGGGACTTTTACTTCTGTGTCATCCAGGATCTGCGCAGGATGGATTCATTAAGTACGCAGGTTTGCTCTTCGCGTAAAAAAAGATGGGGCCTGCCTCAAAGAAACGAAGAGCGATATGTTCAAAAAGTGGTTTGTGAACGTTCTGACGTACCTTGAATAAGGGTGCGTCATTGTGATGTACATTGCAAACTACCACTCGCGTATGAAAGAGAATGTGCCGTCCAGTAAGTCGAGAAAAGCAGAGGTAATAATTTGGGTTATAGAAAAAGAAATACCCCATTGTCCAACTGACACCGCCGCTGAGTTGCAGCTGATAGTAAGGCAACAATCACAGGGACAACTAGAAATTATGTCAACTGGACCGTATTGCAGCTGAAATGGGACACGATGTACCTAGTTCCACTTCCACCTCATCACTGTCTTGACTCAAATAAAAGGAGAGTTCCTGAAAAAAACCATTCTTTCCGAATGAAAGGCGTAAAATATTCATTGGAAGAAACAATTAAACGAGCGATCGTAGACGACTGGAAGAGATGTTGTGCAGCACGCCGAAAAATTGCAGGAGGATTTTCGGAAACACGGATTACTAACATAAGAGAAGAAGTTATGGAAATATTCGTGATTAATTTAAAAGCTGACAGTGACAGCGACGTAAACTTCAGCTACAGCGATGATGATAATGATTGTGTTTGATTTGTATTTTATTATAAATTTTTTATTTCAATATGTATTTCTTCATTGCATATTTTTATTATTGGTATATACCTTTTCATGTAGAAATTTTAAAAAAATTTGTCTTTGATTTGTTTTTTAATGCTTTCAATTGTATACTGACTTCAGGAAAGGAATCTGAATTTGTAAATGAACAATATGACTTGACAAGGTTAACAATTATTTATATATAGTAAATGTTTAATATTTTATTTCTGCTTTGTGTTTTGCTAAAAAAAAGGGATATTTTAAGCTTAATAACGACAGATATCTGTATCTTAGAATAGTCCGCTAATTATTATATAGGAAAGTAAATGTCTAATTGAAAATTATTTTCGATTTCCTTATAACTTTTACTTTTGGTAAAAATGAAATGGCGTATTTGAATATTAATACATCAAAACTGCATATTTTTAATCTATAACAGTTATAGTCTACTTCACGTTTTCAATTTTCATTGGTTAAAAAAACGGAACAACTATTACGATCCATATAAAAGCCGTACCAGACAGCACTCCCCTCCTATTAGGCTGGCTGAGTTAGTGAGTGGAGGGGAAGGCTAGCTGCGGAGGTGTGTGACGGTGAACGCTCTATAGCAGTGGTGCCCAACCTACGGCCCTCTGGCCGGATGTGTCCCGCGAAAGGTTTTTATACAGCCCGCTAACCCATCATGGGAAACAATCCGAAAATTTAGCACACAAATTCATGCATTTTATGACATTTTTTAAAAATAAATCTTTTAACATTGGATTTTTACCTTAAAAATCCCACTTAGACTCGATTTTTACGAAAATGGCACCTTAGAATACATAGGTAACATCCAATTTAAACTCTAATGCTGCCCGCCGAATAATTGGCAACTTCCAATATGGCCCGCCAAAGTATTCGCAACCACCGATGTGGCCCGCCACGTAGAAAAAGTTGGGCACTACTGATCTATAGAGTTGCTCCCTAATATAGAGAGGTAATAGCAAGGTATGGTATGGCGTCTCTGCTGCAATGACGACGACGTGAGAGGAGGATGGTTGCTATGTCGGGCAATATGCGTAATATAGGTATACATACTATTGTAAATGCCCGTTATAAGTAAAGGCTAGTAATGTTTAATGTATTCATCAATTTTTTGCTTCGTTCCCTCTCCCACTATCCTACCCCACAACCTCGACTATAAGGTATCCCATCTCTTTATGCGGGGAACGCGTTCCAGGAAAGCGACGCATAAAAAGAATTCGCATATAGGTAGAGATAAGTTCCACAAACCCCTATACCTAAACCTCCACTATCCAAGAAGAAATCCTTTCACTCCATAACGACATTCTTAAATCGTCAAATACAAACTTTAAATATATATTCGAATAGGCGAGCAGACGAGCATGGCTTGCGATAAATTTTTCGAAAAGCACTTTATCGAAAATCAATTATTGAAAGACATCCTTGGGAAAATTACGACTTTTTCAAAAATCAATTTATCAAAGTTTCGATGGAAAATTTTAAGGAAAAGTTTCTGCGAGAATCAATTTACTCATTGTAATCTTCAAAATCTTCATCCTATTTATATATATGAAATACTGAAGCATTAAGTTTAAAGAAATTTTTAGTTAATGCTCATTGTATTTCTAAATCATTCATAAGTTTTAAGAATTAATTAAAATAACAAATAGCTTCAAATTTATTCTTTATACCAGGGATGCCTAACCTGCGGAACATGAAGCAATTCTATGCGGCCAACCGCCATTCTTTCAAAACTTTTTTCATTGTTTTTACCTGCATACCAAATAATTTTTTATCTAGAAAAATTCCTATTTAACGTTTTCGTAATTTCCAGTATACAGCTCCACCACCATGTAGCGGTGAATTCTGTAAACATATTCAAAATATAATTTAAGGCAAATAATAATTTTGCCTTATGATGCTATTCATAATAATTTAAATATCTATACCCCAAATATGGAGAAAGTCATGTGTTGGGCAGATCAGATTTTTTAAAAATATTTGTTGTACTTATAAAGTACATACATCATTTAAATATGTCGAACGCCGTCTTAGAGAGAGAGAGAGAGATTGCTTCATTTTAAACAATTTTTGACGCGCGAACTTAATACGGAAGCCTGCGATTTTCTTAGCCGGCTCTGGGAAAATTCTTAGCGTTCAAAACAAATTAGTGGACTGATTCGAGGTGTTGTATGGAAATTAAGGGTATGAAGATGAATTTTCTTTCTACTTGCCAGTCTTTGGTCCCGAATGTTTATAATGATTATAGGTCAATTTAAAATACAAATCAAGACTACTCTGGGTCGAGACACTGTCGTCATACGAAAAATATTTTTTCGTATACGTGTGAGAGACGAAGAATGAAACCGACTTCTTGGCAGGCAGCCTACATCTATCTCACCCACAGTTTTCGAGTTCCACTCCAATGAGAGAGAAAGAGAGAGAGAAAAGCGCTTTATGCCTCCGCACTTCTTTAGCCACGCAAACGCGATGCAGATGAGCAGTTATGTTTCTCGATACATTCAGAGCAAGGTCGTGCAACCTTTTTAAGGGAGAAGGCCGCATTCATAAGCCAGTGCTTTTGCAGTCCATATTAGAATTGCATGTGGCGGATTAGATGTGGACACCTGTTGTTGACTGCGAAAATTTCCGAGAAATTCCGTCCCTCCCGGTCCGAGATAGCCTTCCAGCGTGACAGATAAACCAACCAACCACCATAAGGCTTATATAGTAAGATATTTCCCCTTCCAGGGTCGAGGAAGGTCAAAGGTTCGTGCAAGGAAAACCCAAGATAGAATCCAGATGAATGTAATCCTTGTCTGTAAGTCTCTTTCCGCCCCTATTTCGCTCTGTGTTCCCTCCCTCGCTCTACATCTCTGTTTTACTGACACTACCTAAACGTTATCATTTTCCTGTCCTCTTCACATTCCAATTTTCCGCACTCAATTTCTCTCCCTCCCCCTCCCTTCTTTTATTCTTCTGCTTATCTCTCTTCTTACCTAGCTTCTTCCCACTTTCCCTCGTCCTATATCATCCTTTCTCCGCTTTCTATTTATCACCTTCGTATATTCTCCCCTCCCTCGTGCAAGTTGGCCTCTCTGACGCAACGCGGATGGAACGATAAAGAAATAAATAGATGCTGCGTTTTCAAATTCGATATTATTATTCATTTATTTTAACTTTTAATCGCTTAATAGCGCTGAAAAACTGTGCGAGCGAGTATTCAGGTGATGAACGCGATC
Source organism: Uropetala carovei (assembly GCA_036926305.1). Classification (NCBI taxonomy): domain Eukaryota; kingdom Metazoa; phylum Arthropoda; class Insecta; order Odonata; family Petaluridae; genus Uropetala; species Uropetala carovei. The sequence continues at coordinate 10,655 of JAXCHB010000360.1, forward strand.
AAAACTGTAAGAAGATATGCTCATTAGCGAGGGATTCGAAACCAAAGTAAACTATTGATGATAAAAATCCCTTTGAATTTGCTCGTCAAAGAGAAAGATTTTATCATCAACAGCGGTGGAGGTTTTGCATTAAAAACCTATCGCGAAAGTACGTATGACATACATTTCAACCATCTATGTATATACATTTTCGCATCGACACTCATATTTTTGGGACTATATGAGAACAAATGTTTTCATTGTTTATCTTTATCATGCTGCGGATTAATTTACTGCACCGAAATGTGTGTGTGTGTGTGTGTGTGTGTGTGTGTGTGTGTGTGTGTGTGTGTGTGTGTGTGTGTGTGTGTGTGTGTGTGTGTGTATGTGAGTGAACGAGAAAAAATAACAGATGAAACACGTTCGTTCGATCAGAAACCCACTGTTAATGGCGATTCGTGCGACAACGAGAGGCATGGCAACATTCGATGAAAATGATCGCGATAATTATTCGGAAAGACACTGTGTGATGATTCGGTTTTTTAAAATTACTATTCGGAACAGTGATTTCGTGAGATAAAACATTCTTTTTGTTGGATCTCCTTTGGTGTGTGTGTGTACCGGAATCCGGAGGCACTTCTCTGCCTTCGTAATACATTTCATTCTAGGTCAGATAAACGATTTAAAATGAAAAGAGAAAAATAAAATACCATACAAACTTAACTAAGCATCACTGACGCGTATTTTTTTCGTAAATGAGAAGAGGCTCGGTATTAAGTGCTTTTTATTTACTTTCGCACAGAAGTTCACCACAAACAACCGACGGAACGAGCTTGCAGCGAGCCTTCATTTTAAAACGAAAACTTTTAAGAAGCGCTGGACAACTTTGAAACAAGCTTCGGAAGAGCGAACTCGAGTTTCGAGACCTGCCTTTAGCGAAGCTCATAAATTGAAGCAAATTAAAAAAAACACTGGAATTATCCCACAATAAGCCGTTCGCATCTCTGCGAGAATTAATCCACTACTGCGTATGAAAAAAATAAGACGCAAGTTGCATTTGTATACGGAGGGGATATGATTAATTCATTGCCATCCTTTACCTTTGGATAGAAGTCATGACCTGATAATTTAGTGGCGCCATCTTCATTAAGCTACGTTGATATAGTACACACCTGCGGATGAACGAACCATCGCTAAGATATAGGAAAATAGAACGCCCAAATTTAAATAACGTGTTCTATATTTTCCAATATACCCTCACACCAAAAGCAGCTCGAATTTTTAAATTATTTTTTAAACAAAATACTGATCTCTTAACCTCGAATAAATTAAATCCTTGAGATTTTATTACGCTCTAATAAGCTCGGCAGATATCGTCTATTTAAAGGTACTGACAATACAAAAACTTAATGTTTTGAAATTTATTCAAAATAACATCAATATGGACAACGTAGTACACCAGCCCAACATTCGCGAGGAAAACGTTCCCAATAACCTCGCGAATGTTGAAATTCGCGAATAAGAATTTTGCTCTGATTATACTACCCAAACTTAATATTCAACATTCACACTGCTTTGTGTTCAACAGTAAACCTAAAATTAAAGTTCGTAGGCTAAAAATAAACACGATAAAACTAGAAAACAGTTAAAACAAAATGAAAACGTAGTAACACGTAGTACGTATTATATGGTATATATTCTTTGATCTCATTATACTTGATTCACTTTTAACAGATGATTTTCTTTTTGAAAACATGGTTAAGTAAAAATCGCAATTAATAAATTAAAAATTACAGTAATAAGTAAATCAAAGCGCAAAAGCTGATGAAAAGTATGTAATAGCGACACAGCCTGAGCGAATTGCAGGCAAGAATGAAAATGCCCGGGAGGTGGGAAATGGTGGTGGAGTAGCGTTCGACTCCGTGGCGCGGTTTTGTAACTTTGTATGTACATACATAGTGCATACTATGTAACAGAAAGATTCCAGTTTTCGGAATTATAGCTTATTGTAGGTAGGACGTTATGAGTTGCATTTTTTAAAGGTTAACATCTACTGTCCTCAAGTATTTATACGGTTAACACCAACTACTTAGATTCTACTTGCATCAATTAATACCTTATTGGTTACAAAAATTCTAAGCGCTTTTATCGCAAGATTAGTAATATTTTGGATAGTCACACCGCTTATGGGATTGTTGACTGTCTAATTTTAATTTTATAACCTGAGAACGGTTGCCTTTTTGAAATAATGAAATTTTATGGCTACCTCGCGAATACCTGAACTCGCGAATGCTGAACTCGCGGATGTTGAGGGGCTGGTGTACGTCTTAACTATCTCCTTTCGGGCTAGTAATGGGCTTCGTGTTCAAATTTCTTACTCATATTTTTTATTCATTTCTCTTCATCTAAAGCGAAATTACAACTCAGAAGAAAGGAAATTTAAGGTCTTCGGACGAATTGAAATCAAATTTCCTAGCGCCAGCAGACGCACGCAATTACCAAAAACAATCCTCACAGACTCCATCCAGTGGCGATTCCTAGTAATCCGGCGACGCTCTAAAGATCAAGCTTGACCCTCGTAATGCGTACGCCCCAGTTTGCTCGACGGTCTTGGTCCCAGGAAACAAATCATCGAAAGCCATTTAATTCGAAGCGGAGTCTAGTATGCATCGCGTGTGTCTGAGAAGCGCGCCACGAAACCAGATGCTTTACTGCATTCACGGACCGAGGCAATTTCTACGCCAAATCGAGGAATGTAATTCCTTTTCGCCCGTTGATTCCGAGCGCACTCAATCCTAGGCTTAAAAAGTCTAATGTTTGGCTCGCTACAAAACCTAATTGCGCGGAATGAAATGGCTACGTCTGGAAAGAGTACGAAAAATCCACAAAATTTCGAAAATGAGTGCGTATTCCTGAAAACTTCGACAGTGTAACATGTAAAGATCGCAAGAATAAATAGTACAGAGTTTCAGTCCTCGAATAAAGGAAAAACGAAGAAAATCGGTCCATATTTACGTATTTTGATGAATGAAGGAAAACACCTTGCACATATCGATACGGTATCAGAAAAAGTTCGCCTACGACGATTTACGGTAATGTAATTAAACATTTATGGACCCCCTCAATGCCGTACCTTTAAATTTAAATACATATAAATTTTTTGCAGTAGTGATCTTACCAGTATGCCGGCACTGACCTTCCCTCTCCCGTTCTATGTGTCTGGCGTGGAAGGCAACAGGAAATGACCACACAATTTGTGTATATTCCCAAATCAGTCAAACCAACCTAAGGATTGAGAATCATCCATCAATGTTCTTACCATCTCCAATTACTAGTATAATTTGTATCAATAAATCGAGACAATAACACCCGATACTTCCCGATAAGTAGAATGTAGTCACCTAAATTCTTCCTATAAAACGCACTCGTTTCTCCAACCCGGCGTTGCGATAATATTGGAGTGAAAAATCCTTTTTTTTTTCTCAAGTGAAAAACAATGAAATGATGTATGATACATTTATACTGCTGAAACTGTTGATGCATGATACTGACAAATGTTTCAATCCGCATATCAGAGCGCACACAGATTACAGATTTTATGCTCAGTGAAAGGGTGGTGGGAAGCTTTCAAGTAATCGAGTCGCGAAAAATAAATAGTTTGGGAATAAATTTTCCGGAAGCAAATGAAAAGTTTTGGAAGATATGAAATGGAGAAAATAGTTATTAAAGCCCTCAATTCAATACTATGCCATACGCAATCGCCCGATGCCCGTCATTCACAGCCAGCGATCCTATAAAAGTGAAAGGTAGGAAAGCGTATATTTTAACGGCGCGGCATTTTCACAATTCAGGATCTAATAAATTGAGCAAAATGGAAAAAAACAGAAACGTCCGTCGCCGCCTATAAACAGATCACATCATAAACACACACGTCTGCAGAGGGCAAAAGAGCGTCATCTAACGGGACGTGCCGTCACCGATCATTTTTTTTTCAAATAAAAACTCCCACAGATAAATATAGCCATTACACCTTTGTCTGAATTGTCGATAAATAATTCATCTGAATCCATAAATTTTTATCACGATAATGCATTAATTCGTTTTCTGCAACGGTGAAAAATATACAATAGTCAGCATTAATTCTGCGAAATGTTACACACGTAAGCATCTTTTGGCGTTATAGCAGCGAATGATTTACTCGTTCTTGTTGTACACATTTTTAAATTTAATTACGTACAAAATGATGTTTCTTATCGATAACTAGAGGCCATTAGTTGGTTCGTAGAAGACGAGAAAACAGCAATTATTTGGGGAGATCAAACGCGGCAATGACGGGTGCAAAAATAACCTTTCATGGTCGAATTCATTGAAAATGCCTCAATTTTTTCGGATCGGGAATAATAAATTTTTGAGAGAATTCGGCACTTGTTCAAGGTTTATTTAGTGGAAAAATAAATCACGTTTAATTTTTAAGCAAAGAATTTCAGTTCCAGATCTCGTGCCGCGATACCAACTATTTTTTTAAAAATCCAAACTCCTATTCTAATTTACATTTTAATCGAATAAATAAAATAACTTCTGGATTTATATATCACGGTCGATGGCCCGTTTAGAATCTGCAAGGGGAGGCGCTGAGCACCTGACGAAAGATTCATCGTTAATTGAGCAGATGGTTCTTGAGTTCAGGGGTGGGTGCAAGGGGAGCGTCGCACCCGGGCGGAAAACATATCAGGGGCGGCAATTCACTGGCGGAGGCAAGAATCTCTCTTAATTTTGTGTTTTGCACAATTTATTTCACAAATAAAGTACAACTTTCGATCTAAAAATCGAAAAAATCTGGGCCAGGATGCTTTTATAAGTCCGTAAGGAACGGCATAAACTGCTTGCACCCGGGTGGCAAACATGCCAGGCGCGGCCCTGCTTGAGTTATGTGCATTAATACCTAAAATCTCGCACCCCCAATGTCAGAAAAAAATTGCCTTTTTTTATTATAATAGGAATTCAGTACCGATGAAAATTTGCTCTGAAATAACGAAAACCTAAAATACAACTGAATGATTTTGATAAAAAAAGGACATGATTTCGGCCTTTCTCCACTACCAATTGAAAATTAAACTTTAAGTAACTAATACAAAGCACTTCACGGCCTTCTACCATGAGCCTATCGGTAAAAATTTACACAAAAGACCGTGCCCAAAGGATGAATCGAACCAGTGATCCCGGTGTTGTAATCCAGACGCACAAGACACCTCCACGAAAAACTCATTCAGGAAAATAACGTCAACGGATTTTATACGTTCATTTTGTCTTGGAAGAAAAATAAACTTTCTACTGCATGAAATACAGTCGAGCAATTCTACGCTACGTTTCGTCATATTTAAAAATTAAATGGCGCAGTTTTCAAGAAGCGAAGTGACCTTAGGAGGGGAAATATTGGTCGCTCCTGATGTCATCACGACGATACAACCTTAAATGCTCTCAAATTAATCTTACCGTCGTTTATTGAATATAACCTCAAATTCGGTCAACCCTTGGACATATGCTCCTCAAACTCATAAATTTCAAAGAATCTTCGAAAAATAGAGAATCTGGGTTTAAAAAAATTCGATGAAAATATGACAATCGCGTCAAATGAATGCTTTTTGGCTTGGAATGTTCACGCCGAATTCCAGCTGAAATATCCCCCTCATTAAATAATTCTAGTATTTTTCTCTTTAAAAATAAAAAAACAATCTCGGATCTTTGCTTTAACCGCACTTCTCCATGTGTTCAAAACTTCCAAGGCTAAAAAATGTTAAATAATCCCGCAAAAAAACGGCTCCGCTCAAAGTCACTGATGAAGTGTGGACGTGTTGACTATATTGAACCGCTCCTCGATTCTCCCGTAAGATAAGTATATTGGGGTTAAGGGAAAAGTTTTGCGGATAAAAGTTTTAGGCGGGAACACGCAAAAGAAAGGAGAGAGGAGATTCTGAGAGGATAAAGTAGGGATTGTCGAAGTTGCGAGAGTTTCACTTAAATCACGAAGGCGGAATTCGTGAAAGAAGAGAACGTTTATCGATTCTCTGGGAATTAAATATTTTGATTATTATTATTTAATGCACGCGAGCTTAACTCTTATCTTCATCATTTTGATTTTTTCCTTTGTCGTTCACTTTAAGCTGGTGCTGAAATAATAATAATAAACTCGAATGAAAATAGGATAATCTTATCATTTTTTTAAATACACGCAACATTGGGAAGTTTCCACGTGTTACGCTACTAGTTGAGGACACATATAGCCGCATCTAGACAATAATGGAAATATTTTAAAAAACATTTGTCGTATTTGTGATCGATGTACGAGGGACGTTCGAATTTGGCCTGGACTTTATTATTTTTTAATCCCATATTTAGTGCAATGAGTTGATGAGGTGCGTACATTATCGTTATAATTTTAACAATACAAAAAAGTAGTGTTTTGCTGCCCTAGCAACTCATGTCAAAACTAACAAAGATGGCATCTGAATGTTTCTACTTCAGTGGAACAATGCATTATTATTAAATTTCTTTGTAAGGAAGGTGCTTATTACTCAGTGCTCCTAAAAACAGTCTGAAACCAGCTCTAAGGAAGAAACGACCAGGCCTTCTGTCCAAAGGAATTTGTTTTCTCTACGATAAAACCCACACATAAGGCTAACTTGACCGTGAATACACTGGCTGAACTGGAGTGGGTAGTTATTCCGCATCCTCCTTATAGTCCGGATTTGTCCCCGTGTGATTTTCTTCTGTTTGTGCTTCTGAAAGAGCACTTAGGAGGCAAGAAATTCAGTTCGAATGGCAAGGTGAAAAATGCAGTCCTCAACTGGTGTCGACATCAACCGAGACATTTCTTTTAAACTGGAATTAAAAAAAAAACTAGCAAAATACTGGAACAGGTGTACTCTGAAGGAGGGAGAGAGTACGTAAAAAAGTGACTGTATTATTATTGTGCTGGGTTACTTTTACGATGTGAAAATAAATAAAGTCCAGGTCAAATTTGAACGTCCCTCGTACATACGGTAACGTCGCGTGATATTGCGTCATTCTTTGTGAAGCACGTTCTTACCATTTGTCGTATGCTAAATTTTTTCCTTATCGTCGCGATCCCGATACAAACCGCACAAAATGCGAATTTCATACCTAAAAAAATCATCAGTTTCAAAAGCTCACACTTTCCTCATATCATCTTGGGGAAATCAAATCAATAAATGCGATTTTTAATTAAAACTCGAAAAATATGCGCTAGGCAGGGTTTCTGAACCTGATGCTCGCGAGCGTAGCTGTGTTCTTCTGCGGCACTTAAGGTCGCGTTTCTTAGCACCGGTATTTACTTTGTTTGGCTGCTTTCTCTCTAGGCGCAAGAACACTATTTATAACCCTGAAGTTGGTTTGATTCCATTTATTATCATCCTTTTATTTCCAAAATAATTGTGATGCTATCTTGATATTCTAGGATAAGACACTGAAAAGTATTCGAGAACAAACACTTCAAAAATGCTTGCCCAATGCATAACCAGCAGCGACAAAAAGGTTATAAAAATACTAGATGCTCATTTCGGCTGTAAAGCAGCCGTCTGCTGTGGTAATCCTCTATTGAATTGAAAAGGATGGGAAATAGTGACCGAATGACAGCAGTCCAATTTAAGGACAGCAAGACCGAATTTGCGAGATTACGAACTTAAAATAAATTAATCCGAGTCAGATTTTGTGGGTGTTACTATGTGCATAACGCTGATAAAGCTCTCTCATTAGAATTAGATTGCTTGATGGCGGTGCCGATGATGCTACTGCATGGCGCACTCGGAGAATTATACAGTGTATGCGAAATACTTTCATTTAAAAAAAATCGGAAAAATGAATCCACCTGTCATAGCGAGAGAAAAAGTTGCTTGATTTATTAAAATTTAAAAAAAAGTGAAGGCAGAGAAGGAAAAAAATTCAGAACTTTAAAGGTAATCGAACCCGGTTAGATGCTTTAACCAAGTAAGCTACCAAGGCAGTCTAACTCTCCATTCTCGAATTGGAGTATTTACGGCGAAGAAAGGGCTGACTCACAATCAGTAAATCTTACACCACTAGATGTCCTCACTGAGGCACAGCTGAAAACACTCCTACTTTATCTCAGAATTGAGACATGCGATTTTCAGAACTGGCTCTCCTCTTTAGAATATGGCAAACGCTTCATCCCAGGATAAACTGACAATGAGTTTTAACATTAACATTGGTGTCATACAATAACTCACACATCTTCAATGTTTCATATGGACATTTTGTGGGACAATTTTTTTTTTTTTTAGACGTAACGGGACGCGGTACAAAGAAAGCAAATATAGGACTGTACCGCGATTTTCGGGACGGTTGGTCAACTCTAATGAGAAACCCTACACTTAGGGAAGTGGTTGAAATCATGAAACGCTGCAATCTCATTTCCCGACGTCCGAGCCATCCAGCGGTTTCCCCTAGAAACACCAGAGTAGAGCTTTCGCTACCTCTCTTTAATTCGCGAATGTTTTTTATCGCGCCTCGTATTAAGGGCAAGCACGTTTCCTGTTGTCGGATTTAAAAAAAATTGTATTTTAAGCGTGCCAGATCTCGAAACTAATCGTTTTCTTGATGAAGGATACCTACCCCAAAAGTATATACGTATCCTTCCGTGAAATCAATGCAAGTTGGGAGAAATACATTTAAAATGGGCGTTTCGTTTGCTGACTCAATATGAAAGAGCGCGTTTTAATTACTGCAATTTGTTTAGAATTTTAAACTTAAATTTTTTATAAGTTTATCTACGTAACTGTATTAAAAGGTAATTTATTGAATAATTATTTAACAATATTTAACTTTCCATCTCTAACCATTCGCTCAGGATCTAAATTTCGAATTCACCCCCTGCCGCCCACCAGTTTAAAAAAAAGTCATCTTTAGCCTTATAGATGGCATTAGTAGTCACACTAATGGCGAAAATTTAAACTTTCCATCTATAACCATTTGCTCAGAATCTTAATATGAACTATTTGAAGGCACCCCCTGCCACCCTCCGATTTCTCAAAAATATTTTAATAGTGTAATTAAGGGAATCATAGCTCACATAAACCCCGGAATTTTCAGGCATATATTTCTTACAGTTTATTTGGTATTTTGAAATAATCGATTGCACAGACGGACAGACGCTTCGACAGAGCGAAATGAAATAAAACGCGCTAGAACCGAAGATCCGCAAAGTTTTTGCAACAAATTTTATGAATAACTCATACATATTGAGTTTTTTACTTTCTCCATATACGTAGTATAGAGAAAGTATTGTTTTCCTGAAAAAATCGACTTCGACATTTCAACGGAAATACATGTTTTGAGGTCCCTAGAACACGTTTAGACTATTTTCGGAATGATGTATGTTTGTGTGTGTGTGTGTGTGTGTATGGATGGATGGATGGATGTGTTTGTGGGCGCTCTAACTCAAAAAGTACTTGTCATATCGTTACCAAACTTCATATATAACACTTTAGCATGAGCACAAAGAACTGATTAGTTTTTTGACAATAACGGTTAACGGGAAGTCGAGGGTTATTCGAAACCCGATTCGATTTTTGCGATATTTCTCCGATAAAACATCATTATTGTATATAAAATTCTACGCAAAAGTTATAGATAATGTAATTTCCTTAACTTTAATGTGAAACAATTTTCCATAGCAGTTATTGTTTAGGAATTATTTATAAATAATCGGTTTTATCGGTTTCCGTCAAATATCTCCTTAAAAACATCGTTATTGGTAATCTTCGTGAGGACCAAAGTTGTAGAGAATAACATTTCTTCCAAGTTTTGTTTGAAACAAATTTTGGTAGAACCATCCATTTCGGAGATATTTTGCTTTTTCTTAATACCAGTATACAGCGCCAGCACCATGTAGCGGTGAATTCTGTAAACATATTCAAAATATACCTAATTTACGGCAGTAAGGACGACTGCATTCTTTTACGATACGAAATAATAATTTTGTTTTATAATCTATTCATAATAATTTAAATATCTATACCCGAAATACGGAGAAAGTCATGTGTTGGCCACATCAGATTTTTTTTTTAATATTGGAGTCGTGTACGCAACTCAACTACACTTAAGATTCCTTTATAACGGGTTAGAGCTAAAACGCAGAGAAATATTCTCTAATAAATAGTGATTTCGCACTGAAAAAAAATGTATAAATTGTTTTTCCAAAATTCCATGCAAAATAGATTAGAATTTAATGAAACTTGAATCGTGCCCTTGAAGATTAACTTTCATACGTTTATTATCAGATTATATGACATTAATCACTTATAACTTGCACATAAGAAAAGATGTCCACGCCTAATCTTTGTTCCTTGCGCATATTCTGCTTTACTTTAAGTGTTAGCGTCCGGATGTTTAATTATTGCGTGGAGAAAGTATATGTTCGCCATCAAGATAACGAATTTTTTTATTAAAAACGAAGACAAATAACCCTTAAGCCTCTTCAGATGAATATCACAAAGGAAACTTTGCACTCCTTTATTCACGAATCCGCAATAAAATTTTTAATTTGAACCATCATATATCAAGAAGAATTCAGGCATACGGGAAGAAATCTCATAATACGTTCGAGTGAAAATACTAACCATCTTTCCATCATTCCGCAAGTAAAACGTACGACCAGGGACAGTCGAAGAGGAGGGATGGACAGGAGGATCATTTGGCCAGGGCCTTAACCTCGTAGAGACCCAAGTTTGGACACTTGTTAATTATTTCATTCAACAATTGGCACACGAAAATTATCTGGAAAAGCATCTCTCAAATAAAAATACTCGATTTTCATTTTACACACACTTTTTCACTAATGATTGGCCTATTTTGTTTGCGTGTGTTTGTTTTCATTTTTACTTTCTCCATACGTAGTAATGGGAATGTATTGTAATCACGAAAAAAAAATCGACTTCGAGATTTCAACGGAAATACGTTTTGAGGTCCCTAGAACACGTTTAGACTATTTTCAAAATGATGTCTTGTGTGTGCGTGCGTGCGTGTGTGTGTATGTGATTGTGGGCGCTCTAACTCAAAAAGTACTTGCCATATCGTAACCAAACTTCATATATAACACTTTAGCTCGACCTCCGGTTAATCAGTATTTTAAAAAACTAATCAGTTCTTTGTACCCAAAACCACAAAACGTATTTCCGTTGCAATCTCGAGTTCGATTTTTTTCGTGATCACAATACTTTCCCCATACTATGTATGGAGAAAGTAAAAATGAGTTTCCTCTAATGATACGTCGATACATTATATTATACAGCAATTCATACTTTAAGAATCTAATATCCTTCGGGGTGGTATTAAATATTTTAACAGCGTAAGCTGCTGTCAGGAGCCGCACGCAAGTCCTTACATAGCCGCAGGTTGTCGACCTCTGGGGTATAAGGCTTTAGGAGTTTTCTCCACGTACATAATTAAAATTCGGTGCGCAACAATCCATCGCAGTGTATAATTAAATTTCTTAAGTGTTGGCTAAGTAACCCTAACATTTATTTAAACGCGTATAAAAGAATCCGCGTAAGAAAAGTTTCCCTTGGAAAAGGTATTATTATAATGTCGAATCGTGCCTAACAGGTTGATAGTTAACTCCCAGTTTGAGAGGAAAGATTCACGACTCCCGCTGTCCGGTAAATAGGAGGAGAGGAAATATCACGAGGGGAGGAGAGGAGAGGATCAGGAGGGAGCAGGAGAGAGAGAACCGAGAAGAAAGAGAATCGCGAGATAGGAGGGGAGAGGGGATCGCGTAGACAGGGGAGGGAAGATCGCGAGAGAGGAGCAGAGGGAGGATTATGAGATAGGAGGAGAGGGAGGATTTTGAGAGAGGAGGAGAGGGAGGATCGCGAGAGAGGAGGAGAGGGAGGATTTTGAGAGCGGAGGAGAGGGAGGATCGCGAGAGAGGAGGAGAGGGAGGATCGCGAGATAGGAGGAGAGGGAGGATTTTGAGAGAGGAGGAGAGGGAGGATTATGAGAGCGGAGGAGAGGGAGGATTATGAGAGAGGAGGAGAGGGAGGATCGCGAGAGAGGAGGATAGGGAGGATCGCGAGAGAGGAGGAGAGGGAGGATTATGAGAGCGGAGGAGAGGGAGGATCGCGAGAGAGGAGGAGAGGGAGGATCGCGAGATAGGAGGAGAGGGAGGATTTTGAGAGAGGAGGAGAGGGAGGATTATGAGAGCGGAGGAGAGGGAGGATCGCGAGAGAGGAGGAGAGGGAGGATCGCGAGAGAGGAGGAGAGGGAGGATCGCGAGAGAGGAGGATAGGGAGGATTATGAGAGAGGAGGAGAGGGAGGATTTTGAGAGAGGAGGAGAGGGAGGATTATGAGAGAGGAGGATAGGGAGGATTATGAGAGAGGAGGAGAGGGAGGATCGCGAGAGAGCTGGAGAGGGAGGATTTTGAGAGAGGAGGAGAGGGAGGATCGCGAGAGAGGAGGAGAGGGAGGATTATGAGAGCGGAGGAGAGGGAGGATCGCGAGAGAGGAGGAGAGGGAGGATCGCGAGATAGGAGGAGAGGGAGGATTTTGAGAGAGGAGGAGAGGGAGGATTATGAGAGCGGAGGAGAGGGAGGATTATGAGAAAGGAGGAGAGGGAGGATCGCGAGAGAGGAGGATAGGGAGGATCGCGAGAGAGGAGGAGAGGGAGGATTATGAGAGCGGAGGAGAGGGAGGATCGCGAGATAGGAGGAGAGGGAGGATCGCGAGATAGGAGGAGAGGGAGGATTTTGAGAGAGGAGGAGAGGGAGGATTATGAGAGCGGAGGAGAGGGAGGATCGCGAGAGAGGAGGAGAGGGAGGATCGCGAAAGAGGAGGATAGGGAGGATTATGAGAGAGGAGGAGAGGGAGGATTTTGAGAGAGGAGGAGAGGGAGGATTATGAGAGAGGAGGAGAGGGAGGATCGCGAGAGAGGAGGAGAGGGAGGATTGCGAGAGAGGAGGAGATGCTAAATCGCGAGAGAGGAGGAGAGGGAGGATCGCGAGAGAGGAGGAGAGGGAGGATTATGAGAGAGGAGGAGAGGGAGGATCGCGAGAGAGGAGGATAGGGAGGATTATGAGAGAGGAGGAGAGGGAGGATTTTGAGAGAGGAGGAGAGGGAGGATTATGAGAGAGGAGGAGAGGGAGGATTATGAGAGAGGAGGATAGGGAGGATTATGAGAGAGGAGGAGAGGGAGGATCGCGAGAGAGGTGGAGAGGGAGGATTTTGAGAGAGGAGGAGAGAGAGGATCGCGAGAGAGGAGGAGAGGGAGGATTGCGAGAGAGGAGGAGATGCTAAATCGCGAGAGAGGAGGAGAGGGAGGATCGCGAGAGAGGAGGAGAGGGAGGATCGCGAGAGAGGAGGAGATGCTAAATCGCGAGAGAGGAGGAGAGGGAGGATTTTGAGAGAGGAGGAGAGGGAGGATTGCGAGAGAGGAGGAGATGCTAAATCGCGAGAGAGGAGGAGAGGGAGGATCGCGAGAGAGGAGGAGATGCTAAATCGCGAGAGAGGAGGAGAGGGAGGATTTTGAGAGAGGAGGAGAGGGAGGATCGCGAGAGAGGAGGAGAGGGAGGATTGCGAGAGAGGAGGAGATGCTAAATCGCGAGAGAGGAGGAGAGGGAGGATCGCGAGAGAGGAGGAGAGGGAGGATTGCGAGAGAGGAGGAGATGCTACATCGCGAGAGAGGAGGAGAGGGAGGATTTTGAGAGAGGAGGAGAGGGAGGATCGCGAAAGAGGAGGAGAGGGAGGATTTCGAGAGAGGAGGAGATGCTACATCGCGAGAGAGGAGGAGAGGGAGGATCGCGAGAGAGGAGGAGAGGGAGGATCGCGAGAGAGGAGGATAGGGAGGATTATGAGAGAGGAGGATAGGGAGGATTATGAGAGAGGAGGAGAGGGAGGATTTTGAGAGAGGAGGAGGGAGGATTATGAGAGAGGAGGAGAGGGAGGATCGCGAGAGAGGTCGAGAGGGAGGATCGCGAGAGAGGTGGAGAGGGAGGATTTTGAGAGAGGAGGAGAGGGAGGATTGCGAGAGAGGAGGAGATGCTACATCGCGAGAGAGGAGGAGAGGGAGGATCGCGAGAGAGGAGAGGGAGGATCGCGAGAGAGGAGGATAGGGAGGATTATGAGAGAGGAGGAGAGGGAGGATTATGAGAGAGGAGGATAGGGAGGATAATGAGAGAGGAGGAGAGGGAGGATTGCGAGAGAGGAGGAGATGCTAAATCGCGAAAAGAGGAAAGGAATCGCGCGAGAGGGAAATTTGGGATTGGAACAAAATTGTGAGGGTGAAGTGTTAGACGCTGGTAAATGAAGAGAGATAAGGAATAGTCATGGGGATACTGACCGTAGACTGGGAAGTAGATAGATTGTGGATAGGGATTGAGGAGAATGAGAGAGGGGAGGGGAAGGAAGAGGAGAGGGTGGAAGAAAATGGAGGAGGGGGAAAGAGATGGAGGAGTAGTAGTAGTAGTAATTAGGTTTATAGGAAATTCTCTTAGAGAAAATCAACATACATCACAACATCCATGCCCGAAGCGGGATTCGAAGCCACAACCTATGGTTTAGAAGGCAGTCTAACCCGGCCGGCGAGATGGAGGAGGTGAGTGTTACAGGGAAGAGTCTGGATGAGGGATAGTGGGAATTCGGAGAGGGATAAATGAAAGGGGGGTAAACGAATTATGTTAATTCGAGTTCCCTGCAAAAAAAAATGCGCACTAAAACATGAATATTACCCTTCCTCGGGAGAACCACCGTCACCATGCGCCGTCTCTATGCAGATTACGACTGAATTATATTTCCGCTAGTCTCCTCGCGACCCTACATCAACGTGGCATTCCGAATAATCCGTCTAGGTAAGAAAAAATTGGGAGCCTCAGAAACGCTCAAAAAACCTAGTCGAGGCATATCGGTCCGAGGACGCGATCTCCGCGGCGCCACAGGCTTGGATGGGATACGGGATATAAATATGCGTACGAATCACCGGTGCCCTGGAGTTAGAACTCGATAAGAATAATAAAAAAATGGCTGCAAGTAAAGAGGTCAAACCGCGATTTCCATTTACGGTAGCGGCGTGCTATGGGAAAAGGCAGAGAGGGATTTTTATCAAATTTAGATTCCAATCACATGAAATAAAGTAATATCTGCGAGTGTATACAATATCAATAGATTCGATAAAAAAAAAGGATGTCGTAGTATTCATCTTAGTTCGGATAGATAAATTCCAGAAATAATCCTGCATAAATTGCTCCACCTCGTATTCATCTGTTGCAATTTTCGTAGTAATATTTCTACTATCCGATGTTCTAATTGAACTGAATCCAGGTAATAAATTTGGAGAGGTGAAATTCGATTTTTATTCTTTTAAATGCTGGTATATTTCGTGAAATGCGGGTCACTTAATGGTCTACACGTTAAAGTGAGAATAAAAAGGAACCAACTTAGCAGTCTAAGAAAACATCATTTATATTCACTGTTTATGCAAAAAATATCTCGATCGACGAAAACGATTATTTCACTTAATAATACAGAATTTAAAAAAAACATTTTTCGCGTAAATTTTCAAAATGGAACGTTTAATTTTTAAGGTATAAGATGGTAAAAGCATCAGTCCAATGTTTTACGTTTAAAAAACAGGAATTTCCACGAAATATCTTTGTAGCAGAAATTTCAAAACTTAATATCTTTGGCTGATTGCCAAGTGAAATTTTCGTGGCGAAATGTTGCTATAGAAGCGTAAAATTTTATAAAACTTTTAATAATTTCTGTTCTATTTAACTTAAAAAAGACGACATGAAAAACAAACAAAAAATATATAGCGGAACCTTACTCTTCCTTGCCCTTCATCATTCCAAGCTAGGGCTTCACAATTTGCGAATCAATAGCATTCTATATTTAAACCATGATGATTTTTTTCGAACCTAAACAACATACAGAGACCGAATTCAATAAACTTCACTCTGGCTTCCTCGTGCGGCCGGTAAATTAATAACGAGAAACCTTATAAAAAAATCTCCCTCTTTAAATAAAGTCTCCATCGCTCGAAATGTATGTGAAAACCTAAAACCGACAGACGAAATTAAAAAAGGCGAAGCGAATTTCAACCCACGGCTAATTTTTTTTAGGAAGGACAAAAGAATGTTAACCCCGTACGAATGGTCCAGCATACTAAAAATTACATAGAGAGACACGGTGATTGCAA
Organism: Uropetala carovei; assembly: GCA_036926305.1. Taxonomy (NCBI): domain Eukaryota; kingdom Metazoa; phylum Arthropoda; class Insecta; order Odonata; family Petaluridae; genus Uropetala; species Uropetala carovei. The sequence continues at coordinate 26,857 of JAXCHB010000360.1, forward strand.
ATTATACAAATTCATTATTTTAAAAAACTTGCAAGTATAGAGTAAAAAGTAAATACAGTAAAAATCCTAATAAAGTACAATTTAAAAAATGTCCGGGATATTAGATTTCAATATGTGCTCTGTTTGGTCCTTGAGACATCAAAATGGTACCGTTTCCTGCAATACATCCAACGAAACTCTTTCGATTAACCGTGCTAATTAGCACTATGCAAGAGATGACAAATGATTTATTGTCGCGTGCCAAGAAAGCAATATGAACCATCAGAATTTCTTTCGCGTGCCACTAATTTAGTCTTTTTCTCTAAGGAACTTCATATTTTATTTTAAAAAATAAAAGCTTACCCGTGACAAGTAAAATCGCACGTGTGCCCCTAGGTAGCCGTTTCCAGCAAGATAATCCGCCTCTTTCCGGCTTTAGAGTGTTGGAAACTGTTTGTCTGATACCATGATAGCACGTGACCCTAAAAGGGCTTAGGTTTAAAATATTGGAATAAAGTACTAATTAGTGGAGTAATTAAGAAAATCTGTAAGGTTAAAAATAATGGAATGGACATTTACGTAAGGACAAAAAACCTCTTTTTCTTTCTGACGAACTTCGCACCATACATTTCGTAGCATGTCGTGCTGAACTTTTCCAACAGCCATACGTTTCTTTCCCTCCAAATTATCCTTAATTGCTGGCGATGGCGGAACACAAAACCTCGTCTTTGACGTAGCCCCGGATGAAAAACTCGAGGAAAGTTAGATAGGGCGAAGGAGCAGACCAAGGAATGGACCCTCAACGCTTGATCCAACGATCGAGCGATTTGCCGACTCAGCAATTTTGTAAGCTTATCGTGAAGGAAGCTAAAACTAGCGAAAGCTTCAAATTATTAACTTTTCATTAGCAAGTATGACTTGATTTTCACTGCACATCTGTAATTTTTTCGATGCAATTTTTTTTAAATCGGAATTTGTAATCATCCATTGTATACAACAACACACAAATACATGCACGTTTATATACACTATATTAGTTCGCGTGTATCTCAATGTATACCTCAAGCATGCGCCACTGCTCCGATAACTACATATCTCTCCTATCTCTCTAATGCTTTCACAGACTCGGTCTGAAAAGCAAGAAAAAAAAATCTGATGTAGCTTATTATGAATAGCATTATGAGGCAAAATTATCAATTCGAATCGTAAAAGAATACAGTCGTCCTTATTGCCGTAAATTACGAATATTTTGAATAGGTTTACAGAATTCACCGCTACATGATGGTGGCGCTGTATACTGGAAATTAAGAAAAAGTTAAATATCTCCGAAATGGATGGTTCTACGAAATTTGTGTCAAACAAAACTTGGAAGAAATATTATTCCCTACAATTTTGGTCCTCATGAAGATTATCAGTACCGACGTTTTTTAAGAGATATTTGACGGAAACCGAAAAAACCGATGATTTTTTATAAATAATTCCTAAACAATAACTAGTATGGAAAATTGTTTCAAATGAAAGTTGTAGGAAATTACATTTTATATAACATTTATATAGAATTGTATATACAATAATTATGTTTTAACGGAGAAATATCGAAAAACCGAATCGGGTTTCGAATAAACCTCGACTTCCGGTTACCGGTATCGTCCAAAAACTAATCAGTTCTATGTACTCATGCTAAAGTGTTATATATGAAATTTGGTGTTAATAGAGCAAGTACATTTTGATTAGAGCGCCCACAATCACATACTTCCACACAGATAGACACTAAACGTGTTTTACGGACCTCAAAACGTGTATTTCCGTTAAAATCTCAAATTCGATTTTTTTCGTGATCACAATACTTTCCCATTACTTCGTATGGAGAAAGTAAAAATTTGCTGTGGCCAACACGACTTTCTCCATATTTGGGTAAAGATATTTAAATTATTATGAATAACATTATAAGGCAAAATTATTATTTCGTATCGTCGAAGAATAGCCCTTATTGCCGTAAATTATATGTTGAATTTGTTTACAGAATTCACCGCTACATGGTGGCGCTGTATACTGGAGGGTTACGAATAAATTAATTATCTACTAAATGGAAGGTTCTACGAAAATTTGTTTCAAGCAAAACTTGGAAGAACTATTATTCTCTACAACTTAGGTCCTCACGAAGATTACCAATAACCGTTTTTGAGGAGATATTTGACGGAAACCGAAAAAACCGATTATTTATAAATAATTCCTAAACAATAACTGCTATGGAAAATTGTTTGAAATAAAATATGCAGGAAATTATATTTTCTAATTTTTTTGTAATGGTCAATGTATACAGTAATGATGTATTATCGGAGAAATATTGCAAAAACCGATTCGGGTTTCGAATAAACCTCGACTTCCGATTAACCGATATTGTCCAAAAACTAATCAGCTCTTTGTGCTTATACTGAAGTGTTATATATGAAATTTGGTAATGATATGGCAAGCACTTTTTGAGTTAGAGTGCCCAGAATAACATATGCGCATACACACAGACATTCCGAAAATAGTCTAAACGTGTTCTTTGGATCAAAATATTCAACAAAGTATCGGTTTTTCGAAAAATTCCTATCACATACACAGACAACATCGAGAAAATAGTCAAAACGTGTTCTAGGGACCTCAAAACGTGTATTTCCGTTGCAATCTCGAATTCGATTTTTTTCATGAATACAACGCTTTCTCTACATACTACGTATATTGGAGAAAGTAAAAACAGGCAGGAATCCCCGAAAATTAGTTCCCTTTTCACGTCACAGGCGACGTTTTTTGCCGTAACAAGGACGTGACTCGTTTCCGCCAATAGTATCCACTCAAGCACTTCCCGCTCTCTCTCTCTCTCTCTCTCTCTCTCTCTCTCTCTCCTCCTACCTCCGAGCCTCCGCAACGAAGATTATAAGGAGGGAGAGAACGAAAGAGAGTGTATGGAGGAATGGGTAATGGAGACGGGACAGTGAGATGGAGAGATGAAAGGCGAAATAAGAGAGGGTTATGGGATAAGGGTATTTCTCTCTACCTCCCACTCCCTATCCCTCTTCCTCCCTTCCTCTGATAATCTCCATTGTGAAACGCAGTAAAAACTCAGCATAATTCAATCTGGGGGAATAGGAAGGAAAATATTTCCCGATTAAACAAAATTGCACGAACTTGTTCCTAGACAAATACGACGGAAGTTTCTTAGAGAATTATACTCGTCTTATGGCTGAAAAGACGGCAGCTTTATAACCGAACTGCGCGTCTGTTTTATTTTTGGAACCTTGTTATGACTTTTAGAAATGCCTAAAAGTATTCAATTTGCCAATTTCTTATATTTAAATGGTCATTTTTGAACTCAAAAGTTCCCCGATAGGCACATTAACCGCAGGCGCTTAGCATCAGAAAAATACGTGATTTTACCATTTCACTAGATGAAAGTACCCGGCGATGCCCGTGTTATGCCAGATGTCTTTGGCGAATAAAATTATGTATTATATGGTAATACAATCATTTCTCCCTTTGCGCACCTCAAAATGTGTATTTCCGTTGAAATCTCGATTTCGAATTTTTCATGAAAACTATACTTTCTCTATACTACGTATATTGTAGAAAGTAAAAACTAATTCTGAGATATCTCTGATACCTGTGAATTAGGTCGGGAGGGTCCATGGAGGTCCGGAGAGAACGTGAGCATACGTGAGAGTAATAGGATTTCGAGTTAAACAATGTAATCGGTTGGCAAGGCAATTTCACGTTAAAAACGCTAAATTTTGTCAAAATATGATATTAAAACGTTAAATTCGAAAGATTCAGATTCGAACGCGATAAAAGACGATAAGAATAAGAAACTGCATTTATTTTTCTTTAATACAGTCCAAGTCCGAAAATTGTAGGTCAAATTTGCGAATTTTAATAAGCAAAATAAAACAAGGTTGCAGGTCGAAATATCGATTTCCCCATATTATCTTATGAGGAATGGATATCCGTCTGTCTGTCTGTGTGGGGTGGTGTCCGGGGTTCCCGGGTATCCTATGTTACTCGTAGAGTCATATGAAGTCAATTTGCAAAGTTTGATCCCGATAGCTCAAAGGGCGTGGGAATGTATAAGGAACAGACGGACAGATAGATGGACAGATATTCAATTTTATATATTAAGAAAGAATACAATACCAAATATAAACTACCATGACAACTCCCATTGTCACCGAAGTTGAGAGTCTAATGCATTTATATGGGAAAATTTTTGACGTAGGTAATATCGTTTTTCAATTTCTATGTGCGATTTTACTTTGTTTACATGGCAACTAAATATTTGTTGATTTTTATTGAAATATTACTAATAACTTGTTTTTAATGATATTTTCGTGTGGCGTAGAGATCTCCAAAACAATCTGTTTTTAAAACTACATATATAAATAACTTTAAAAATTTTACGTAGATTTTTTCACAAACTTTTTTCCACACCTTTGAAGATATCGTCATGAAAGTTCGCATACCCTGCGAGTAACATAGTCTATATGGCGATTAAATCAATAATTATTTTACCATAAGTTTACAAGTAATTTTCCATTATTCAAAGTGAAATGTTTTTTTCCTTCATTCATCAAAATACCTAAATATGGACCGATTTTCTTCGTATTTCCTTCATTCGACGCTTAAAACTGTGTACTATCCTATTCTTGCGATGTTTACATGTTTACACGGACGAAATTTTAGATTCACTAAATCCATTGAAATTCAACGGGCACTTCCGCAATTTTCCAGATAATGTATCATAGCAGCCATAGAGACCATCGTTCCGCTTTAATGCCATCAAATATAAGGAGGCGTCTTATTTTTGCTACTTAAAGAATACTTTCCGCGCTTCAACAGATGAAATTCCTTAAAGCCCCACTTTACCGAGGGTACGCAGAAAGGGGAAGCATAAGGCGGATAAAACTTCTTACACCGCATGAAGCGCGTAGAAAAACTGCGAGGAATGCCCATATATTCTGCTCGAAATAATATCTTTCGAAGTGCTCGCCGAGGAATGGCACAGGAGAAATTCCACACGAAGCTGGTTAGGCTGCGTTGGGGTCCGCCCTTGAGTCTGACATAAGCTACGACTTCACTGTTACAAGAACCTTTTCACTCAAAAATTGAACGACCCCTATTAAGCAATTTCATAGACATTGGAGTAAGGCTCTAACATACCCGTGCGTGGGAATAGAAGAACGAGAAAAGGAAAAGAAACCGTAATGTCATGCCTAGCATGAAGAGTGAAATTAATCCACTTGACTTTGAAAGCTAGCCTTTGGAAATTTCATAAAGACTTATTTGTATTGCATTAACCCAACATAAATGTTAAAGCGGCAAATAAACTGTGGAAAATCCCAAGTTCCCTTTGAAACTAAACGATTAAGTAAAATTCTGTTAAATCATCACACGAATAAAGGAAAAAATTTCTTCCGTTTGCAAGTCCAATTAGTCTTAAGTAGCACGCATTCTTTAACAGGCTTATTTGGCAACACGTCCACTACGACGAGTTTCTTGCTCAACTAGAAATGTGTTTAGTTCCGAACGGTGCGGCGACGAAGTCGGACCCGTTCGATGTTCACCGTTTAAAAAGCACAAATATGTACCACTTTTGCCCAATTCCATCCCAATTGACTCCCAAAGGACTTCTTTCATTTTGACATTTTTATAATCTTCGTCCACAGTGTCGTACAGACAGGAATGACTCCTTACTAACTCGATTAATTTTTCCATTATCTTAATCAATTACTATAAAAGATTTCAGGAACAGTACCTAAACGCAGTGTCCACAACTAAGCTACAAAGTCAACTGAATATCCTGTGAGAGAAGAGCTTGGAAGGATCACGTGCGGATGACTCAGGAATCATCGGGAAATGCTTGGGGAGGGGGTAAATGTGTAAGAGAAAATTCGCCCGACTAGCGACTTGGAAGAGGTTTCTCTCTCGACGCATTTCTCGCCTCGGTCAAATGTATGGACCCTCATTTAATCCTATGCTTTCGATTTACACATTTCTCGCCGCACATTTCTCGCTGCAGTGGACAACGGGCCTAAACGAACCATCCAAGACACATTTCGTCCCCGTTGAAAATACGCTGATGCCTATTAAAAAAACAACATCGCCAATCGTAAGAAAAACGAATATTTCGTTATTTTTTACTTCTAACCTGTCGAATACAATAGTGCGTAAATGTATATACCAATAAAATCCACAAGTAACGGTAAGAGAGTTCAAATCCTTACCTCTTCGGCGATAATCCTATCGAAGACGGCTGTTAAACGCGAACAGGCACTGCGTTTCCCCGTTGACACGGCCCGGAAGGAATTTTCCTCACAATCTCTTTCAACCGACCAGGTTTGGGAAAACAAGTTATCTCTAAAAACAAAGGGATGAGTTATGGCGTGTCGAACGACACTTAAAGCACGAACGTGTTCAATTTCGGGCCAATCTTTCTTCCTCCCGAGAGAGCGAGAGAATTTTCCGCAAACGAGGGAAATCACACCATTCCCTTCTCCCCTCTTTGATTCTTTTTTTTTTGTATGTATGTAACGCCACAACACGAACTCGCGAACTTCTTCTCCTTTTTCTTCCCTTCTCGACGAAAGATAAGTTGAAGAGGTATGCGAAAACAGAAAGTATTAAGGGGAAGAGGATGGGAGAGGTTATATAACAGTTTCTCTGACGAGCACGCGGGGCAACTTTTAATGCCCCTACCTAAAGAAGGAATACTCGACGCGAAATAAAGATCGCAACGACGACTCTCGGTATCATCGCCTCGTCGAACGCACGAACCCAACGTTCCAACCGATGCTACCAGACTGACTGACTGGGGAAGAAAAAGGAGAAAACCGGGGACAAACCCCACGCAGCCGCCGTGGCCTCATCCGTACCCTCCCCCCCCCCTCCCCTCCCCTGTCGCCCCTACCGCCTCCCGTCCCTATCTTCCCCTCCCTCCCTCCCCCCATGTTATACGTTAGTCACTACCTCTCTTAAAACTCCCGACTACCAAATTGCTGTAAAGCTTCCTTCCAAACTCTCGACCCTGGAAACATCGCCGCTTCCGCGACACCCTTGAACGAGTAAAACTTTAAAAAAGCAAAAATAAAAATAAAAAAAATATAATAATAATGCCTCTCACTCGCTCATTGCTCTCCGTACACCTTTGATTTTTTTTATTTAAAAACAAAAAGAAAACCGCTTCCTCGCCAGTTTTCCCCCTTTTGTCTCCACCAACACCCCCCCCCCTCCCCCCCCTCCTTATCTTCTTAATGATCTGCGTTGTGTGTGTTCGCGCAAGTGTTCTCATCCCTTTATCTCCAGTCGCAAATTCCTTTCTATTTTTTTGTGCCTCTTTCTCTACCTCCGTTCCTGACCCCTTTCGACCTCTCTCCCTCTCTCTCTCTCTCTCCATTCTATTTTTTTTCTCCCCCTACCCCTTCTTTCCACCTTACCCTCTCTTTAGCTTCCTTATCTGAGTTCACATTCTTCTCCTCCCTCTTTCACTTTCATCCTTACTTCTCCCTCCTTTTTTTTTACCGCTCCTATCTTGCCTTTAATCTTCGCTCTCCTCCATTCCTTCTCTCTCTCTCTCTCTTCTTCTTCTTCTTACACCCTCTCTTCCTCTTGACTTCTTTTCATGCTCCCTTTTCTACACATGTCACTATTACTTGTTATTACCACTTCCTCTATTTCTCTTTCTTCGCTCACTCTCTTCCTCATATCTGCCGCTGACATTTGAATCGTTGGCGATATACGTAGGCAATCACATCCTTGCTTCCATCTTCCGCAGTCCTGATTCCATTTTACAGAGTCGTCCTCAACCTGAACTCATTTCATCGCCGTGCTACAATTTTTACCCGGGGTAGTAGTAAAGAGTGAAACCGCGAAATACTAGTCTTGCAAAATTACGCTTTCTTTTCGGACATAATAGTACGTACGTTAGTACAATAAGATCAGGAATCGACCCTGCCCTGTCGAGTAACGCTCTTTACCAATACAGTCAGTCCCCGGTTTTACGACAGGTTAGGTTCCAGGCCACCTTCGCAAAGTGGATTCCGACTTGAAGCGGAACCTATTATTTGTGGGGCCTATGGACAGTAGGTATAGAACTAATACGCAAACGTATAAACCTATCTAAACATTTAAAAGAATAAGTATATAGACGTTTTAAATACATAAAAAGATGAAAACAATTACGTAATGTATAAAATATTTCTTAAAGACGGAAAACTGGATTCGGCGACTTAAATCTGGATTATTTGTTCTACGGGAAAACCTACGTAAAAGTGGATCGTCGTAAAGCGGGGGCTTACTGTATACCTACGGTGACCATTCATCCTTTATTTTAAAGGACAGCCCTTTATTTTTAGGGCGTCGTCCTTTACATTTTTTAAAAAAATTCAAAAACACGTTTTTGTCCATTATCTTTTTTAGGTGAATTAGGTGAATGCCGGACTGTCCGGCAGAGTACCGAGCAGGTGGTACTAGGTTTTTCTGTGTGTATCCTTTATTCCCCTCCAGAAAAAATGGTCACCGTTTGTATAGGTACCTCTTCGCGTGCCATTCATTTTATCGCAAGCGCTTACTTTTTTAATATGAGAAATCCTAGCTGTGATGCAGAAAAGTTTCGAAACGGAAAAATAAGCATGTTTTTAGGCGCGTTTCACTTCCAGCATGAGCGCCTATTAGCGTAGGTCTGTTCGTCCGCCCGTCCGCATTTTCGTTCTCGGCTTCTACTGTACGGATTTTCATGAAATTTTATATTAAGAACTTACAATAAAAGATAATAAGAAAATCGCAAAAATGAATCACGTGCGTCAATCAGGGGTATGTACTACTTTACTGGTGACAAAAAATGAATTTTCCGTCATATCTCGTAAAGTATTGGTCATATCAAAATAGTTTTCAAATAAAACTTGTAAAAACTAGTAAATTAGAGTATTTCTTCTACTTTACTTTTTCATCGTATGAGAAACCGTTATCACGAAAATCAAACAAGAATATCTTAATTCGTGTTGAACTTAAAAAATCATTGTTGCTAACATAAGCAATCTCACAAAAATACGTTTAATTTCCTTGCGTGTGCATGCAGTATTTTTAAATAGAAAGAAAATGGATTATTTATGAAGAAGGGAAGAACGTTAAATCGCTATTTTCCTTAAGTACACTCAAAGAGTTTTGCAAGTGAAAAGAAATGAATAATTTTCAACGAAGGAATAAATGTGGACGCAAAATAAATTAATAATTTTCAACGAGGAACAAGCTCAAAAACGGTTAATTTATTTCAAATACTCCCTTGCACGTAACGCGCCCATTTGAGGTACGCTGTACACTTTCCTAACTTGTTTCTTCTATTATTAAATTCATAAATTTTTTTTTTCTTTCGCTATGAAGATTTGTCCTATTATTGTAATTGACAAACTGTGTACATTTAGCTTATCTTATTTTTTATACGGTACTACCGCCACATTTTCGGTCACTAGATCCTTTCAGCTCTCCAGGTATTATATCAGTGGGGATATTTTAAAAAAATTTAAATACCAACCTGTATATTTTTCGAAAGAAATATAAAGAAAAGCAAATGGCATTAGTGAAGAAATCTACACTACTAGTTTTAACTATCGTTTGCAGTTTCGTCACAATTTCGGTTTTAAGCAAATGAACAGACAGACGCAAAAGTGAAACTATAAGCGTATTTTTTTTAAATTCGCTAAAAATTAAAGAATTGAGCAGTTGCCTTAGGCAACTCCGATAGCCACAACGATGTTATACCAGTATAGCTATTGGAGATACCTAAGACAAGTACTTATTAGGTACTTTAATTATTTATATGTACTTCTTAAGTCCTTATTCTGGATTTTATTTATCTGGACAATTATCTAGGGAATTAATTTAAATTATTGTAACGAAAACCTTCTTCATTGTTGAAATTAGAGCACTAAAAATTCCTTATGCTTGATTTTCGCTTATGTAATACGACATAATCTCTCTATCTTCTGACGTAAGCTCTTACACGGCCAACTGAAGCGTTCGAATTTTCCAATGCGACCTGCTCAGCAGAGAGGATTAGAAGGAAATTCGAATCTTTGTTGACTTTGATGCGAATCACCTTTCTTGCTCCAGACCTCCAACTATGGAAGCTGAAATATTCCTTCCTGAATTAGGACCCACTGAGTGGTTTCTGGAGGAATTTTATGGCTGGCATTAATGGATGTATTTGGAGTCGGAAAGACGCTGACTTCGCTGCAAACCAGTCCAAAAGGGTAGATTCTTGCGAACTTGTGAACGACGTGGAATGCGATAGAAGAGCATCGTATCCTTACCCTTATTCTTCCTGCTCTGGCAGACCGAAGTGTATGGTATGACGCCAAAAACGTCGACTGCTCCACTTAGCATTATTTCGTGCCTACTTTGGAAGCGGTTCAAAATACCAAAAGTACTTCCTTCCCCCCCCCCCCCCCCCCCCACTACCCCTCCCACAAAGTCGTGGCTCGTAAAGTGTGCACGCAGCACTCTCTTGAGTGTGCTTTTAAGGAAATAGCGCATTTAAATCACTGCCTCTTGCATCTTCCTCTGATGAGGAATGCTCGTTCGTTTTATGTGTTTTTTTCGATCTATTTAGATAATTGCCGACCGCCAGGAGCGTAGGAACTAGGTTTGCGTTCTTAAGGGATACTCTTTTGATGATATTAACAAAGAATAAACGAGATATCTTTACGAAGTAAACAAAAACAATACCAATATCCTCGAACAGACTAAGGCACATAATCGCTAATGACGTATATCATATAAATAAAAGCCTTTGAAGCTTAATATCTCGCAAACGACTGAACCGAATTTGATGAAATTTTCAGGATAGCATTATGATATAATAAAAAAACGTTTTAATGTATCGGTAATATATAAAAGCCTTATTCTGTCCCTTAGTCCTTTTGTCACTCCCTCTGTCACGCTTTGAAAAACACAAATATACCTGGAAAGAGGGGACTAAGGTCCACTTTTGAAGCACGATAGATGCGGCGAGGGTATCGGACCTTCGCTCGGATCAAAGGCAACCCTCTCAGCAGAAGGTATGATTTCAGGTCAAAGAAGACTGCCTCAATTTTTTTTCAGAATAATCGATCATCTCTGTCATTTTTGACTGGCACTTATACTAGTGATAGAATATACAGCTAAATATTACTGCCCAAAACTTTACCAAAAAATAATATCTATGAACTAGACTTACGTTACTTAAAACTTCTAAGTTCAAAGGGATCAAACTGAAGTTACTATCAAATGAAATTTATTTCATTCGTATTTTCGTCCCAATCAAGTTTTAATTACAGCTAGAGATAATTTATTCATTCATTCACCCATGTAAATATCAAAATCTGCTAAGAATGGAAAAAGGAGAAAAGGCCTGCTATGACCTGAAATCGAACCCTGGTCTTCCACTTGCCGAGCGTATATTCTACCGTAGCAGGTAATTAGATAAATTCTTCCGTTTCAGGATGGGGATGTTTTCTCAGGTTACGACCGAATTAGCCAAGCTAGTATCAACCAGCCCCAAACGGATGTACGCGGATGAGACGATAGGAAAAATAACTTTGGCAAAATTAAGACAGCTATGGTTTATAGAAGAAATTACTAAAAATATTAAAAAGATAAGCAGGAGGAAGTTGGTTAACACGGAATATGGAAGAATAATACATCGAGAACTAAACAATAAGATTAGGAGGAAAATCACAGAATCGAGAGAGAGAGAGAGACAGACAGACAGACAAACGACTTTATTAGGGCGAAATTGAGACTATATAGTCCCTTCTTACATTTAACCCTGCGTCAACATTTACAAATCAGAGATGTAGTCGAAAGAGAAATATTGAGGCATGGAGAAAATGCTGAGACGAGGAAAATTGACTGGTATGAAAAAGCCAAGGGACTGACGGAAACAAGAAAGGAAACACGCTCGCCTGAAATCGAGACAAAAAACGGACAACTATTAATTGAGACGGAGGATGTGATGAAGAGATGGAAAGAATGTATTGAAGAATCACATCTAAAAGTGAGAATGTATCGAGAAATCGAGAGGAAGGAAGATGTTCACTGTACGTAATAGTGTTGCCCCTGGAATATTGTACGGTGAGATCGAAAAGACTTATGGATGTGAAGTAAAAAGAAAGCAGTGGGAATTGACGACTTTCCTGTAGAAACGTTAAAGGAATTAGGGAAAGAGGAAAAAGAGAGGACGGTTACGTCATAAACAGTCGACTTGCTTGCGGACTTTGAAAATTTATGGCCCAAGCCGATGCGACGATAGTGAATGAAAACACTGTCAAACCTCGTTAGCGTTATAATATTCGTACCTCCACAGAATAACATTCGCAGCGATATTCGTGGCAAATATTCATAATTAATAAGTTTCATCCCTCCAAATCCTCTTAAGGAAACATAATACACGACAAAGCCCATAACGGACAGATTTGTGACTCAAGAGTTTCCGGTTTATGGGAAATGCATATATATATATATATATATATACAAATAACCCAACCATGAATCTATACTATACATAAACATTAAACTCTTATAACAGATTTAGTGTGTTTTAGCAATCTTCCAGACTAGATAGAATACATACTGAAAATTGGTAGGAATGCTTGATTCAGAGACAAAAAAGGAACGACGAAAAAAACGACGAATAAAGAACCGGGTTCGATTCCAGATGACAATTTCTATTTCCCATAAGATAACAGGTAAAAATCAAATTTTCGCCGTTCAGGCTTTCCTACTTTTGGAAATTTAAATTATAAAAAGTTGACCTACGACTGTTTTCAAGAAAAATGAATAACGTTTCTTATTCTTATCGACGATTTTCGCCTTAAATTCGAAATCGCTAAAATTTAACGTTTGCATGACATAATTTGCCAATTTATTCAGGTTTGTAATAATAGAAATCTTTAATGGCATGGAAACCTGCATTATCGTCAGATTCATGAATGTTTCGACTAACTTAATGTTTATGTTAAAATTTTTCAGAATTACAATAAACAACTTTTGGTATTCTTTCAATATGCGTTCTATAGTCAATATTCGGACCATTGTTGTCATTGGTAGATAGGAAAAAATAAATGCGATGAGAAACATTTTACTTATTAAAACAACAAAAAATACATAAAAGAAAATTAATTATAACGATAGACCGTATACGACATCTTAATTTTCAGTGTCGTATGCGGCCTTGACCCGTTTAAAGAAAAAGCGAGCCGAAGGCGTTACACTTTCAAATCCTAGAAATAAATCACAAAAAAAGACCGCATACTAGAAAAATAGCACTACTATAGACCGCATATTGGAAAAATAACACTACCATATACCGCATATTGGAAGGATACCCAATTTTAATTCATTGATATCTACGTAAATTACATAATAGCGTTTCTTAACTGCTTATTTTTATATTTTCGTTGGTTAGCCACATAAGAGACGACAATTATTATATTTTATAATTTTATGTTTAGTTGACATAACAATGCTTTTACTCATTGTTATTATCTTTGACAGAAAACCATTATAAATTGCAATTTCCCAAGTTGTTGTTGTTATTATCAGCGTTTTAATTATTACAAATATAATTTTTAATTAAAGTTTAAGGCAATAATAGCCTGTTAATTCATCAAATGAGAGAAAGAATAAGATATCATAGAGAACTTAAGAGAGGGGGATCAAATCAAGAGACAGAAAAAGATAAAGATGAACGACGTAGAAGAAATAGAGAAAGTGCGAGAAGATCAATACTGACAGATGAACAATGGCGAAGAGCGTGAGAGAGAAAGCATAAACGAAATCAGGTACCAAAGAAGAAATGAAGAAACTCGAGAAGGGGGAAACATAAGGAGAAGCCAAAACAGAACCCAACAGCAGAAGACGAAGAAATTATATAAATGTTAACTCAGCAAAAGGAAATGAAGATTTGTTAACAGTTCACTTAATAAACCATATCTATGGGAAAATATGATAAAAATGAAGGACACAATTAATCATCGTATCCAATATCTTAAGCACATACGCGATCACTTTAGTGTGGATTTAATTCGCATTGGCGTAAATGTTGCACTGTAAAATACGTAAGAATTTAATATGCAATTTCGGCAGGTACAATCGATACAATTAATTTTCTTCTTTTTTTCGCGTTTAATAAAATGCGCTTATAGTTTCACTTTGGCGCCTGCCTGTTTGTTATGTTTCGATGTGAAAACAGACCGCGCGGAGCCCCGTGCAGCCGCACCGATGGCACTTGCCTCAAGCCGGCCCTTCCCGTTGAATTTCAACTTCGACAGTGTAACATGTAAACATCGCAAGAATAAGATAGTGAATGGTTTTAACCGTCGAATAAAGCTAAAATGAAGAAAATCGGTCTATATAAAGGTATTTTGACGAGTGAAGGGAGAAAATATCGCACTGTGAAAAATTTTAATTACGTGTAAACTTACGGGAAAATAATTATTGAATGAAGCACTCCATCCCCCAGATTTTTTTATCGCCATATAGCGGATTTGGAAACTTGCCACCTCTATGCCAAGTTATTTTCCCGTACACTTAAAAAAACTTAAATTAAATTGATTAAATTTTGGTATTATACCAGAGGAACAATCCGTTTTTTCCCCGGGTATTAGACAAACATCCTTAGGTGGGTGGGTACCAATGGTTTTCATTATTTCGTAGTAATCTTCTTCGATCTCCACAATTTTGAAAATCACACTGAAAACCCCCTTTATAGAAATTCTTCATATACTACATTGAAGATCTTACAATTTGGCGAATGAATTTACAAATCCCACCGCCGCCGCCGCCCCTAGGCCATTGCCTGCTTTGGCCTTATTGCAAATCCGCTAATGCCTATGTTACCCGCTGGATAAAATTATATACCTATGCGAAGTTTCGTGACGATATCTTCGAAGGTGTTGAAATCACAATTTGTGGAAAATCTAATTCTAATTATTTAAGTTTCTTAAGCAGTTTTAAAAACTTTTTTCTTTGGAGAACTCTACGTCACATTAAAATATCATTAAAAACCATTTATTAGTAATATTTCAACAAACCAATAAATATTTGGTTGCCATGTAAACAAAAGAAAATCATATAAATTTAAAAACGATACTACGTTAAAAATTTCCCCATAGAAATGCATTGGACTTTCAATTTTTGTGACAATGAGGTTTGTCAGACGTCCCGTATTATACGGGATTGTCCCGTACTTCATTGCTTCGTCCCGTTGTCCCGAAAAAGCCTGTCCTGTATTTAAGTCGTTCTAGCATATTGAATTTAAAAAGTAATCAAGGCATGGTACTTTGTATTGTGTTGTAACCCGCTCAGTTTATGGGGTCATTCACAAATTATGCCTGACAATTTACACTGCACACGTGCTACACAATACAATGCAGTCTGCATCTGACGTACTCCCTACTGATATTGAAGCCATTGCTGTGAAAATATCTTAACGTAACTACGTACAGTGGAGTGAATTTTACAGTGCTTTGTAAACTGAAATATGCCGTGCAACGAGGTTTATCAGTATATTGTATGCTTCAAAACAAGCAGTTGCAGAGAGTTGTAAAGTCAACAGAAAAATCTTCATTTGTAGAATTTAAAAATAAATATTACAGTCAATTTTTTAATTAATATACAATGTTAAATGCCAATAAAAATTTTCTAAATATAAGCAAACTGGTATTAATTATCTATTATCTTTCTAATTAATCTTACAATGTAAAATGTCAATATAAACTTTCTAAATATAAGCCAGCGTGAATTAATAATTTATCTTTTTATTATCCGCTCCCAAAACCGCATGTTCCGCATTTTGAAGTCAGAGATTAATTTCACAGTATATATAGATACAGCTTCATACGTTGTTTTTCTTGATTTTTTATTACCTAAAATAAAGATTGACTCTATTAATAGTTTTAACGCCAAAGAAAAGAGGTTGTTTAGGATTTTTTAAGCGTCACGTATTTGTTCCGTATTTTAACGAAGAATTTGGTTGCATGTCCCGTATCTTCTAAACCGAAATCTGGCAACCCTAGTGACAATGGGAGTTGTCATGGTAGTTTATATATGGTATATTATTATAAAACTGATAACATCACGTCTTTTTCTTATTCTTAAGGAATTTTTACGCTAATTCGATCAGGATACGGATTCTCTCTTCCATAAAAATAATCTTTACACACTTCATTGTTTGGTAACGTCGAATAAAATTTTCGCATCTAATTTTCAAAGATAGATTTAAACCGGTTAATTTTTAAAAAATCATATTACACGCCCCTAAGGAAGGGAGACAATGATGCCTTATTGAACTTTTCATGAAATTGCATGGAAAATGAGTTACTTTGTAATTGTACGAAAGACCATTTTTTAAAAATTAATGTTAAAATTTTCTCCCAGGGTATATGTAATTTAAAATTTTGTTTTTACAAAAAAAAACAATTTTTATTGCTTAAGCGATTTCAAGGGAAAAGTCGATTAAATTCACCGAAATAAGTCCAGTTTTCCTCGTATAGTCTCCTTTATAATCAGTATCATTTTTATTACGTACCTACGTGTATTACCAGTTCAGGGGTAAAAGAATATGAAGCGAACTACAAAAAATTTTCGAAGAACCATACTGAATAAAGCAACCTGCAACAAAATTTCGTATTTTTTTACGTTTATCCCGTGCACGTCAAGTTTTTGGCGAAAACAAGAGCGAGAATATTAAGACTAGCAATTTAATTCCGTGTGTAACATCGGTCATCTGTAACCGCCTTCGTCCAGCAAATCTGTCCACATTCTAACAATCGGCAAGGATCACACCGTGATTCACGTAAAAGAAAAAAGTGAGAGATTCTTTCAACGAGTAAATTCTACGAAACGAGGGTATTCTAGGTAAAAGCGTTTCGTTTTCTTTTTTAGCGTAAAGAGTGATGTTTGTGACCGTGGGGAAATTCGATCCTACTTCATCGAGCATAGCATTGAAATTCGACACGTCTCTCCACGACCCGGGAGTCCAAATTCAACAAGATGGCGGCCGTCAAGGATTCAGTTCAGGTTACACGATCGCACGAAATGTTACAGAAAATTGTTTTTATAAAAGTGTTTCCACAAAAACTTCGCGATAACACTAACGATTTGTCACATTTAAAATATTAAAATTACCACCTGCTTAAGCTTTCCATCTTATTTCGCAACGGTATCCGGACTCGTTCAAGTTGTCGCCATGACGACAATGTTGATTGCGGAAAAATTTCTTTATGTATGTACATAATATATGAATGTGGTAACCTTTCCAAGAAGCTCATTATTTTTCAAAAATACGCGAATTATAAAGACCAACTTAATTTTTTTAAATATTCATCACTATCAATGGAATCAGTTAGAATGATACGATGCAAGCTTACCCATGTTTCCATAGAAATAGTTCCATGACAGGAATATCACTTCAAAAAACGTTGGGATTCTTCTTGAGATCGATTGGACCGATTCTAGAACACCTCTCACTTTGCAGCACGTTCACATGACTCGCACAAACACAGCAAAAGCAGGAGGCAACTTGAAAAGCGAAGCAATATGGAATGCCGGGGATTCATCATGATGCTCTGGGAGGAAATGACGAGATCTTGAAAGAGGATAAGAACGAACTATGAGAAAAGGCAAATAAAGTGACGTGCAAGAAAGTAGCGAAACATAATAAAAGCGTAAAACTAATTCTTTTCGAGGTGCCTGAGACGAGAACAAACTCTAGACGAACTCGGTGACGCTCAAATTCGAACATGGGACGCTGCTCGTGGTGCATTGTGGGTAGAAAAAATCAACACATAATTTCATCGTTCCCCCGGCAGGTGTCGTCCCCTGTCTCGTCATGTGTCCGACCTTCTGCCACACAATCCTCGCTGCTTTCACTCTGGAAATACAAGATGCCAAAAGTTATATACTTATATGTGTATTACAAAATGTTTGGGATAACAGTTACTTACAGAGATCATAATGTTGCATTTTAAGATATGTTAGAATTTAATACGCGATTTCTGAAGGTACAATCAATAGAATTAATTTTCTACTTTTATGCCGTCGAATAAAGCTAAAATGAAGAAAATCGGTTTATATAAAGGTATTTTGACGAGTGATGGGAGAAAGTCTTGCACTGTGAAAAATCTTAAATTACGTGTAAACTTATGGAAAATAATCATTGAATTAAGCATCCCATTTCCCCAGATTTTTTTATCGCCATATAGCGGATTTGGAATCTTGCCACATCTATGCCAAGTTATTTTTCGGTATTATCTACCTTTAAAAAAATTAAATTATTCAATCCCAGATATTTATGGTTATTACCTTGACAAACTTCCTTAGGTGGGTACCAATGCTCTTTCATGATTTCGAAGTAATCTTCTTCGATCTCCATAATTTTGAAAATCACACTGAAAGCCCTCTTTACAGCGATTCTTCAAATACTAATTTGACGATCTTACATTTTGGCGAATGAATTTACAAATCCTACCGCCGCACAGTGGTCGATTTATCCACTTTGAAGGGACAAAATTAATTTCCATTGAAATAAGATGAACATTGGTTGAGATTTGTATCACTTTCATTCAGTAATAGATAATTTTGTGTTTTAAATGTCAGATTAACTAAAAATTATTCTTAAACAATTTATTATTAAAAACAAAAAAAATAAAAAATTGCTGAAATAAAGGTAAGCTGTAATTTAATTTACAATTGGAGAAAATATTTTTGCTAGAACTCCTCAATTATTATGTTACTAAGCACATTCATTTACAAAATAATATCAGTTTCAAATACAAATAAGCTATAAGACAATCACATTCATAATAACATAACATTAAAACAGTAATTTCAATAAGAATTGGAGAGTATATTTTTGCTTTGTTTTCTTATTGTGTTACTGAGCTCATTAATTCATAAAATAATATCAACTGTCGTAAATGAGAATGAAAGTAATGCAGATATTACAAAATGATAAAATTATTGCATTTTGTAAAAAATTTCCAAGAGAAGTTTACTAGCTGCCTGTATCGGAATTGTCCTCTGTAATAATGTTGTTCTCACATGATACTTCAGGAGATGTCTACAAAAATAAAACCACATCACATAGCACCTCACTGCACTTTCTTGGTAGCTCCCTAACGCTGGATATAACTGGATCGGAAGAAATTAACAGCATATATAAGAGGTCTTCGTTTGTGGCTTGCCTTGACGTTTTCCGAGTGTCATGCTCCCTGAAACTCCTACAGTCTTTGTGTCTCGCATCCTGCACTTCTTCTGATCATATAATTCTGTAACGTCTCATTCCCATGCAGATCTAAAGCTCATTTGCGCTGCGAATGAGAGCTCCTGCGGACTTCGGAACTGCACTAAGGTTTCGACTTTCCTTCTCTTAGTTTTCACACTGCCTGCAGTGGGACGACCACCAAATTTGATTGAGGATCCTATTTGGTATGAATCGTTATCATTTGGTAGGGTGAATTCCTCGTCCAGCCATGTGGAATATCTTTCAATAAATCTTGTCGAACTACGGTGACACAATTTCCACCGCGAATAAAGATTACAAGCAAACTGTTTAATATTATCAGAGATAGTTTCCCTGATGCTTTCGGCACAACTATCTAACGTCCACTTCGATGTAATATAATGAACGTTCCCTGCACTGAGGAGACGTCGTTTGCATTGTGATGTCTTCCTCTCGCAAAAATTCATACAGTTCCCTTCGAGTAATGTCGAGCCGCCCTTCTGTAAATGATATATATTTTTTACAGATGCAGGTGGCTGCAGCTGAAATATCTATAATATTCTAGCTTAATGACAACTGAACTGATATAATTATTATTATCAATGAAACCTCGTAAAACTTTTTTTATAAATCTCGTTAAAATTCCTATTTCACTAACTTTTTTCTTATTATTTTAAAAGAAAATCTACCCTCTCTGTGACAAAAAGTATAGAATTTAGCACTTATTTGAATCAATAATCGTAAAATGCATACCTTCAGCTTCATTTTCCATGTTCACAAGTCACCTTCGTCTTATCGATATAATGCAATATTCGACCACTTAGCGCACACTCTCGTGCTAGACTAAATCAAAGACGGCGCCAACTGGTTACATCTTGCAAATTTGCGTCGTTGCCAAATGCTATATGCGCCTTTGCCGTGATTTTTTTAATGAAGGCATGATGCATTGGTTTATATACATTGTATCCATAGCGATTTTAGTTAGTTTTAAAACATTCGATATCTGCGGTTTTGTCCCGTCAAAATGAGAAAATCGACCACTGCGCGCCGCCGCCCCTAGGCCATGGCCTACTTTGGCCTAATTGCAAAGCCGCTAATGCCTATGTTACCCGCAGGATAAAATTATATACCTATGTGAAGTTTCGTGACGATATCTTCAAAGGAGATGAAATCAAAATTTGTTGAAAATATGCGTCTAATTACCTTAAGTCACTTACGCAGTTTTAAAAACTGTTTGCTTTGAAGAACTCTACACAACACGAAAATATCACTAAAAACCATTTATTAGTAATATTTCGAGAAATCAACAAATATTTGGTTGCATGTAAACAAAGCGAAATCACACAGAAATTTAAAAACGATACTACGTTAAAGATTTTCCCATAGAAATGCATTTGACTCTCAATTTCGGTGACAATTAGGCTCCCGTATTTCATTACCTTGTCCCGTTGTCCCGGAAAGGCATGTCGGGACATAGGAGAGGTCCCGTATTAACGTCGCTCTAGCATACCGAATTTAAAAAAGTAATCTATGCATGGTACCTTGTATTGTTTTGTAACCCGCTCAGTTTATGGGGTCATTCACAAATTATGCCTGACAATTTACACTGCACACGTGCTACACAATACAATGCAGTCTGCATCTGACGTACTCCCTACTGATATTGAAGCCATTGCTGTGAAAATATCTTAACGTAACTACGTACAGTGGAGTGAATTTTACAGTGCTTTGTAAACTGAAATATGCCGTGCAACGAGGTTTATCAGTATATTGTATGCTTCAAAACAAGCAGTTGCAGAGAGTTGTAAAGTCAACAGAAAAATCTTCATTTGTAGAATTTAAAAATAAATATTACAGTCAATTTTTTAATTAATATACAATGTTAAATGCCAATAAAAATTTTCTAAATATAAGCAAACTGGTATTAATTATCTATTATCTTTCTAATTAATCTTACAATGTAAAATGTCAATATAAACTTTCTAAATATAAGCCAGCGTGAATTAATAATTTATCTTTTTATTATCCGCTCCCAAAACCGCATGTTCCGCATTTTGAAGTCAGAGATTAATTTCACAGTATATATAGATACAGCTTCATACGTTGTTTTTCTTGATTTTTTATTACCTAAAATAAAGATTGACTCTATTAATAGTTTTAACGCCAAAGAAAAGAGGTTGTTTAGGATTTTTTAAGCGTCACGTATTTGTTCCGTATTTTAACGAAGAATTTGGTTGCATGTCCCGTATCTTCTAAACCGAAATCTGGCAACCCTAGTGACAATGGGAGTTGTCATGGTAGTTTATATATGGTATATTATTATAAAACTGATAACATCACGTCTTTTTCTTATTCTTAAGGAATTTTTACGCTAATTCGATCAGGATACGGATTCTCTCTTCCATAAAAATAATCTTTACACACTTCATTGTTTGGTAACGTCGAATAAAATTTTCGCATCTAATTTTCAAAGATAGATTTAAACCGGTTAATTTTTAAAAAATCATATTACACGCCCCTAAGGAAGGGAGACAATGATGCCTTATTGAACTTTTCATGAAATTGCATGGAAAATGAGTTACTTTGTAATTGTACGAAAGACCATTTTTTAAAAATTAATGTTAAAATTTTCTCCCAGGGTATATGTAATTTAAAATTTTGTTTTTACAAAAAAAAACAATTTTTATTGCTTAAGCGATTTCAAGGGAAAAGTCGATTAAATTCACCGAAATAAGTCCAGTTTTCCTCGTATAGTCTCCTTTATAATCAGTATCATTTTTATTACGTACCTACGTGTATTACCAGTTCAGGGGTAAAAGAATATGAAGCGAACTACAAAAAATTTTCGAAGAACCATACTGAATAAAGCAACCTGCAACAAAATTTCGTATTTTTTTACGTTTATCCCGTGCACGTCAAGTTTTTGGCGAAAACAAGAGCGAGAATATTAAGACTAGCAATTTAATTCCGTGTGTAACATCGGTCATCTGTAACCGCCTTCGTCCAGCAAATCTGTCCACATTCTAACAATCGGCAAGGATCACACCGTGATTCACGTAAAAGAAAAAAGTGAGAGATTCTTTCAACGAGTAAATTCTACGAAACGAGGGTATTCTAGGTAAAAGCGTTTCGTTTTCTTTTTTAGCGTAAAGAGTGATGTTTGTGACCGTGGGGAAATTCGATCCTACTTCATCGAGCATAGCATTGAAATTCGACACGTCTCTCCACGACCCGGGAGTCCAAATTCAACAAGATGGCGGCCGTCAAGGATTCAGTTCAGGTTACACGATCGCACGAAATGTTACAGAAAATTGTTTTTATAAAAGTGTTTCCACAAAAACTTCGCGATAACACTAACGATTTGTCACATTTAAAATATTAAAATTACCACCTGCTTAAGCTTTCCATCTTATTTCGCAACGGTATCCGGACTCGTTCAAGTTGTCGCCATGACGACAATGTTGATTGCGGAAAAATTTCTTTATGTATGTACATAATATATGAATGTGGTAACCTTTCCAAGAAGCTCATTATTTTTCAAAAATACGCGAATTATAAAGACCAACTTAATTTTTTTAAATATTCATCACTATCAATGGAATCAGTTAGAATGATACGATGCAAGCTTACCCATGTTTCCATAGAAATAGTTCCATGACAGGAATATCACTTCAAAAAACGTTGGGATTCTTCTTGAGATCGATTGGACCGATTCTAGAACACCTCTCACTTTGCAGCACGTTCACATGACTCGTACAAACACAGCAAAAGCAGGAGGCAACTTGAAAAGCGAAGCAATATGGAATGCCGGGGATTCATCATGATGCTCTGGGAGGAAATGACGAGATCTTGAAAGAGGATAAGAACGAACTATGAGAAAAGGCAAATAAAGTGACGTGCAAGAAAGTAGCGAAACATAATAAAAGCGTAAAACTAATTCTTTTCGAGGTGCCTGAGACGAGAACAAACTCTAGACGAACTCGGTGACGCTCAAATTCGAACATGGGACGCTGCTCGTGGTGCATTGTGGGTAGAAAAAATCAACACATAATTTCATCGTTCCCCCGGCAGGTGTCGTCCCCTGTCCGTCATATGTACGACATTTACGACTTTAAACGTTTTCATGAACGCGTTACGAGCGCACAAAGGCGCAAGTTCTACGCGTATGCACGCGTAGAAGTTCGCATGAAAGCGTTCGGCGCAAGTGTAGGTACGCCCCGCTTTCTCTTTCAAAAAATATAAAATTCTGTATAAAATATTGTGTTCATTTCAGTTTAATGACATTACTTGAATCGGAATACCGAGAGGAAGACGACAGTGTAGGTCGCGTGTCCCCAAGTCACATACTTACGGAGAAAACACGATTTCATAAATTGAATAAAATACCGTAAACGAATAAAGTCAAACACTTGAAATTGTGCTCACGTAATTATAAGACTACAACTCAGATTCTAATAAATTCTTATTTCGTTTGAACAACCCGTTTTGTTATTACAAACCGGCAAAGTGACGCCAGTCGCCGCAACGCTCAGAAAAGGGGTCCATTTTTCATTCTCACTTCAAAAACATACCTTAGAATAATTTTTAAAAATTCTGCTTTACCTACATTAAACGCAGAACAAAATTATCTACACGCTAATATGCACTGCGCGAAAATCCCATGAGCCATTTTTGAGATATTAACCCATTCAACGCGGCACCGAAAATCCGAGTTCTTTGCCGGTGACTGAATCCAGTTTTCTTACATCTCCAGTAGAATTTGGTGCAGGAAATATAGATATGAAAAAATTTTATGAAAAAATGCAAAAATAGATTTTTAATGATTTTTTAAAGTACTTACTGATACAGAATTGGAAAAATACCTCCAAATCACCGTAAAGGCGGTACTTATGTGTCAAGGCACAGAAGACTCGCAGGACCACTTAGACGTGCGTTTCGACAGCAACGCTGTCATCTTCAGCAATTCGACATTGCTGAAGATGACAGTGTTGCTGTCGAAACACGCATCTAAGTGGTCCTGCGAGTCTTCTGTGCCTTGACACGTAAGTACCGCCTTTACGGTGATTTGGAGGTATTTTTCCAATTCTATTCATTGTCTTCACCGTGTCTCTTGAGTTCTTCATTTTATTTACTTACCGATACGACAAGTTATTACAGAAAAAATACGCAAATCGTCGAAAAAAGTAATAATATAAAAATGAATTTTCTTTGAATATAAAAAGGACCTGGAAAGAAAAGAAAACAACCTTTAATCGATAATAAAACGACTAATTTTCATTCACTGATGGTAATTTGAATCGAGTACTTACCGACAAATTATTAAAGGAAAAACACGCAAATCGTCGAAAAAAAATTACGATGTAGAAATGAATTTTCTTATAAAAAGGAACTGGAAAGAAAATAAAATAACCTTTAATTAATAATAAAACTAAATCTCAATCTCTAAAAGAAAATCAGAGAGAGTACGTACCCAAAAAAAGAAAAAGTCGAAAATCCGAAGAAAATCCAGCAATTGCAAAACGGACTTTCCTCAAGCGCTGGTTAGGGTGAAACTGATGGCTGGAGACGCATAGGAAACTCATTCCGCCGGCGGTCCCTTACCCAGACCGCTATAACCAGATGTAGCGCTATGACTGGAATTCCAGTCATGCCGCCATTCGATTGAAACACCATGACTGGAATTCCAGTCATGCCGCATTGAATGGGTTAAACCTCAAACTCGAGTCTACATAATTTTGAAAACGATAGTAGATGGCACATGCGCGCTACCTAGGACTGCGCACTGCCGCCATGTTCACGTATACGCGCGTGAAAGTTCAGATTTTCTCAACTCAGACGACGCGAGAATACGCGACTCGCGCGTAGTTGAGCGAAGGTTTCCCGGCTCCTGATTGGCTGCCCATACGACCTTCGCCTCTGTACGCTTCTAACGCGTTAATGAAAACGCAGCTTTACTTTCAGTCGTAATGTTAAAAAAAGACAAATTTTCAGGGAAGCAAGGGAGCCTCAGTTCCTTCCGAGAAGCCTCAAAACAGTTTTAATTTAAAATTATAAAGAATTAGTCATAAATACCTGCTCTACCCGCTAAAATTAATGGCTCTTCAAGTTTCGTAATTTTTTTCCTTATCAAGTTTATAACACAAAAGCTTATAATTATATGCAGGGGTGAGCTGGAGGGGGCTCGGTGGGGCTCGCACGAGCCCTTTGTTAAACTTTTCGGACGTATGTACTATACATATATATAAAGGATATATACTGGGCCATTCCAATGTAAATTCATAAATTATCCCGCTAAAACGCAAAGGACAGACTTCCTGAGAATAGTTTCGCGAAGAACTTGCCCCCTTTCTTCCACTGCTACACTGTCGGGAGCCTCCCAACATTGTAGCATTTTGGTGTTTCTAAAAACCGCGCGACGTTCACTTCCCTTCAGTTGTAACAAAACTGCCTTCGAGTGAATTGTGAGTGTATTTTTTGTGGCGTGTGCATCTGTTCTACTGAGGAAAAAGCACCACAGTATCGTTACATTTGCGGAATTTTTGTTGAGTATAGCAGGTCAGTGTTTTAAATTATAATAATGAAAAATATTCACTGCGAGTACTCGTTAGTCATTCAAATCAATTTTGACCATATTTCAGTAAAATAGTGCACACTACGAGAACGAACCTAACCTGTTGGGACCAGTGCAGCATCGTAGTTCAAAAGGTTAGTAGTTGTATTAATTCGCTATTTTAAGAAGTGCGATCATCCTATTTACTTATCAGCGCCAAATAACTATGGGTCGGGTCCGCTTAGGTGCTTTAGATCTGGTTAAAAAAAGTT
Source organism: Uropetala carovei (assembly GCA_036926305.1). NCBI lineage: Eukaryota > Metazoa > Arthropoda > Insecta > Odonata > Petaluridae > Uropetala > Uropetala carovei. The sequence goes on from JAXCHB010000360.1 coordinate 52,949, forward strand.
TAGTTTTAGTTAAAATTTCCATTGAAATGACGGAATGAATGAATAGTGTTCAATATTTTTTTCCTCCACATGATGCTCGTCACACTATTATAGAAAATTTGTGGCCCCTTGTGCTAAGTAACACTGTTCTACATTTTTTTCATATCTATTTATTCTATAAATTACATAAACCAATTTTCTTTATATAAACCTTTTTAATCTTTTAAAATCAAACTTTTGGTTTATATAACATAAATTTAAGTTAATTGCTTAAAAAAACTTTTTATCGTCTCAATTTTTAAAAAGTTTATAGAAATTGTATAGTAAAATTTTACAAAATTCTCTATAAACTTGAATATTTTCAACTTCCTGAATAAAAAAATTATAACTAGGTACTGTGATTTTTTAAAAACGTATCTAAAAGTCTAACTCTGTCACAGAATGTAAAAATATTTGAAAAGGCAGAACATTAAGCATACGTCTTGATATATTTTTTTAAAATTCCAACGGCCTTTTTTATTTGGTTTCAGGATGAAAAGATAACATACGTTATTATCATTCTTTAATGCTAAGCAAACGAAGGTATCAGAATTGGAAGAAAGAAGTCAAACTTTTTCCCGGGAACAAACAATAACTGCAGTTAGTTCCTCATCGGTACCCATTGAAACTACTGAAATCGACAAATCTCTCCGAGGACCAGATTGTTGGTCTCTATCACAATGTGAATATTTTCAAGAAAAGTATAAATGGCTAATTGTTAAAAAAAATTAGGCTGTAAAATATGTTCAGATATTACTTTTTTGGGCTCAGAGAAGGAAAAACATATACACGCATCTCATGAATGGATTAACTGTTCCGTTATTGCAAATGGAAGTAGTAAAGAAACAAAACAAGCGTCTTTGAGAAAGAAATGTGAAAAACACTCGTTTGCGACTTCACATCTGAAAATGAAGATTTTAGAAGAATCGAAAAAGCAGGCATTGCCCTTGGTGACTGACAATAGCAATAGTAAAGCTATAGACACTACTGTTAGGATTTTTAATGTAGTGTACAGCCTAGCTAAACAAAATAGACCTATGTCAGACATTGATACTGCACTTAATTGCAAAGAAAGAATGGCGTTGATGTAGGAAACTGCCTTCATTCATGGTTTTCAGCAATTCGAATTGTGGAACACATTTCCAATCAAATTAAAGAAACACTATTTGCAAACATAATTCATGAAAACGCGAAGGTATGCCTTATAATAGCTGAAGCATCGACACTATGGAAACATAGTGCACTAGTTATTTATTTACGATGTGAAATTAACTTTGCGGCAGAACCAATAACAGTTTTTGTAGATCTCACCGAGCTTTCCTCAACAACTGCGGACAGCATTTTCAGTTCTTTAATGGAATGTCTTCATATTCATGGTTTTCATAAAGATTATTTGTCAAGAAACCTGATAGCTTTTTGCTCGGATGGTGCCAGTGCAATGTTGGGTAGGAAATCAGGAGTGGCCAGAAAGTTAACAGAATTATTTCCAAACATCATTATTTGGCACTGTTTGAACCATCGCTTGCAGTTAGCTTTAGATGATGCTATCAAAGATATTAATCAAGTAAACTACTTTAAAATATTTTTGGACAAAGTGTACTCAATTTATCACCAATCAAACAAAAACCAAGCAGAACTACATGAAATTGCAGACGATTTCGGGATCGAAATAATAAAAATTGGATGTGTTCTAGGTGGGCAGCACGTAGTATAAGAGCGGCTACTGCAGTCTGGAAAGCATATCCCATTTCATATACTCATTTTAAAAAACATAAAGAATTTGAAGGAATGGCAAAAAGATTGTCTAATATAAATTTCCTCAGTGATTTAGCTCTGATGATAGATATTTTGGATGAGATAGCATTGTTATCAAATTCTTTACAATCACAGTCAACAACTTTACAAAAGGCCGACAAACTTATAAGACGCACAATAAGAGCAATGCATTCACTCAAGGAAAGTATTGGTAAACACGAAGAAGAAATTTCTCAGTTAAATCCGATACTTATAAATGCATACCATTTCAAAGCATTTCATTGAAGTTAGCTAACTCTCTTCCTAGAGGTCAACTAATTCAAAGTGTAATTGATAATTTGACAGCCAGACTTTTATCGACAAATCATTTTTTTTCAAATCAGCGTACATTGAATATGGGAACGATTTAAATAATCATAAGGAATACGAGTACCTTTTATCACTCTTTGATATGTTAGAACCAACCTCTTGGAACTTTGAGGAAATACTTTCTCCATGGCTAGAAGGGGAAAAGAAATTACAGCAGCTAAATATGTTGTTAAAATTTAAAATAGATATTAATGACTTCAGGGATTTTGTGGACTCAAATCTCCAATCAAAACCGCATGCTCCTATTCCTCCTACAATTGCAAAAGCTATGAAAATCGCTAACACAGTTGCAATCAGCAGTGCAGAAGCTGAACGAGGTTTCAGTGTAATGAATGATATAGGCACCTGTGAAAGAAGTAAACTCACAATTAGCCATGTGTCCAATCTGATAACTATAAAAATATTGGGTAAATCATTAACAGATTGGGATGCAGTACCTTTTGTAAAAACCTGGCTACGCCAACATCGTCTTGCAGATGATACTAGAGTTCGACCCAAGGTTGCTGTGCAACCAACAGATAATCAAAAAGCATTATGGAACCTTCTATAAATTGTGAATGTATGATGTAAATTGAGCCTATCCTTGCAAAAACTAGATAAAGCGACAACTACTAAAAACTCCAGAAAACACATTTAAAGTTTACGAATTTAAAGTATAATTGTTCACTAAATAAATGCATTTTATTTCATTTTTCTCTTTTATCTTATTAGCTTATGATGTGTATATTATGTAGAAGAAAAATACATCAGATTGATGTTTTAGTGAATAATGTATTATTGTAGGTGTAGGAGTCCGCATGAAACAATTTAAAAATTACACGAAAAAGATTACCTTATTATGAATAACCTAGACAAAATTTAAGTGTAATTTATGTAACAGAGCAGATATGGGGGCAATACAGTGGAGGAATGCAGGATTCATGATATTATGACGACATTTAACAGCCTTATACTTATACCCAAAAGTTGATTATTTATTTATAATTTCAATAAATAATTGTAAATATAAATTGACAAATAAAACGTTGTATTCTTATGTAAATTTATTTCTAATTCCTCTCTTGGATTTATTTCACTTTATGGCATTCTAGTACATATAGCAAACCTAACCTAAAAATAGCTAAAAAAATATGAAAAAAAGTATTAAATACAGTTATCAACGGAAAATAAATATAAATGTTTTTAGAAATATAAGTCCGAAAAACACATATTTTCTGAGGGTATCTTGTTTTCCTATGTTGAAATTCGGTATCAGACTTTCTTCAGAATTTCTACCCATCTCTTTTTTGTTAAAATACAGCGAGCCCATTCTTAACAGGTTGCCGTCATACCCCTGCATATAGCGAGCCCCTTGTTACCAGATTGGCAGCCCACCCCTGATTATATGGAAACTGTGCCATTTGTTGAAACTCGTGAAAGTTTTGTCTAGTTCTACAAAAGTTGAGAAATAATAACGTCGTCCTCGTAGGAAATAAAAAACGCCGTTGCCATTTACTCGTGTCAATTTTCCTTAAAACAGAGAAAACGAGATTTCTTAATTTTTATTATAAATTCATGAGACTAACTTGTAATAGACATATCGTGTGCAAACCTAATGGACTCTAGGAGCCTTCTCCAGAAGATCCATACAACTCTGTACCTTGGATGTGAAAAATATTCAAGAAAAAAATTATAACGGCAATTTAGGAAAGTGATGTGTTGCGGGGTAGTATACCTTCGGCAAACGCGACAGACGGAACACGTAGGGCATGGTCACCAAATTTCGGATACCTAAAGTCAAACCGATGTTATTCCCATATTATGCAGCCAAAATTATTCAAAATTTGTGCAAGTTTAGTTCTTTTAGATTTTTAATACTTTAAAACAGTATTTTCATTATAAAACAAAAAATAAAGATTTTAAAGAAATTATGAGCATAAAAAACCTGGGTGCATAAAAATGGATGCCTAATTTCTGATGAGGTGATTCCTAATTTCGGATAGGAAATTCGGTAGTTGAGTTAAACTCAAAATACACACATTTTAAATGGAATAACATAAGTATTTATTTTAAAACTTACACCATGTATTACTGAATGGTTTGAAATATCAGTGAAAAAAAATCAGTGATATTAATAGTTGACAATAACGAAAGATGGCAAATAGCTGACAATAGCATCAGTAGCCTACAATTATAGTCAGCTTGTTTATGAAATGCAACTTTCATACTTGTAAATTTTCCATCCTTGTTTTTGAGTTCCTGCACACAATTCATGCACCCATCTTAGACAGGTTATACACCTTATCCAGTCCTCTCCTGATCTGCCCAGGCGATAAGGCACTGAACAGTAAATGCACTCCTCATCAGCACTGTCTTCATCATCCATAGATACAAACTTAACTGACTCATCTGAGCTTTCATCTGAACTCCACTCCGTTTTTCTAGTGTTCTTTTTCTTTTTTCTACAGTCAAATCTATTTATTTTCGAAGAATTTTTCCCCTTCACTGAAACTAGGTATTTTAACTTTGTTAGTTTGGGATGGCCTACTGCCATCTTCTGTTGGTTCTCCTTTCCCATTTTTGAATAATTGTCTTCTGAATTCTAAATCACCTTTTTCAGTGTTGGCTTTATTTTTAGAGGCTTGCATCAGATCTTTCTGATAAGGTGATGACAACAGCTTTTGCAGAAGGCCTTCCACTAGTTGATGGTCCAGGTAACACTGGTGGTGGCCATAAATCGAAAGGAGAAAAAGTTGCTGGATTTTCACCTATGGTAGCTGCATCATTGTTCACAGGTGTCCTTTTCTTCAGGAATAAAATAAGCATCCCCAAAAACCAGTGGATTGTATGGCATGATTACACTTTTTAAAGCCATTGATTGCAGTTTGCAGCTCTTACATATGCCTTTCAAAAAATATCACCGATTTGAAACACAGGAACTGCCTGGAAGGGATGATTGTCCAGCCAAAGCTCGATTTCTTGGGAATAGAACTTTTTCAAGGGGTCCATAAAGCCAACATCAAGCGGTTGGAGCTTGTGTGTTGAGTGCGGAGGAAGGCACACAATGTGCACCCTGTGCTCCCTCCCAAGAATGATTATATCAAGGTTTCTCGTGTGAGCATAGTGCCCATCCAGAATTAAGACCACAGGGTCTTCGGTTGTAGGCTTTACACATTTTATAAAATGTTCAAACCACTGTGTAAAGATGTGGGCTTGAATCCAGCCAGAAGGATGGCAGGCAGCGATGGTTCCTGGAGGAGTACCATTGAGTAGTTGAGGCTTCATTCTCATTTGAGGATAAACCACCAATGGAGGTACAAACGTCCCATTGGCACTCATGCATGTCACTATACTAATCAGCAATCCCCTTTCTGCTGAAGAAAGCCTAGCAACCTGCTTTTTACCTTTAACACTTAAAACCTTTGATCGTGTTCCCTGAACTACAGATATACCAGTCTCATCAACGTTAAATATTTTAGTTGAATCGTAGTTCACTTTTTGCAATTCTGGCTTAAGGATATTAAAGAAAGCTGTAACCTTTTCTTTTGTGAAGTTTTTAACCCTAGCTATTGAGATCAACTCAGGCTTTTTGAAAGAAAGCTTGGGGTGCCTCTTCAAAAAGTGCTTTAGCCACTTTTTTCCATCTATGTTTTTAGTTGAAGAAAAAGGATGCTGTAAATTGTTTTTAACAGCAAGCTGAAAGGTTAGTACTCTTATGTCACATCTTCTGAGGCCAAAAAAACGTTCATCCATTATTTTGCAATACAATGCTAGCTGCTCCTCCAATTCATCGCCCAAAGCACACTTCTGCCCAATAGAAGTAGACATGCATGTTTCCAGATTTTCACTTTTTACGTAATCAAGAAGAGTTGATCTAGGCACTTTAAAAATCTTTGAAGCTTTCAAGAAACCCATTTCTTTCTTTTTCACTGCTTCTACTGCACTTCTCATGGCTTCTATGGTCCACTCTTTCCGTTTTCTGCCAGCCATCTAGTAAAGAAACAACTAGGCGCAAGGACATCATTACGGGTCTCTAATTTCAGATATCCGAAATTAAGCAACCTGTTTCAGTATAAAACATGGTGGAACTGTGTAAACAGAAAGCCACATACATCTACAAAAATACTACATTACTGAGGCTAATACCTTATAAATTACTAATATGCAATAAAAATTTAAATCAAAACTAACCTCTAGTACAGAAACGTTAAGTTCTCCAGGAAAAATGTTACAAGAAACACCAAAATATCTTAAAAACTGATGCCACTTTGTAAACCTGTGAACCACTTTGACAACAGTAACGGCAGAGACTAATAAGGGTGGTAGGTAGAGGTTAGAGTGCTTGCCACTGCAGCGCTGTTATCAGTGTGTCAGAAACGAACCCATCCAAAATTAGGCTCCTATCTGAAATATGGCTGCCTTACCCTAATATTACTCGATAAAATTTTTTTTCAAAATAATAATTTGAATGAACTTTATTAATAGTTTCATTCGTACTCATTCTAAACATCATTCAACTAAGTCTTACGCAGAAATTATTTTAAAAAATTGTTCGTAAGTGGCATGTTCCAGGTTTATGGAGTCAGCAGTGAATGTGTTAAAGAAATAAGTGACTTCTAAGTAATAATAAAATTAGGAGAAATTTTATTAATTATAAGACTTATTAAAAATAAAAGTACGAGGAATTTCATAAAGATTTTTTTAAGTTTACTTTATTGAAACCATTAAATGATATCAAGGTAGGGCTTTTTGCCTCCTAAAGGACTTTATTATAAACAACGAAAATGAAATTAGTGATTCGGTCTTCTCCTTAAGCCACAAATTGGTCTTTCGAGATCTTTCGATCGGTGACTCACCACTGATTACAGCTGATTTGCAGTTGAAATGCACATTTGATTTATTTAACCAATTTATGGCTTCAGGAGAAGACCGAATCATTAATTTTATTTCTGCCATAAGAATAGCTCGTAATTCTTAGATGATTTTATTATCTTGAATTACCAAGGAACGAAAATGAAACAAAATTTCGCAACCAAGTAATTAGATTCACTTAACAAATACTGCTAATTGGATGCCGTAGAAGGCGGTCTTTTTGGAAAAGATGCCGAGAAGAAGAATTTATCGATAACCAAGAACTTCCAAAACTGTTCCCTTCGTCTGAAGAAAAACATGATAAACGCATAATGCTAGATCAAACCACCGAAACTCAATAATTTCTTTGAGTATTTTCAAACAAATTATCCAAACACCAATGTATATAAAATATAATATCTCGAACTGTCGATGTTCCTTCAAAGAGCAGAAAAGTGAGACTGAACCCCTGAAATAACTTCCTTTTTCAAGAAAGGCTGGGAAACATTCTTAGAAATACATTTCCAAGAAACTCATAGGTAAGCCTTCGGATACATTGTTTCACATATCTGGAAACTATTAAAGGGACCTTTCCTCTTACCCCTTCGTGTGGAGAAAAGAGAAAGGCCCTAGTAAGAGCCCTTTTAAGTGTCCCGAGACCCTCTCCCTCCTCTTATGGTCAACATTCATTCGTTTAGAATCTGGATTAGGGGCAGTAAAACAAGAGGGAATGTGAGAGAAAATAAATGTTAGGAATTTTGTGAAGAGAAAGTGAGGCTGAGTTAACAGTAATTCCATTCATCCGATCACTGTTATTGTTATGCCGTTATTATTCAACCCAAGCACTAGCATTGGCCTCTGAAACTGGCGGCCCCCTGGACTTGGCAATCCCCTGCTCTTGGCAGCCGCCTAGCTGGCCTGTGCCTAAGGCTGGGCCTGATTCCGTCTCATGATATCCTACAAATATTCGCCGCTTTCAATCGTCTTCAAAGTTTGGGATATTTCTAAAACTATTTATGATTCATTTTAAACGATGTTAAAGTAACGTGAGGAATTCCGTTCATTAAGTGGGAAAATTTACAGTTAAATACTAATAGCGATAATAATTTGTCAGGATTTCTGAACGTTTGTTAAAGACACATATTACTTCTGCTTCCGCCATTTTTAATGAAAAAACGGCCGTTTCAATTTCTTAAGCGCATTTGAATAATACACAAATATTTCAGACGAATGGAATGTTATAGCTGAAGTTTTATATATAAAAATTGCTCCGTAGAAAAATTCTAACATTTGAGTTAACCTAAAAATAAAAAATTATTTGCGTTTTTATTTTTAGGTTAACCCAAACATTAGAATTTTTTAGGGAGCAATTTTAAAATATAAAACTTCAGCTATCAGCATATTTAAGACGTTCCATCAAAAGTTAATCATAGATTTTCTCGGATTAGTGTTCATAAAAATTATCTAACATATCTTCAATTAAACTTTGTTTGAAGCTTCGCTACATATAAAAAGTAAAAAACGAAGTTGGAACTCAATTAGCGTCAAATTAAAGAAATTATAACGAAATATACGAATGTTGATAAACTTCGTTACATATAAAAAGTAAAAAACGAAGTTGGAACTCAATTAGCGTCAAATTAAAGAAATCATAACGAACTCTACGAATGTAGATAAACTTCGTTACATATAAAAAGTAAAAAACGAAGTTGGAACTCAATTAGCGTCAAATTAAAGAAATCATAACGAACTCTACGAATGTTGATATACTTCGCTACATATAAAAAGTAAAAAACGAAGTTGGAACTCAATTAACGTCAAATTAAAGAAATCATAACGAACTCTACGAATGTTGATAAACATCGCTACATATAAAAAGTAAAAAACGAACTTGGAACTCAATTAGCGTCAAATTAAATAAATTACAACGAAATATACGAATGTTGATAAACTTCGCTACATATAAAAAGTAAAAAACGAAGTTGGAACTCAATTAGCGTCAAATTAAAGAAATTATAACGAACTCTACGAATGTTGATGAACTTAGCTACATATAAAAAGTAAAAAACGAAGTTGGAACTCAATTAGCGTCAAATTAAAGAAATTACAACGAACTCTACGAATGTTGATAAACTTCGCTACATATAAAATGTAAAAAACGAAGTTGGAACTCAATTAGCGTCAAATTAAAGAAATTATAACGAACTCTACGAATGTTGATAAACTTCGCTACATATAAAAAGTAAAAAACGAAGTTGGAACTCAATTAACGTCAAATTAAAGAAATCATAACGAACTCTACGAATGTTGATAAACATCGCTACATATAAAAAGTAAAAAACGAACTTGGAACTCAATTAGCGTCAAATTAAATAAATTACAACGAAATATACGAATGTTGATAAACTTCGCTACATATAAAAAGTAAAAAACGAAGTTGGAACTCAATTAGCGTCAAATTAAAGAAATTATAACGAACTCTACGAATGTTGATAAACTTCGCTACATATAAAAAGTAAAAAACGAAGTTGGAACTCAATTAGCGTCAAATTAAAGAAATTATAACGAACTCTACGAATGTTGATAAACTTCGCTACATATAAAAAGTAAAAAACGAAGTTGGAACTCAATTAGCGTCAAATTAAAGAAATTACAACGAACTCTACGAATGTTGATAAACTTCGCTACATATAAAAAGTAAAAAACGAAGTTGGAACTCAATTAGCGTCAAATTAAAGAAATTATAACGAACTCTACGAATGTTGATAAACTTCGCTACATATAAAAAGTAAAAAACGAAGTTGGAACTCAATTAGCGTCAAATTAAAGAAATTATAACGAACTCTACGAATGTTGATAAACTTCGCTACATATAAAAAGTAAAAAACGAAGTTGGAACTCAATTAGCGTCAAATTAAAGAAATCATAACGAACTCTACGAATGTTGATAAACTTCGCTACATATAAAAAGTAAAAAACGAAGTTGGAACTCAATTAGCGTCAAATTAAGGAAATTATAACGAACTCTACGAATGTTGATAAACTTCGCTACATATAAAAAGTAAAAAACGAAGTTGGAACTCAATTAGCGTCAAATTAAAGAAATTACAACGAACTCTACGAATGTTGATAAACTTCGCTACATATAAAAAGTAAAAAACGAAGTTGGAACTCAATTAGCGTCAAATTAAAGAAATTACAACGAACTCTACGAATGTTGATAAACTTCGCTACATATAAAAAGTAAAAAACGAAGTTGGAACTCAATTAGCGTCAAATTAAAGAAATTATAACGAACTCTACGAATGTTGATAAACTTCGCTACATATAAAAAGTAAAAAACGAAGTTGGAACTCAATTAGCGTCAAATTAAAGAAATCATAACGAACTCTACGAATGTTGATAAACTTCGCTACATATAAAAAGTAAAAAACGAAGTTGGAACTCAATTAGCGTCAAATTAAGGAAATTATAACGAACTCTACGAATGTTGATAAACTTCGCTACATATAAAAAGTAAAAAACGAAGTTGGAACTCAATTAGCGTCAAATTAAAGAAATTACAACGAACTCTACGAATGTTGATAAACTTCGCTACATATAAAAAGTAAAAAACGAAGTTGGAACTCAATTAGCGTCAAATTAAAGAAATTACAACGAACTCTACGAATGTTGATAAACTTCGCTACATATAAAAAGTAAAAAACGAAGTTGGAACTCAATTAGCGTCAAATTAAAGAAATTATAACGAACTCTACGAATGTTGATAAACTTCGCTACATATAAAAAGTAAAAAACGAAGTTGGAACTCAATTAGCGTCAAATTAAAGTAATTATAACGAACTCTACGAATGTAGATAAACTTCGCTACATATAAAAAGTAAAAAAAGAAGTTGGAACTCAATTACCGTCAAATTAAAGAAATCATAACGAACTCTAAGAATGTAGATAAACTTCGTTACATATAAAAAGTAAAAAACGAAGTTGGAACACAATTAGCGTCAAATTAAAGAAATTATAACGAACTCTACGAATGTTGATAAACTTCGCTACATATAAAAAGTAAAAAACGAAGTTGGAACTCAATTAGCGTCAAATTAAAGAAATCATATCGAACTCTACGAATGTTGATAAACTTCGCTACTTATAAAAAGTAAAAAACGAAGTTGGAACTCAATTAGCGTCAAATTAAAGAAATCATATCGAACTCTACGAATGTTGATGAACTTCGCTACTTATAAAAAGTAAAAAACGATGTTGGAACTCAATTAGCGTCAAATTAAAGAAATTATAACGAACTCTACGAATGTTGATAAACTCCGCTACATATAAAAAGTAAAAAACGAAGTTGGAACTCAGTTAGCGTCAAATTAAAGAAATTACAACGAAATATACTAAAGTTGATAAACTTCGCTACATATAAAAAGTAAAAAACGAAGTTGGAACTCAATTAACGTCAAATTAAAGAAATCATAACGAACTCTACGAATGTTGATAAACATCGCTACATATAAAAAGTAAAAAACGAACTTGGAACTCAATTAGCGTCAAATTAAATAAATTACAACGAAATATACGAATGTTGATAAACTTCGCTACATATAAAAAGTAAAAAACGAAGTTGGAACTCAATTAGCGTCAAATTAAAGAAATTATAACGAACTCTACGAATGTTGATTAACTTCGCTACATATAAAATTAAAAAACGAAGTTGGAACTCAATTAGCGTCAAATTAAAGAAATCATAACGAACTCTACGAATATTGATAAACTTCGCTACATATAAAAAGTAAAAAACGAAGTTGGAACTCAGTTAGCGTCAAATTAAAGAAATTACAACGAAATATACGAATGTTGATAAACTTCGCTACATATAAAAAGTAAAAAACGAAGTTGGAACTCAATTAACGTCAAATTAAAGAAATCATAACGAACTCTACGAATGTTGATAAACATCGCTACATATAAAAAGTAAAAAACGAACTTGGAACTCAATTAGCGTCAAATTAAATAAATTACAACGAAATATACGAATGTTGATAAACTTCGCTACATATAAAAAGTAAAAAACGAAGTTGGAACTCAATTAGCGTCAAATTAAAGAAATTATAACGAACTCTACGAATGTTGATAAACTTCGCTACATATAAAAAGTAAAAAACGAAGTTGGAACTCAATTAGCGTCAAATTAAAGAAATTACAACGAACTCTACGAATGTTGATAAACTTCGCTACATATAAAAAGTAAAAAACGAAGTTGGAACTCAATTAGCGTCAAATTAAAGAAATTATAACGAACTCTACGAATGTTGATAAACTTCGCTACATATAAAAAGTAAAAAACGAAGTTGGAACTCAATTAGCGTCAAATTAAAGAAATCATAACGAACTCTACGAATGTTGATAAACTTCGCTACATATAAAAAGTAAAAAACGAAGTTGGAACTCAATTAGCGTCAAATTAAAGAAATCATAACGAACTCTACGAATGTTGATAAACTTCGCTACATATAAAAAGTAAAAAACGAAGTTGGAACTCAATTAGCGTCAAATTAAAGAAATTATAACGAACTCTACGAATATTGATAAACTTCGCTACATATAAAATGTAAAAAACGAAGTTGGAACTCAATTAGCGTCAAATTAAAGAAATCATAACGAACTCTACGAATGTTGATAAACTTCGCTACATATAAAAAGTAAAAAACGAAGTTGGAACTGAAATAGCGTCAAATTAAAGAAATTATAACGAACTCTACGAATGTTGATAAACTTCGCTACATATAAAAAGTAAAAAACGAAGTTGGAACTGAATTAGCGTCAAATTAAAGATTTTATAACGAACTCTATGAATGTTGATAAACTTCGCTACATATAAAAAGTAAAAAACGAAGTTGGAACTGAATTAGCGTCAAATTAAAGATTTTATAACGAACTCTACGAATGTTGATAAACTTCGCTACATATAAAAAGTAAAAAACGAAGTTGGAACTCAATTAGCGTCAAATTAAAGAAATTATAACGAACTCTACGAATGTTGATAAACTTCGCAACATATAAAAAGTAAAAAACGAAGTTGGAACTCAATTAGCGTCAAATTAAAGAAATTATAACGAACTCTACGAATGTTGATAAACTTCGCTACATTTAAAAAGTAAAAAACGAAGTTGGAACTCAATTAGCGTCAAATTAAAGAAATTATAACGACTCTACGAATGTTGATAAACTTCGCTACATTTAAAAAGTAAAAAACGAAGTTGGAACTCAATTAGCGTCAAATTAAAGAAATTATAACGAACTCTACGAATGTTGATAAACCTCGCTACATATAAAAAGTAAAAAACGAAGTTGGAACTCAATTAGCGTCAAATTAAAGAAATTATAACGAGCTCTACGAATGTTGATAAACTTCGCTACATATAAAAAGTAAAAAACGAAGTTGGAACTCAATTAGCGTCAAATTAAAGAAATTATAACGAACTCTACGAATGTTGATAAACCTCGCTACATATAAAAAGTAAAAAACGAAGTTGGAACTCAATTAGCGTCAAATTAAAGAAATTATAACGAAATATACGATGGTTGAAAGACATCGCTACATATACAAAGAAAAAACCAAGTTGGAACTCAATTAGCGTCAAATTAAAGTAATTATAACGAAATATACGAATGTTGAAAGACATCGCTACATATAAAAAGTAAAAAACGAAAATGGAACACAATTAGCGTCAAATTAAAGAAATTTTAACGAAATATACGAATGTTGAAAGACATCGCTACAAATAAAAAGTAAAAAACGAAGTTGGAACTCAATTAGCTTCAAATTAAAGATATTATAACGAAATATACGAATTTTGAAAGACATCGCTACATATAAAAAGTAAAAAACGAAGTTGGAACTCAATTAGCGTCAAATTAAAGAAATCATAACGAACTCTACGAATGTTGATAAACATCGCTACATATAAAAAGTAAAAAACGAACTTGGAACTCAATTAGCGTCAAATTAAATAAATTACAACGAAATATACGAATGTTGATAAACTTCGCTACATATAAAAAGTAAAAAACGAAGTTGGAACTCAATTAGCGTCAAATTAAAGAAATTATAACGAACTCTACGAATGTTGATAAACTTCGCTACATATAAAATTAAAAAACGAAGTTGGAACTCAATTAGCGTCAAATTAAAGAAATCATAACGAACTCTACGAATATTGATAAACTTCGCTACATATAAAAAGTAAAAAACGAAGTTGGAACTCAGTTAGCGTCAAATTAAAGAAATTACAACGAAATATACGAATGTTGATAAACTTCGCTACATATAAAAAGTAAAAAACGAAGTTGGAACTCAATTAACGTCAAATTAAAGAAATCATAACGAACTCTACGAATGTTGATAAACATCGCTACATATAAAAAGTAAAAAACGAACTTGGAACTCAATTAGCGTCAAATTAAATAAATTACAACGAAATATACGAATGTTGATAAACTTCGCTACATATAAAAAGTAAAAAACGAAGTTGGAACTCAATTAGCGTCAAATTAAAGAAATTATAACGAACTCTACGAATGTTGATAAACTTCGCTACATATAAAAAGTAAAAAACGAAGTTGGAACTCAATTAGCGTCAAATTAAAGAAATCATAACGAACTCTACGAATGTTGATAAACTTCGCTACATATAAAAAGTAAAAAACGAAGTTGGAACTCAATTAGCGTCAAATTAAAGAAATTACAACGAACTCTACGAATGTTGATAAACTTCGCTACATATAAAAAGTAAAAAACGAAGTTGGAACTCAATTAGCGTCAAATTAAAGAAATTATAACGAACTCTACGAATGTTGATAAACTTCGCTACATATAAAAAGTAAAAAACGAAGTTGGAACTCAATTAGCGTCAAATTAAAGAAATCATAACGAACTCTACGAATGTTGATAAACTTCGCTACATATAAAAAGTAAAAAACGAAGTTGGAACTCAATTAGCGTCAAATTAAAGAAATCATAACGAACTCTACGAATGTTGATAAACTTCGCTACATATAAAAAGTAAAAAACGAAGTTGGAACTCAATTAGCGTCAAATTAAAGAAATTATAACGAACTCTACGAATATTGATAAACTTCGCTACATATAAAAAGTAAAAAACGAAGTTGGAACTCAATTAGCGTCAAATTAAAGAAATCATAACGAACTCTACGAATGTTGATAAACTTCGCTACATATAAAAAGTAAAAAACGAAGTTGGAACTGAAATAGCGTCAAATTAAAGAAATTATAACGAACTCTACGAATGTTGATAAACTTCGCTACATATAAAAAGTAAAAAACGAAGTTGGAACTGAATTAGCGTCAAATTAAAGATTTTATAACGAACTCTATGAATGTTGATAAACTTCGCTACATATAAAAAGTAAAAAACGAAGTTGGAACTGAATTAGCGTCAAATTAAAGATTTTATAACGAACTCTACGAATGTTGATAAACTTCGCTACATATAAAAAGTAAAAAACGAAGTTGGAACTCAATTAGCGTCAAATTAAAGAAATTATAACGAACTCTACGAATGTTGATAAACTTCGCAACATATAAAAAGTAAAAAACGAAGTTGGAACTCAATTAGCGTCAAATTAAAGAAATTACAACGAACTCTACGAATGTTGATAAACTTCGCTACATATAAAAAGTAAAAAACGAAGTTGGAACTCAATTAGCGTCAAATTAAAGAAATTATAACGAACTCTACGAATGTTGATAAACTTCGCTACATATAAAAAGTAAAAAACGAAGTTGGAACTCAATTAGCGTCAAATTAAAGAAATCATAACGAACTCTACGAATGTTGATAAACTTCGCGACATATAAAAAGTAAAAAACGAAGTTGGAACTCAATTAGCGTCAAATTAAAGAAATCATAACGAACTCTACGAATGTTGATAAACTTCGCTACATATAAAAAGTAAAAAACGAAGTTGGAACTCAATTAGCGTCAAATTAAAGAAATTATAACGAACTCTACGAATATTGATAAACTTCGCTACATATAAAATGTAAAAAACGAAGTTGGAACTCAATTAGCGTCAAATTAAAGAAATCATAACGAACTCTACGAATGTTGATAAACTTCGCTACATATAAAAAGTAAAAAACGAAGTTGGAACTGAAATAGCGTCAAATTAAAGAAATTATAACGAACTCTACGAATGTTGATAAACTTCGCTACATATAAAAAGTAAAAAACGAAGTTAAAACTGAATTAGCGTCAAATTAAAGATTTTATAACGAACTCTATGAATGTTGATAAACTTCGCTACATATAAAAAGTAAAAAACGAAGTTGGAACTGAACTAGCGTCAAATTAAAGATTTTATAACGAACTCTACGAATGTTGATAAACTTCGCTACATATAAAAAGTAAAAAACGAAGTTGGAACTCAATTAGCGTCAAATTAAAGAAATTATAACGAACTCTACGAATGTTGATAAACTTCGCAACATATAAAAAGTAAAAAACGAAGTTGGAACTAAATTAGCGTCAAATTAAAGAAATTATAACGAACTCTACGAATGTTGATAAACTTCGCTACATTTAAAAAGTAAAAAACGAAGTTGGAACTCAATTAGCGTCAAATTAAAGAAATTATAACGACTCTACGAATGTTGATAAACTTCGCTACATTTAAAAAGTAAAAAACGAAGTTGGAACTCAATTAGCGTCAAATTAAAGAAATTATAACGAACTCTACGAATGTTGATAAACCTCGCTACATATAAAAAGTAAAAAACGAAGTTGGAACTCAATTAGCGTCAAATTAAAGAAATTATAACGAGCTCTACGAATGTTGATAAACTTCGCTACATATAAAAAGTAAAAAACGAAGTTGGAACTCAATTAGCGTCAAATTAAAGAAATTATAACGAACTCTACGAATGTTGATAAACCTCGCTACATATAAAAAGTAAAAAACGAAGTTGGAACTCAATTAGCGTCAAATTAAAGAAATTATAACGAAATATACGATGGTTGAAAGACATCGCTACATATACAAAGAAAAAACCAAGTTGGAACTCAATTAGCGTCAAATTAAAGTAATTATAACGAAATATACGAATGTTGAAAGACATCGCTACATATAAAAAGTAAAAAACGAAAATGGAACACAATTAGCGTCAAATTAAAGAAATTTTAACGAAATATACGAATGTTGAAAGACATCGCTACAAATAAAAAGTAAAAAACGAAGTTGGAACTCAATTAGCTTCAAATTAAAGATATTATAACGAAATATACGAATTTTGAAAGACATCGCTACATATAAAAAGTAAAAAACGAAGTTGGAACTCAATTAGCGTCAAATTAAAGAAATCATAACGAACTCTACGAATGTTGATAAACATCGCTACATATAAAAAGTAAAAAACGAACTTGGAACTCAATTAGCGTCAAATTAAATAAATTACAACGAAATATACGAATGTTGATAAACTTCGCTACATATAAAAAGTAAAAAACGAAGTTGGAACTCAATTAGCGTCAAATTAAAGAAATTATAACGAACTCTACGAATGTTGATAAACTTCGCTACATATAAAATTAAAAAACGAAGTTGGAACTCAATTAGCGTCAAATTAAAGAAATCATAACGAACTCTACGAATATTGATAAACTTCGCTACATATAAAAAGTAAAAAACGAAGTTGGAACTCAGTTAGCGTCAAATTAAAGAAATTACAACGAAATATACGAATGTTGATAAACTTCGCTACATATAAAAAGTAAAAAACGAAGTTGGAACTCAATTAACGTCAAATTAAAGAAATCATAACGAACTCTACGAATGTTGATAAACATCGCTACATATAAAAAGTAAAAAACGAACTTGGAACTCAATTAGCGTCAAATTAAATAAATTACAACGAAATATACGAATGTTGATAAACTTCGCTACATATAAAAAGTAAAAAACGAAGTTGGAACTCAATTAGCGTCACATTAAAGAAATTATAACGAACTCTACGAATGTTGATAAACTTCGCTACATATAAAAAGTAAAAAACGAAGTTGGAACTCAATTAGCGTCAAATTAAAGAAATTACAACGAACTCTACGAATGTTGATAAACTTCGCTACATATAAAAAGTAAAAAACGAAGTTGGAACTCAATTAGCGTCAAATTAAAGAAATTATAACGAACTCTACGAATGTTGATAAACTTCGCTACATATAAAAAGTAAAAAACGAAGTTGGAACTCAATTAGCGTCAAATTAAAGAAATCATAACGAACTCTACGAATGTTGATAAACTTCGCTACATATAAAAAGTAAAAAACGAAGTTGGAACTCAATTAGCGTCAAATTAAAGAAATCATAACGAACTCTACGAATGTTGATAAACTTCGCTACATATAAAAAGTAAAAAACGAAGTTGGAACTCAATTAGCGTCAAATTAAAGAAATTATAACGAACTCTACGAATATTGATAAACTTCGCTACATATAAAATGTAAAAAACGAAGTTGGAACTCAATTAGCGTCAAATTAAAGAAATCATAACGAACTCTACGAATGTTGATAAACTTCGCTACATATAAAAAGTAAAAAACGAAGTTGGAACTGAAATAGCGTCAAATTAAAGAAATTATAACGAACTCTACGAATGTTGATAAACTTCGCTACATATAAAAAGTAAAAAACGAAGTTGGAACTGAATTAGCGTCAAATTAAAGATTTTATAACGAACTCTATGAATGTTGATAAACTTCGCTACATATAAAAAGTAAAAAACGAAGTTGGAACTGAATTAGCGTCAAATTAAAGATTTTATAACGAACTCTACGAATGTTGATAAACTTCGCTACATATAAAAAGTAAAAAACGAAGTTGGAACTCAATTAGCGTCAAATTAAAGAAATTATAACGAACTCTACGAATGTTGATAAACTTCGCAACATATAAAAAGTAAAAAACGAAGTTGGAACTCAATTAGCGTCAAATTAAAGAAATTATAACGAACTCTACGAATGTTGATAAACTTCGCTACATTTAAAAAGTAAAAAACGAAGTTGGAACTCAATTAGCGTCAAATTAAAGAAATTATAACGACTCTACGAATGTTGATAAACTTCGCTACATTTAAAAAGTAAAAAACGAAGTTGGAACTCAATTAGCGTCAAATTAAAGAAATTATAACGAACTCTACGAATGTTGATAAACCTCGCTACATATAAAAAGTAAAAAACGAAGTTGGAACTCAATTAGCGTCAAATTAAAGAAATTATAACGAGCTCTACGAATGTTGATAAACTTCGCTACATATAAAAAGTAAAAAACGAAGTTGGAACTCAATTAGCGTCAAATTAAAGAAATTATAACGAACTCTACGAATGTTGATAAACCTCGCTACATATAAAAAGTAAAAAACGAAGTTGGAACTCAATTAGCGTCAAATTAAAGAAATTATAACGAAATATACGATGGTTGAAAGACATCGCTACATATACAAAGAAAAAACCAAGTTGGAACTCAATTAGCGTCAAATTAAAGTAATTATAACGAAATATACGAATTTTGAAAGACATCGCTACATATAAAAAGTAAAAAACGAAAATGGAACACAATTAGCGTCAAATTAAAGAAATTTTAACGAAATATACGAATGTTGAAAGACATCGCTACAAATAAAAAGTAAAAAACGAAGTTGGAACTCAATTAGCTTCAAATTAAAGATATTATAACGAAATATACGAATGTTGAAAGACATCGCTACATATAAAAAGTAAAAAACGAAGTTGGAACTCAATTAGCTTCAAATTAAAGAAATTATAACGAAATATACGAATGTTGAAAGACATCGCTACATATAAAAAGTTAAAAACGAAGTTGGAACTCAATTAGCGTCAAATTAAAGAAATTATAACGAAATATACGAATGTTGAAAGACATCGCTACATAAAAAAAGTAAAAAACAAAGTTGGAACTCAATTAGCGTCAAATTAAAGAAATTATAACGAAATATACGAATGTTGAAAGACATCGCTACATATAAAAAGTAAAAAACCAAGTTGGAACTCAATTAGCTTCAAATTAAAGAAATTATAACGAAATATACGAATGTTGAAAGACATCGCTAAATATAAAAAGTAAAAAACAAAGTTGGAACTCAATTAGCTTCAAATTAAAGAAATTATAACGAAATATACGAATGTTGAAAGACATCGCTACATATAAAAAGTAAAAAACGAAGTTGGAACTCAATTAGCGTCAAATTAAAGAAATTATAACGAAATATACGAATGTTGACAAACATCGCTACATATAAAAAGTAAAAAACGAAGTTGGAACTCAATTAGCGTCAAATTAAAAAAATTATAACGAAATATACGAATGTTGAAAGACATCGCTACATAAAAAAAGTAAAAAACAAAGTTGGAACTCAATTAGCGTCAAATTAAAGAAATTATAACGAAATATACGAATGTTGAAAGACATCGCTACATATAAAAAGTAAAAACCAAGTTGGAACTCAATTAGCTTCAAATTAAAGAAATTATAACGAAATATACGAATGTTGAAAGACATCGCTACATATAAAAAGTAAAAAACGAAGTTGGAACTCAATTAGCGTCAAATTAAAGAAATTATAACGAAATATACGAATGTTGAAAGACATCGCTACATATAAAAAGTAAAAAACAAAGTTGGAACTCAATTAGCTTCAAATTAAATAAATTATAACGAAATATACGAATGTTGAAAGACATCGCTACATATAAAAAGTAAAAAACGAAGTTGGAACTCAATTAGCGTCAAATTAAAGGAATTATAACGAAATATACGAATGTTGACAAACATCGCTACATATAAAAAGTAAAAAACGAAGTTGGAACTCAATTAGCGTCAAATTAAAAAAATTATAACGAAATATACGAATGTAGATAAACATCGCTACATATAAAAAGTAAAAAACGAAGTTGGAACTCAATTAGCGTCAAATTAAAGAAATTATAACGAAATATACGAATGTTGATAAACATCGCTACATATAAAAAGTAAAAAACGAAGTTGGAACTCAATTAGCGTCAAATTAAAGAAATTATAAAGAAATATACGAATGTTGAAAGACATCGCTACATATAAAAAGTAAAAAACGAAAATGGAACACAATTAGCGTCTAATTAAAGAAATTATAACGAAATATACGAATGTTGACAAACATCGCTACATATAAAAAGGTAAAAACCAAGTTGGAACTCAATTAGCGTCAAATTAAAGAAATTATAACGAAATATACGAATGTTGAAAGACATCGCTACATATAAAAAGAAAAAACCATGTAGGAACTCAATTAGCTTCAAATTAAAGAAACTATAACGAAATATACGAATGTTGAAAGACATCGCTACATATAAAAAGTAAAAAACGAAGTTGGAACTCAATTAGCGTCAAATTAAAGAAATTATAACGAACTCTACGAATGTTGATAAACTTCGCTACATATAAAAAGTAAAAAACGAAGTTGGAACTCAATTAGCGTCAAATTAAAGTAATTATAACGAACTCTACGAATGTTGATAAACTTCGCTACATATAAAAAGTAAAAAACGAAGTTGGAACTCAATTAGCGTCAAATTAAAGTAATTATAACGAACTCTACGAATGTTGATAAACTTCGCTACATATAAAATGTAAAAAACGAAGTTGGAACTCAATTAGCGTCAAATTAAAGTAATTATAACGAACTCTACGAATGTTGATAAACTTCGCTACATATAAAAAGTAAAAAACGAAGTTGGAACTCAATTAGCGTCAAATTAAAGAAATTATAACGAACTCTACGAATGTTGATAAGCTTCGCTACATATAAAAAGTAAAAAACGAAGTTGGAACTCAATTAGCGTCAAATTAAAGAAATTATAACGAACTCTACGAATGTTGATAAACTTCGTTACATATAAAAAGTAAAAAACGAAGTTGGAACTCAATTAGCGTCAAATTAAAGAAATCATAACGAACTCTACGAATGTAGATAAACTTCGTTACATATAAAAAGTAAAAAACGAAGTTGGAACTCAATTAGCGTCAAATTAAAGAAATCATAACGAACTCTACGAATGTTGATAAACTTCGCTACATATAAAAAGTAAAAAACGAAGTTGGAACTCAATTAGCGTCAAATTAAAGTAATTATAACGAACTCTACGAATGTTGATAAACTTCGCTACATATAAAAAGTAAAAAACGAAGTTGGAACTCAATTAGCGTCAAATTAAAGAAATTATAAAGAACTCTACGAATAAAGTAAAAAACGAAGTTGGAACTCAATTAGCGTCAAATTAAAGTAATTATAACGAACTCTACGAATGTTGATAAACTTCGCTACATATAAAAAGTAAAAAACGAAGTTGGAACTCAATTAGCGTCAAATTAAAGAAATTATAACGAACTCTACGAATGTTGATAAGCTTCGCTACATATAAAAAGTAAAAAACGAAGTTGGAACTCAATTAGCGTCAAATTAAAGAAATTATAACGAACTCTACGAATGTTGATAAACTTCGTTACATATAAAAAGTAAAAAACGAAGTTGGAACTCAATTAGCGTCAAATTAAAGAAATCATAACGAACTCTACGAATGTAGATAAACTTCGTTACATATAAAAAGTAAAAAACGAAGTTGGAACTCAATTAGCGTCAAATTAAAGAAATCATAACGAACTCTACGAATGTTGATATACTTCGCTACATATAAAAAGTAAAAAACGAAGTTGGAACTCAATTAACGTCAAATTAAAGAAATCATAACGAACTCTACGAATGTTGATAAACATCGCTACATATAAAAAGTAAAAAACGAACTTGGAACTCAATTAGCGTCAAATTAAATAAATTACAACGAAATATACGACTGTTGATAAACTTCGCTACATATAAAAAGTAAAAAACGAAGTTGGAACTCAATTAGCGTCAAATTAAAGAAATTATAACGAACTCTACGAATGTTGATAAACTTCGCTACATATCAAAAGTAAAAAACGAAGTTGGAACTCAATTAGCGTCAAATTAAAGAAATTATAACGAAATAAACTAATGTTGATAAACTTCGCTACATATAAAAAGTAAAAAACGAAGTTGGAACTCAATTAGCGTCAAATTAAAGAAATTATAACGAAATATACGAATGTTGATAAACATCGCTACATATAAAAAGTAAAAAACGAAGTTGGAACTCAATTAGCGTCAAATTAAAGAAATTATAAAGAAATATACGAATGTTGAAAGACATCGCTACATATAAAAAGTAAAAAACGAAAATGGAACACAATTAGCGTCTAATTAAAGAAATTATAACGAAATATACGAATGTTGACAAACATCGCTACATATAAAAAGGTAAAAACCAAGTTGGAACTCAATTAGCGTCAAATTAAAGAAATTATAACGAAATATACGAATGTTGAAAGACATCGCTACATATAAAAAGAAAAAACCAAGTAGGAACTCAATTAGCTTCAAATTAAAGAAACTATAACGAAATATACGAATGTTGAAAGACATCGCTACATATAAAAAGTAAAAAACGAAGTTGGAACTCAATTAGCGTCAAATTAAAGAAATTATAACGAACTCTACGAATGTTGATAAACTTCGCTACATATAAAAAGTAAAAAACGAAGTTGGAACTCAATTAGCGTCAAATTAAAGTAATTATAACGAACTCTACGAATGTTGATAAACTTCGCTACATATAAAAAGTAAAAAACGAAGTTGGAACTCAATTAGCGTCAAATTAAAGTAATTATAACGAACTCTACGAATGTTGATAAACTTCGCTACATATAAAATGTAAAAAACGAAGTTGGAACTCAATTAGCGTCAAATTAAAGTAATTATAACGAACTCTACGAAAGTTGATAAACTTCGCTACATATAAAAAGTAAAAAACGAAGTTGGAACTCAATTAGCGTCAAATTAAAGAAATTATAACGAACTCTACGAATGTTGATAAGCTTCGCTACATATAAAAAGTAAAAAACGAAGTTGGAACTCAATTAGCGTCAAATTAAAGAAATTATAACGAACTCTACGAATGTTGATAAACTTCGTTACATATAAAAAGTAAAAAACGAAGTTGGAACTCAATTAGCGTCAAATTAAAGAAATCATAACGAACTCTACGAATGTAGATAAACTTCGTTACATATAAAAAGTAAAAAACGAAGTTGGAACTCAATTAGCGTCAAATTAAAGAAATCATAACGAACTCTACGAATGTTGATATACTTCGCTACATATAAAAAGTAAAAAACGAAGTTGGAACTCAATTAACGTCAAATTAAAGAAATCATAACGAACTCTACGAATGTTGATAAACATCGCTACATATAAAAAGTAAAAAACGAACTTGGAACTCAATTAGCGTCAAATTAAAGTAATTATAACGAACTCTACGAATGTTGATAAACTTCGCTACATATAAAAAGTAAAAAACGAAGTTGGAACTCAATTAGCGTCAAATTAAAGAAATTATAACGAACTCTACGAATGTTGATAAACTTCGCTACATATCAAAAGTAAAAAACGAAGTTGGAACTCAATTAGCGTCAAATTAAAGAAATTATAACGAAATAAACTAATGTTGATAAACTTCGCTACATATAAAAAGTAAAAAACGAAGTTGGAACTCAATTAGCGTCAAATTAAAGAAATATAACGAACTCTACGAATGTAGATAAACTTCGTTACATATAAAAAGTAAAAAACGAAGTTGCAACTCAATTAGCGTCAAATTAAAGAAATCATAACGAACTCTACGAATGTTGATAAACATCGCTACATATAAAAAGTAAAAAACGAACTTGGAACTCAATTAGCGTCAAATTAAATAAATTACAACGAAATATACGAATGTTGATAAACTTCGCTACATATAAAAAGTAAAAAACGAAGTTGGAACTCAATTAGCGTCAAATTAAAGAAATTATAACGAACTCTACGAATGTTGATAAACTTCGCTACATATAAAAAGTAAAAAACGAAGTTGGAACTCAATTAGCGTCAAATTAAAGAAATTATAACGAACTCTACGAATGTTGATAAACTTCGCTACATATAAAAAGTAAAAAACGAAGTTGGAACTCAATTAGCGTCAAATTAAAGAAATTACAACGAACTCTACGAATGTTGATAAACTTCGCTACATATAAAAAGTAAAAAACGAAGTTGGAACTCAATTAGCGTCAAATTAAAGAAATTATAACGAACTCTACGAATGTTGATAAACTTCGCTACATATAAAAAGTAAAAAACGAAGTTGGAACTCAATTAGCGTCAAATTAAAGAAATTATAACGAACTCTACGAATGTTGATAAACTTCGCTACATATAAAAAGTAAAAAACGAAGTTGGAACTCAATTAGCGTCAAATTAAAGAAATCATAACGAACTCTACGAATGTTGATAAACTTCGCTACATATAAAAAGTAAAAAACGAAGTTGGAACTCAATTAGCGTCAAATTAAGGAAATTATAACGAACTCTACGAATGTTGATAAACTTCGCTACATATAAAAAGTAAAAAACGAAGTTGGAACTCAATTAGCGTCAAATTAAAGAAATTACAACGAACTCTACGAATGTTGATAAACTTCGCTACATATAAAAAGTAAAAAACGAAGTTGGAACTCAATTAGCGTCAAATTAAAGAAATTACAACGAACTCTACGAATGTTGATAAACTTCGCTACATATAAAAAGTAAAAAACGAAGTTGGAACTCAATTAGCGTCAAATTAAAGAAATTATAACGAACTCTACGAATGTTGATAAACTTCGCTACATATAAAAAGTAAAAAACGAAGTTGGAACTCAATTAGCGTCAAATTAAAGTAATTATAACGAACTCTACGAATGTAGATAAACTTCGCTACATATAAAAAGTAAAAAAAGAAGTTGGAACTCAATTACCGTCAAATTAAAGAAATCATAACGAACTCTAAGAATGTAGATAAACTTCGTTACATATAAAAAGTAAAAAACGAAGTTGGAACACAATTAGCGTCAAATTAAAGAAATTATAACGAACTCTACGAATGTTGATAAACTTCGCTACATATAAAAAGTAAAAAACGAAGTTGGAACTCAATTAGCGTCAAATTAAAGAAATTATAACGAACTCTACGAATGTTGATAAACTTCGCTACATATAAAAAGTAAAAAACGAAGTTGGAACTCAATTAGCGTCAAATTAAAGTAATTATAACGAACTCTACGAATGTTGATAAACTTCGCTACATATAAAAAGTAAAAAACGAAGTTGGAACTCAATTAGCGTCAAATTAAAGTAATTATAACGAACTCTACGAATGTTGATAAACTTCGCTACATATAAAAAGTAAAAAACGAAGTTGGAACTCAATTAGCGTCAAATTAAAGAAATTATAACGAACTCTACGAATGTTGATAAGCTTCGCTACATATAAAAAGTAAAAAACGAAGTTGGAATTCAATTAGCGTCAAATTAAAGAAATTATAACGAACTCTACGAATGTTGATAAACTTCGCTACATATAAAAAGTAAAAAACGAAGTTGGAACTCAATTAGCGTAAAATTAAAGAAATCATAACGAACTCTACGAATGTAGATAAACTTCGTTACATATAAAAAGTAAAAAACGAAGTTGGAACTCAATTAGCGTCAAATTAAAGAAATCATAACGAACTCTACGAATGTTGATATACTTCGCTACATATAAAAAGTAAAAAACGAAGTTGGAACTCAATTAGCGTCAAATTAAAGAAATCATAACGAACTCTACGAATGTTGATAAACTTCGCTACATATAAAAAGTAAAAAACGAAGTTAGAACTCAATTTGCGTCAAATTAAGGAAATCATATCGAACTCTACGAATGTTGATAAACTTCGCTACATATAAAAAGTAAAAAACGAAGTTGGAACTCAATTAGCGTCAAATTAAAGAAATCATATCGAACTCTACGAATGTTGATAAACTTCGCTACTTATAAAAAGTAAAAAACGAAGTTGGAACTCAATTAGCGTCAAATTAAAGAAATCATATCGAACTCTACGAATGTTGATAAACTTCGCTACTTATAAAAAGTAAAAAACGATGTTGGAACTCAATTAGCGTCAAATTAAAGAAATTATAACGAACTCTACGAATGTTGATAAACTTCGCTACATATAAAAAGTAAAAAACGAAGTTGGAACTCAGTTAGCGTCAAATTAAAGAAATTACAACGAAATATACGAATGTTGATAAACTTCGCTACATATAAAAAGTAAAAAACGAAGTTGGAACTCAATTAACGTCAAATTAAAGAAATCATAACGAACTCTACGAATGTTGATAAACATCGCTACATATAAAAAGTAAAAAACGAACTTGGAACTCAATTAGCGTCAAATTAAATAAATTACAACGAAATATACGAATGTTGATAAACTTCGCTACATATAAAAAGTAAAAAACGAAGTTGGAACTCAATTAGCGTCAAATTAAAGAAATCATAACGAACTCTACGAATATTGATAAACTTCGCTACATATAAAAAGTGAAAAACGAAGTTGGAACTCAATTAGCGTCAAATTAAAGAAATTACAACGAAATATACGAATGTTGATAAACTTCGCTACATATAAAAAGTAAAAAACGAAGTTGGAACTCAATTAGCGTCAAATTAAAGAAATTATAACGAACTCTACGAATGTTGATAAACTTCGCTACATATAAAAAGTAAAAAGACGAAGTTGGAACTCAATTAGCGTCAAATTAAAGAAATCATAACGAACTCTACGAATGTTGATAAACTTCGCTACATATAAAAAGTAAAAAACGAAGTTGGAACTCAATTAGCGTCAAATTAAAGAAATTATAACGAACTCTACGAATGTTGATAAACTTCGCTACATATAAAAAGTAAAAAACGAAGTTGGAACTCAATTAGCGTCAAATTAAAGAAATTATAACGAACTCTACGAATGTTGATAAACTTCGCTACATATCAAAAGTAAAAAACGAAGTTGGAACTCAATTAGCGTCAAATTAAAGAAATTATAACGAAATAAACTAATGTTGATAAACTTCGCTACATATAAAAAGTAAAAAACGAAGTTGGAACTCAATTAGCGTCAAATTAAAGAAATTATAACGAACTCTACGAATGTTGATAAACTTCGCTACATATAAAATGTAAAAAACGAAGTTGGAACTCAATTAGCGTCAAATTAAAGAAATTATAACGAACTCTACGAATGTTGATAAACTTCGCTACATATAAAAAGTAAAAAACGAAGTTGGAACTCAATTAGCGTCAAATTAAAGAAATTATAACGAACTCTACGAATGTTGATAAACTTCGCTACATATAAAAAGTAAAAAACGAAGTTGGAACTCAATTAGCGTCAAATTAAAGAAATCATAACGAACTCTACGAATGTTGATAAACTTCGCTACATATAAAAAGTAAAAAACGAAGTTAGAACTCAATTTGCGTCAAATTAAGGAAATCATATCGAACTCTACGAATGTTGATAAACTTCGCTACATATAAAAAGTAAAAAACGAAGTTGGAACTCAATTAGCGTCAAATTAAAGAAATCATATCGAACTCTACGAATGTTGATTAACTTCGCTACTTATAAAAAGTAAAAAACGAAGTTGGAACTCAATTAGCGTCAAATTAAAGAAATCATATCGAACTCTACGAATGTTGATAAACTTCGCTACTTATAAAAAGTAAAAAACGATGTTGGAACTCAATTAGCGTCAAATTAAAGAAATTATAACGAACTCTACGAATGTTGATAAACTTCGCTACATATAAAAAGTAAAAAACGAAGTTGGAACTCAGTTAGCGTCAAATTAAAGAAATTACAACGAAATATACGAATGTTGATAAACTTCGCTACATATAAAAAGTAAAAAACGAAGTTGGAACTCAATTAACGTCAAATTAAAGAAATCATAACGAACTCTACGAATGTTGATAAACATCGCTACATATAAAAAGTAAAAAACGAACTTGGAACTCAATTAGCGTCAAATTAAATAAATTACAACGAAATATACGAATGTTGATAAACTTCGCTACATATAAAAAGTAAAAAACGAAGTTGGAACTCAATTAGCGTCAAATTAAAGAAATCATAACGAACTCTACGAATATTGATAAACTTCGCTACATATAAAAAGTGAAAAACGAAGTTGGAACTCAATTAGCGTCAAATTAAAGAAATTACAACGAAATATACGAATGTTGATAAACTTCGCTACATATAAAAAGTAAAAAACGAAGTTGGAACTCAATTAGCGTCAAATTAAAGAAATTATAACGAACTCTACGAATGTTGATAAACTTCGCTACATATAAAAAGTAAAAAGACGAAGTTGGAACTCAATTAGCGTCAAATTAAAGAAATCATAACGAACTCTACGAATGTTGATAAACTTCGCTACATATAAAAAGTAAAAAACGAAGTTGGAACTCAATTAGCGTCAAATTAAAGAAATTATAACGAACTCTACGAATGTTGATAAACTTCGCTACATATAAAAAGTAAAAAACGAAGTTGGAACTCAATTAGCGTCAAATTAAAGAAATTATAACGAACTCTACGAATGTTGATAAACTTCGCTACATATCAAAAGTAAAAAACGAAGTTGGAACTCAATTAGCGTCAAATTAAAGAAATTATAACGAAATAAACTAATGTTGATAAACTTCGCTACATATAAAAAGTAAAAAACGAAGTTGGAACTCAATTAGCGTCAAATTAAAGAAATTATAACGAACTCTACGAATGTTGATAAACTTCGCTACATATAAAATGTAAAAAACGAAGTTGGAACTCAATTAGCGTCAAATTAAAGAAATTATAACGAACTCTACGAATGTTGATAAACTTCGCTACATATAAAAAGTAAAAAACGAAGTTGGAACTCAATTAGCGTCAAATTAAAGAAATTATAACGAACTCTACGAATGTTGATAAACTTCGCTACATATAAAAAGTAAAAAACGAAGTTGGAACTCAATTAGCGTCAAATTAAAGAAATCATAACGAACTCTACGAATGTTGATAAACTTCGCTACATATAAAAAGTAAAAAACGAAGTTGGAACTCAATTAGCGTCAAATTAACCCCTCAAGCGCGGAGGACATTTATCTATAATACGTCACGCAGGTCGGAAGAGATTTAGGGAAATTCGCAGTTTTTGCGCGAAACCATATAAAAATTCGTAACTTATTAGATATTTATGGAATTTGACTGAAATTTTTTGAGGTTTTACGTAAAACTATGCATATTTACCTATGTTTTTCACACCGTCTTAGTTATTATTATTCGCGTGAAATACGCCTATGAATTCTTTCACTCAATCACGGAAGCCATTTACTCAGTTTTTCTTTATTCAAAGTTTACGGAGTACTTCACATCTACTGTTTTTTCTTGGATTTCAACTTCTTCCCCGTAAGTTTTTCAGAAAAAAAACCTTCAGATAAGGATTCTTACCCCTCAGCGCCGTCCTGTGTACTGGGTACGCCGTGGAGATTGCTAGCTTTCTTTATTTTTTTGACACAGTAAATTTTCTTAAATATGGGTAACCTTCATAATTTTAAAAGAGGAACCTTTGGCCTACCTATTCAAAACTATTGCCATGGTCTTGTTTACATTGGCTGAGACAAGGGGCGAATGAAACACAGTATCCTTCCCCGTGTATACAAGAAATGACCATAAGTAGCCAGTCAAATCACAGAGCTCGAATGTCTTGATTCCGAACTTGGAGATGTCTGATAGCAGACAAATGGGGCCTATATCCTATTCTTACACCTCACAGTTGCTTTCGTGCAAAGATTTCGTTGAATAGGAGCTTTTTTAGAAGCCAAAATTCCCCAAATCTCCTATCTACGTGAAAATTTAATCACAAAACTTAACGTATAATAAAAGTAAAAAGAAGGAGAGTAAAAATTACAGAATTAAGCACAATAGGAAGGCCAAAGGTTCCTCTTTTAAAATATATAGGGATTATCCATATCTAAGAAAATTTACTGTGTCAAAAAAATAAAGAAAGCTAGCGACCTCCGCGACGTTCCCAGTACGCATGACGACCGCATGTGGAGTTTCCGTCCGACGTTCCCAGTACGCATGACGACGCTGACGGGTTAAAGAAATTATAACGAACTCTACGAATGTTGATAAACTTCGCTACATATAAAAAGTAAAAAACGAAGTTGGAACTCAATTAGCGTCAAATTAAAGAAATTATAACGAACTCTACGAATGTTGATAAACTTCGCTACATATAAAAAGTAAAAAACGAAGTTGGAACTCAATTAGCGTCAAATTAAAGAAATTATAACGAACTCTACGAATGTTGATAAACTTCGCTACATATAAAAAGTAAAAAACGAAGTTGGAACTCAATTAGCGTCAAATTAAAGAAATTATAACGAACTCTACGAATGTTGATAAACTTCGCTACATATAAAAAGTAAAAAGACGAAGTTGGAACACAATTAGCGTCAAATTAAAGAAATTATAACGAACTCTACGAATGTTGATAAACTTCGCTACATATAAAAAGTAAAAAACGAAGTTGGAACTCAATTAGCGTCAAATTAAAGAAATTATAACGAACTCTACGAATGTTGATAAACTTCGCTACATATAAAAAGTAAAAAACGAAGTTGGAACTCAATTAGCGTCAAATTAAAGTAATTATAACGAACTCTACGAATGTTGATAAACTTCGCTACATATAAAAAGTAAAAAACGAAGTTGGAACTCAATTAGCGTCAAATTAAAGTAATTATAACGAACTCTACGAATGTTGATAAACTTCGCTACATATAAAAAGTAAAAAACGAAGTTGGAACTCAATTAGCGTCAAATTAAAGAAATTATAACGAACTCTACGAATGTTGATAAGCTTCGCTACATATAAAAAGTAAAAAACGAAGTTGGAATTCAATTAGCGTCAAATTAAAGAAATTATAACGAACTCTACGAATGTTGATAAACTTCGCTACATATAAAAAGTAAAAAACGAAGTTGGAACTCAATTAGCGTAAAATTAAAGAAATCATAACGAACTCTACGAATGTAGATAAACTTCGTTACATATAAAAAGTAAAAAACGAAGTTGGAACTCAATTAGCGTCAAATTAAAGAAATCATAACGAACTCTACGAATGTTGATATACTTCGCTACATATAAAAAGTAAAAAACGAAGTTGGAACTCAATTAGCGTCAAATTAAAGAAATCATAACGAACTCTACGAATGTTGATAAACTTCGCTACATATAAAAAGTAAAAAACGAAGTTAGAACTCAATTTGCGTCAAATTAAGGAAATCATATCGAACTCTACGAATGTTGATAAACTTCGCTACATATAAAAAGTAAAAAACGAAGTTGGAACTCAATTAGCGTCAAATTAAAGAAATCATATCGAACTCTACGAATGTTGATTAACTTCGCTACTTATAAAAAGTAAAAAACGAAGTTGGAACTCAATTAGCGTCAAATTAAAGAAATCATATCGAACTCTACGAATGTTGATAAACTTCGCTACTTATAAAAAGTAAAAAACGATGTTGGAACTCAATTAGCGTCAAATTAAAGAAATTATAACGAACTCTACGAATGTTGATAAACTTCGCTACATATAAAAAGTAAAAAACGAAGTTGGAACTCAGTTAGCGTCAAATTAAAGAAATTACAACGAAATATACGAATGTTGATAAACTTCGCTACATATAAAAAGTAAAAAACGAAGTTGGAACTCAATTAACGTCAAATTAAAGAAATCATAACGAACTCTACGAATGTTGATAAACATCGCTACATATAAAAAGTAAAAAACGAACTTGGAACTCAATTAGCGTCAAATTAAATAAATTACAACGAAATATACGAATGTTGATAAACTTCGCTACATATAAAAAGTAAAAAACGAAGTTGGAACTCAATTAGCGTCAAATTAAAGAAATCATAACGAACTCTACGAATATTGATAAACTTCGCTACATATAAAAAGTGAAAAACGAAGTTGGAACTCAATTAGCGTCAAATTAAAGAAATTACAACGAAATATACGAATGTTGATAAACTTCGCTACATATAAAAAGTAAAAAACGAAGTTGGAACTCAATTAGCGTCAAATTAAAGAAATTATAACGAACTCTACGAATGTTGATAAACTTCGCTACATATAAAAAGTAAAAAGACGAAGTTGGAACTCAATTAGCGTCAAATTAAAGAAATCATAACGAACTCTACGAATGTTGATAAACTTCGCTACATATAAAAAGTAAAAAACGAAGTTGGAACTCAATTAGCGTCAAATTAAAGAAATTATAACGAACTCTACGAATGTTGATAAACTTCGCTACATATAAAAAGTAAAAAACGAAGTTGGAACTCAATTAGCGTCAAATTAAAGAAATTATAACGAACTCTACGAATGTTGATAAACTTCGCTACATATCAAAAGTAAAAAACGAAGTTGGAACTCAATTAGCGTCAAATTAAAGAAATTATAACGAAATAAACTAATGTTGATAAACTTCGCTACATATAAAAAGTAAAAAACGAAGTTGGAACTCAATTAGCGTCAAATTAAAGAAATTATAACGAACTCTACGAATGTTGATAAACTTCGCTACATATAAAATGTAAAAAACGAAGTTGGAACTCAATTAGCGTCAAATTAAAGAAATTATAACGAACTCTACGAATGTTGATAAACTTCGCTACATATAAAAAGTAAAAAACGAAGTTGGAACTCAATTAGCGTCAAATTAAAGAAATTATAACGAACTCTACGAATGTTGATAAACTTCGCTACATATAAAAAGTAAAAAACGAAGTTGGAACTCAATTAGCGTCAAATTAAAGAAATCATAACGAACTCTACGAATGTTGATAAACTTCGCTACATATAAAAAGTAAAAAACGAAGTTGGAACTCAATTAGCGTCAAATTAACCCCTCAAGCGCGGAGGACATTTATCTATAATACGTCACGCAGGTCGGAAGAGATTTAGGGAAATTCGCAGTTTTTGCGCGAAACCATATAAAAATTCGTAACTTATTAGATATTTATGGAATTTGACTGAAATTTTTTGAGGTTTTACGTAAAACTATGCATATTTACCTATGTTTTTCACACCGTCTTAGTTATTATTATTCGCGTGAAATACGCCTATGAATTCTTTCACTCAATCACGGAAGCCATTTACTCAGTTTTTCTTTATTCAAAGTTTACGGAGTACTTCACATCTACTGTTTTTTCTTGGATTTCAACTTCTTCCCCGTAAGTTTTTCAGAAAAAAAACCTTCAGATAAGGATTCTTACCCCTCAGCGCCGTCCTGTGTACTGGGTACGCCGTGGAGATTGCTAGCTTTCTTTATTTTTTTGACACAGTAAATTTTCTTAAATATGGGTAACCTTCATAATTTTAAAAGAGGAACCTTTGGCCTACCTATTCAAAACTATTGCCATGGTCTTGTTTACATTGGCTGAGACAAGGGGCGAATGAAACACAGTATCCTTCCCCGTGTATACAAGAAATGACCATAAGTAGCCAGTCAAATCACAGAGCTCGAATGTCTTGATTCCGAACTTGGAGATGTCTGATAGCAGACAAATGGGGCCTATATCCTATTCTTACACCTCACAGTTGCTTTCGTGCAAAGATTTCGTTGAATAGGAGCTTTTTTAGAAGCCAAAATTCCCCAAATCTCCTATCTACGTGAAAATTTAATCACAAAACTTAACGTATAATAAAAGTAAAAAGAAGGAGAGTAAAAATTACAGAATTAAGCACAATAGGAAGGCCAAAGGTTCCTCTTTTAAAATATATAGGGATTATCCATATCTAAGAAAATTTACTGTGTCAAAAAAATAAAGAAAGCTAGCGACCTCCGCGACGTTCCCAGTACGCATGACGACCGCATGTGGAGTTTCCGTCCGACGTTCCCAGTACGCATGACGACGCTGACGGGTTAAAGAAATTATAACGAACTCTACGAATGTTGATAAACTTCGCTACATATAAAAAGTAAAAAACGAAGTTGGAACTCAATTAGCGTCAAATTAAAGAAATTATAACGAACTCTACGAATGTTGATAAACTTCGCTACATATAAAAAGTAAAAAACGAAGTTGGAACTCAATTAGCGTCAAATTAAAGAAATTATAACGAACTCTACGAATGTTGATAAACTTCGCTACATATAAAAAGTAAAAAACGAAGTTGGAACTCAATTAGCGTCAAATTAAAGAAATTATAACGAACTCTACGAATGTTGATAAACTTCGCTACATATAAAAAGTAAAAAGACGAAGTTGGAACACAATTAGCGTCAAATTAAAGAAATTATAACGAACTCTACGAATGTTGATAAACTTCGCTACATATAAAAAGTAAAAAACGAAGTTGGAACTCAATTAGCGTCAAATTAAAGAAATTATAACGAACTCTACGAATGTTGATAAACTTCGCTACATATAAAAAGTAAAAAACGAAGTTGGAACTCAATTAGCGTCAAATTAAAGTAATTATAACGAACTCTACGAATGTTGATAAACTTCGCTACATATAAAAAGTAAAAAACGAAGTTGGAACTCAATTAGCGTCAAATTAAAGTAATTATAACGAACTCTACGAATGTTGATAAACTTCGCTACATATAAAAAGTAAAAAACGAAGTTGGAACTCAATTAGCGTCAAATTAAAGAAATTATAACGAACTCTACGAATGTTGATAAGCTTCGCTACATATAAAAAGTAAAAAACGAAGTTGGAATTCAATTAGCGTCAAATTAAAGAAATTATAACGAACTCTACGAATGTTGATAAACTTCGCTACATATAAAAAGTAAAAAACGAAGTTGGAACTCAATTAGCGTAAAATTAAAGAAATCATAACGAACTCTACGAATGTAGATAAACTTCGTTACATATAAAAAGTAAAAAACGAAGTTGGAACTCAATTAGCGTCAAATTAAAGAAATCATAACGAACTCTACGAATGTTGATATACTTCGCTACATATAAAAAGTAAAAAACGAAGTTGGAACTCAATTAGCGTCAAATTAAAGAAATCATAACGAACTCTACGAATGTTGATAAACTTCGCTACATATAAAAAGTAAAAAACGAAGTTAGAACTCAATTTGCGTCAAATTAAGGAAATCATATCGAACTCTACGAATGTTGATAAACTTCGCTACATATAAAAAGTAAAAAACGAAGTTGGAACTCAATTAGCGTCAAATTAAAGAAATCATATCGAACTCTACGAATGTTGATTAACTTCGCTACTTATAAAAAGTAAAAAACGAAGTTGGAACTCAATTAGCGTCAAATTAAAGAAATCATATCGAACTCTACGAATGTTGATAAACTTCGCTACTTATAAAAAGTAAAAAACGATGTTGGAACTCAATTAGCGTCAAATTAAAGAAATTATAACGAACTCTACGAATGTTGATAAACTTCGCTACATATAAAAAGTAAAAAACGAAGTTGGAACTCAGTTAGCGTCAAATTAAAGAAATTACAACGAAATATACGAATGTTGATAAACTTCGCTACATATAAAAAGTAAAAAACGAAGTTGGAACTCAATTAGCGTCAAATTAAAGAAATTATAACGAACTCTACGAATGTTGATAAACTTCGCTACATATAAAAAGTAAAAAACGAAGTTGGGACTCAATTAGCGTCAAATTAAAGAAATCATAACGAACTCTACGAATGTTGATAAACTTTGCTACATATAAAAAGTAAAAAACGAAGTTGGAACTCAATTAGCGTCAAATTAAAGAAATTATAACGAACTCTACGAATGTTGATAAACTTCGCTACATATAAAAAGTAAAAAACGAAGTTGGAACTCAATTAGCGTCAAATTAAAGAAATTATAACGAACTCTACGAATGTTGATAAACTTCGCTACATATAAAAAGTAAAAAACGAAGTTGGAACTCAATTAGCGTCAAATTAAAGAAATCATAACGAACTCTACGAATGTTGATAAACTTCGCTACATATAAAAAGTAAAAAACGAAGTTGGAACTCAATTAGCGTCAAATTAAAGAAATTATAAGGAACTCTACGAATGTTGATAAACT
Organism: Uropetala carovei; assembly: GCA_036926305.1. Lineage (NCBI taxonomy): Eukaryota > Metazoa > Arthropoda > Insecta > Odonata > Petaluridae > Uropetala > Uropetala carovei. The sequence continues at coordinate 90,098 of JAXCHB010000360.1, forward strand.
TCGCTACATATAAAAAGTAAAAAACGAAGTTGGAACTCAATTAGCGTCGAATTAAAGAAATTATAACGAACTCTACGAATGTTGATAAACTTCGCTACATATAAAAAGTAAAAAACGAAGTTGGAACTCAATTAGCGTCAAATTAAAGAAATTATAACGAACTCTACGAATGTTGATAAACTTCGCTACATATAAAAAGTAAAAAACGAAGTTGGAACTCAATTAGCGTCAAATTAAAGAAATTATAACGAACTCTACGAATGTTGATAAACTTCGCTACATTTAAAAAGTAAAAAACGAAGTTGGAACTCAATTAGCGTCAAATTAAAGAAATTGTAACGAACTCTACGAATGTTGATAAACTTCGCTACATATAAAAAGTAAAAAACGAAGTTGGAACTCAATTAGCGTCAAATTAAAGAAATTATAACGAACTCTACGAATGTTGATAAACTTCGCTACATATAAAAAGTAAAAAACGAAGTTGGAACTCAATTAGCGTCAAATTAAAGAAATTATAACGAACTCGACGAATGTTGATAAACTTCGCTACATTTAAAAAGTAAAAAACGAAGTTGGAACTCAATTAGCGTCAAATTAAAGAAATTGTAACGAACTCTACGAATGTTGATAAACTTCGCTACATATAAAAAGTAAAAAACGAAGTTGGAACTCAATTAGCGTCAAATTAAAGAAATTATAACGAACTCTACGAATGTTGATAAACTTCGCTACATATAAAAAGTAAAAAACGAAGTTGGAACTCAATTAGCGTCAAATTAAAGAAATTATAAAGAACTCTACGAATAAAGTAAAAAACGAAGTTGGAACTCAATTAGCGTCAATTTAAAGAAATTATAACGAACTCTACGAATGTTGATAAACTTCGCTACATATAAAAAGTAAAAAACGAAGTTGGAACTCAATTAGCGTCCAATTAAAGAAATTATAACGAAATATACGAATGTGGATAAACTTCGCTACATATAAAAAGTAAAAAACGAAGTTGGAACTCAATTAGCGTCAAATTAAAGAAATTATAACGAAATAAACTAATGTGGATAAACATCGCTACATATAAAAAGTAAAAAACGAAGTTGGAACTCAATTAGCGTCAAATTAAAGAAATAATAACGAAATAAACTAATGTTGATAAACATCGCTACATATAAAAAGTAAAAAACGAAGTTGGAACACAATTAGCGTCAAATTAAAGAAATTATAACGAAATAAACTAATGTTGATAAACATCGCTACATATAAAAAGTGAAAAACGAAGTTGGATCTCAATTAGCGTCAAATTAAAGAAACTATAACGAAATAAACTAATGTGGATAAACATCGCTACATATAAAAAGTAAAAAACGAAGTTGGAACACAATTAGCGTCAAATTAAAGAAATTATAACGAAATAAACTAATGTTGATAAACATCGCTACATATAAAAAGTGAAAAACGAAGTTGGATCTCAATTAGCGTCAAATTAAAGAAATTATAACGAAATATACGAATGTGGATAAACATCGCTACATATAAAAAGTAAAAAACGATGTTGGAAATCAATTAGCGTCAAATTAAAGAAATTATAACGATATATACGAATGTTGATAAACTTCGCTACATATAAAAAGTAAAAAACGAAGTTGGAACTCAATTAGCGTCAAATTAAAGAAATCATAACGAACTCTACGAATGTAGATAAACTTCGTTACATATAAAAAGTAAAAAACGAAGTTGCAACTCAATTAGCGTCAAATTAAAGAAATTATAACGAACTCTACGAATGTTGATAAACTTCGCTACATATAAAAAGTAAAAAACGAAGTTGGACTCAATTAGCGTCAAATTAAAGAAATTATAACGAACACTACGAATGTTGATAAACTTCGCTACATATAAAAAGTAAAAAACGAAGTTGGAACTCAATTAGCGTCAAATTAAAGAAATTATAACGAACTCTACGAATGTTGATAAACTTCGCTACATATAAAAAGTAAAAAACGAAGTTGGAACTCAATTAGCGTCAAATTAAAGAAATTATAACGAACTCTACGAATGTTGATAAACTTCGCTACATATAAAATGTAAAAAACGAAGTTGGAACTCAATTAGCGTCAAATTAAAGAAATTATAACGAAATATACGAATGTTGATAAACTTCGCTACATATAAAAAGTAAAAAACGAAGTTGGAACTCAATTAGCGTCAAATTAAAGAAATTATAACGAAATATACGAATGTGGATAAACATCGCTAAATATAAAAAGTAAAAAACGAAGTTGCAACTCAATTAGCGTCAAATTAAAGAAAGTATAACGAAATATACGAATGTGGATAAACTTCGCTACATATAAAAAGTAAAAAACGAAGTTGGAACTCAATTAGCGTCAAATTAAAGAAATTATAACGAAATAAACTAATGTGGATAAACATCGCTACATATAAAAAGTAAAAAACGAAGTTGGAACACAATTAGCGTCAAATTAAAGAAATTATAACGAAAAAAACTAATGTTGATAAACATCGCTACATATAAAAAGTGAAAAACGAAGTTGGATCTCAATTAGCGTCAAATTAAAGAAATTATAACGAAATAAACTAATGTGGATAAACATCGCTACATATAAAAAGTAAAAAACGAAGTTGGAACACAATTAGCGTCAAATTAAAGAAATTATAACGAAATAAACTAATGTTGATAAACATCGCTACATATAAAAAGTGAAAAACGAAGTTGGATCTCAATTAGCGTCAAATTAAAGAAATTATAACAAAATATACGAATGTGGATAAACATCGCTACATATAAAAAGTAAAAAACGAAGTTGGAACACAATTAGCGTCAAATTAAAGAAATTATAACGAACTCTACGAATGTTGATAAACTTCGCTACATATAAAAAGTAAAAAACGAAGTTGGAACTCAATTAGCGTCAAATTAAATAAATTATAACGAACTCTACGAATGTTGATAAACTTCGCTACATATAAAAAGTAAAAAACGAAGTTGGAACTCAATTAGCGTCAAATTAAAGAAATTATAACGAACTCTACGAATGTTGATAAACTTCGCTACATATAAAAAGTAAAAAACGAAGTTGGGACTCAATTAGCGTCAAATTAAAGAAATCATAACGAACTCTACGAATGTTGATAAACTTTGCTACATATAAAAAGTAAAAAACGAAGTTGGAACTCAATTAGCGTCAAATTAAAGAAATTATAACGAACTCTACGAATGTTGATAAACTTCGCTACATATAAAAAGTAAAAAACGAAGTTGGAACTCAATTAGCGTCAAATTAAAGAAATTATAACGAACTCTACGAATGTTGATAAACTTCGCTACATATAAAAAGTAAAAAACGAAGTTGGAACTCAATTAGCGTCAAATTAAAGAAATCATAACGAACTCTACGAATGTTGATAAACTTCGCTACATATAAAAAGTAAAAAACGAAGTTGGAACTCAATTAGCGTCAAATTAAAGAAATTATAAGGAACTCTACGAATGTTGATAAACTTCGCTACATATAAAAAGTAAAAAACGAAGTTGGAACTCAATTAGCGTCGAATTAAAGAAATTATAACGAACTCTACGAATGTTGATAAACTTCGCTACATATAAAAAGTAAAAAACGAAGTTGGAACTCAATTAGCGTCAAATTAAAGAAATTATAACGAACTCTACGAATGTTGATAAACTTCGCTACATATAAAAAGTAAAAAACGAAGTTGGAACTCAATTAGCGTCAAATTAAAGAAATTATAACGAACTCTACGAATGTTGATAAACTTCGCTACATTTAAAAAGTAAAAAACGAAGTTGGAACTCAATTAGCGTCAAATTAAAGAAATTGTAACGAACTCTACGAATGTTGATAAACTTCGTTACATATAAAAAGTAAAAAACGAAGTTGGAACTCAATTAGCGTCAAATTAAAGAAATTATAACGAACTCTACGAATGTTGATAAACTTCGCTACATATAAAAAGTAAAAAACGAAGTTGGAACTCAATTAGCGTCAAATTAAAGAAATTATAACGAACTCGACGAATGTTGATAAACTTCGCTACATTTAAAAAGTAAAAAACGAAGTTGGAACTCAATTAGCGTCAAATTAAAGAAATTGTAACGAACTCTACGAATGTTGATAAACTTCGCTACATATAAAAAGTAAAAAACGAAGTTGGAACTCAATTAGCGTCAAATTAAAGAAATTATAACGAACTCTACGAATGTTGATAAACTTCGCTACATATAAAAAGTAAAAAACGAAGTTGGAACTCAATTAGCGTCAAATTAAAGAAATTATAAAGAACTCTACGAATAAAGTAAAAAACGAAGTTGGAACTCAATTAGCGTCAATTTAAAGAAATTATAACGAACTCTACGAATGTTGATAAACTTCGCTACATATAAAAAGTAAAAAACGAAGTTGGAACTCAATTAGCGTCCAATTAAAGAAATTATAACGAAATATACGAATGTGGATAAACTTCGCTACATATAAAAAGTAAAAAACGAAGTTGGAACTCAATTAGCGTCAAATTAAAGAAATTATAACGAAATAAACTAATGTGGATAAACATCGCTACATATAAAAAGTAAAAAACGAAGTTGGAACTCAATTAGCGTCAAATTAAAGAAATAATAACGAAATAAACTAATGTTGATAAACATCGCTACATATAAAAAGTAAAAAACGAAGTTGGAACACAATTAGCGTCAAATTAAAGAAATTATAACGAAATAAACTAATGTTGATAAACATCGCTACATATAAAAAGTGAAAAACGAAGTTGGATCTCAATTAGCGTCAAATTAAAGAAACTATAACGAAATAAACTAATGTGGATAAACATCGCTACATATAAAAAGTAAAAAACGAAGTTGGAACACAATTAGCGTCAAATTAAAGAAATTATAACGAAATAAACTAATGTTGATAAACATCGCTACATATAAAAAGTGAAAAACGAAGTTGGATCTCAATTAGCGTCAAATTAAAGAAATTATAACGAAATATACGAATGTGGATAAACATCGCTACATATAAAAAGTAAAAAACGAAGTTGGAAATCAATTAGCGTCAAATTAAAGAAATTATAACGATATATACGAATGTTGATAAACTTCGCTACATATAAAAAGTAAAAAACGAAGTTGGAACTCAATTAGCGTCAAATTAAAGAAATCATAACGAACTCTACGAATGTAGATAAACTTCGTTACATATAAAAAGTAAAAAACGAAGTTGCAACTCAATTAGCGTCAAATTAAAGAAATTATAACGAACTCTACGAATGTTGATAAACTTCGCTACATATAAAAAGTAAAAAACGAAGTTGGACTCAATTAGCGTCAAATTAAAGAAATTATAACGAACACTACGAATGTTGATAAACTTCGCTACATATAAAAAGTAAAAAACGAAGTTGGAACTCAATTAGCGTCAAATTAAAGAAATTATAACGAACTCTACGAATGTTGATAAACTTCGCTACATATAAAAAGTAAAAAACGAAGTTGGAACTCAATTAGCGTCAAATTAAAGAAATTATAACGAACTCTACGAATGTTGATAAACTTCGCTACATATAAAATGTAAAAAACGAAGTTGGAACTCAATTAGCGTCAAATTAAAGAAATTATAACGAAATATACGAATGTTGATAAACTTCGCTACATATAAAAAGTAAAAAACGAAGTTGGAACTCAATTAGCGTCAAATTAAAGAAATTATAACGAAATATACGAATGTGGATAAACATCGCTAAATATAAAAAGTAAAAAACGAAGTTGCAACTCAATTAGCGTCAAATTAAAGAAAGTATAACGAAATATACGAATGTGGATAAACTTCGCTACATATAAAAAGTAAAAAACGAAGTTGGAACTCAATTAGCGTCAAATTAAAGAAATTATAACGAAATAAACTAATGTGGATAAACATCGCTACATATAAAAAGTAAAAAACGAAGTTGGAACACAATTAGCGTCAAATTAAAGAAATTATAACGAAAAAAACTAATGTTGATAAACATCGCTACATATAAAAAGTGAAAAACGAAGTTGGATCTCAATTAGCGTCAAATTAAAGAAATTATAACGAAATAAACTAATGTGGATAAACATCGCTACATATAAAAAGTAAAAAACGAAGTTGGAACACAATTAGCGTCAAATTAAAGAAATTATAACGAAATAAACTAATGTTGATAAACATCGCTACATATAAAAAGTGAAAAACGAAGTTGGATCTCAATTAGCGTCAAATTAAAGAAATTATAACAAAATATACGAATGTGGATAAACATCGCTACATATAAAAAGTAAAAAACGAAGTTGGAAATCAATTAGCGTCAAATTAAAGAAATTACAACGAAATATACGAATGTTGATAAACTTCGCTACATATAAAAAGTAAAAAACGAAGTTGGAACTCAATTAGCGTCAAATTAAAGAAATCATAACGAACTCTACGAATGTAGATAAACTTCGTTACATATAAAAAGTAAAAAACGAAGTTGCAACTCAATTAGCGTCAAATTAAAGAAATTATAACGAACTCTACGAATGTTGATAAACTTCGCTACATATAAAAAGTAAAAAACGAAGTTGGACTCAATTAGCGTCAAATTAAAGAAATTATAACGAACTCTACAAATGTTGATAAACTTCGCTAGATATAAAAAGTAAAAAACGAAGTTGGAACTCAATTAGAGTCAAATTAAAGAAATTATAACGAACTCTACGAATGTTGATAAACTTAGCTACATATAAAAAGTAAAAAACGAAGTTGGAACTCAATTAGCGTCAAATTAAAGAAATTATAACGAACTCTACGAATGTTGATAAACTTCGCTACATATAAAATGTAAAAAACGAAGTTGGAACTCAATTAGCGTCAAATTAAAGAAATTATAACGAACTCTACGAATGTTGATAAACTTCGCTACATATAAAAAGTAAAAAACGAAGTTGGAACTCAATTAGCGTCAAATTAAAGAAATTATAACGAACTCTACGAATGTTGATAAACTTCGCTACATATAAAAAGTAAAAAACGAAGTTGGAACTCAAATAGCGTCAAATTAAAGAAATTATAACGAACTCTACGAATGTTGATAAACTTCGCTACACATAAAAAGTAAAAAACGAAGTTGGAACTCAATTAGCGTCAAATTAAAGAAATTATAACGAACTCTACGAATGTTGATAAACTTCGCTACATATAAAAAGTAAAAAACGAAGTTGGAACTCAATTAGCGTCAAATTAAAGAAATTATAACGAACTCTACGAATAAAGTAAAAAACGAAGTTGGAACTCAATTAGCGTCAAATTAAAGAAATTATAACGAACTCTACGAATGTTGATAAACTTCGCTACATATAAAAAGTAAAAAACGAAGTTGGAACACAATTAGCGTCAAATTAAAGTAATTATAACGAACTCTACGAATGTTGATAAACTTCGCTACATATAAAAAGTAAAAAACGAAGTTGGAACTCAATTAGCGTCAAATTAAAGAAATGATAACGAACTCTACGAATGTTGATATACTTCGCTACATATAAAAAGTAAAAAACGAAGTTGGAACTCAATTAGCGTCAAATTAAAGAAATTATAACGAACTCTACGAATGTTGATAAACTTCGCTACATATAAAAAGTAAAAAACGAAGTTGGAACTCAATTAGCGTCAAATTAAAGAAATTATAAGGAACTCTACGAATGTTGATAAACTTCGCTACATATAAAAAGTAAAAAACGAAGTTGGAACTCAATTAGCGTCGAATTAAAGAAATTATAACGAACTCTACGAATGTTGATAAACTTCGCTACATATAAAAAGTAAAAAACGAAGTTGGAACTCAATTAGCGTCAAATTAAAGAAATTATAACGAACTCTACGAATGTTGATAAACTTCGCTACATATAAAAAGTAAAAAACGAAGTTGGAACTCAATTAGCGTCAAATTAAAGAAATTATAACGAACTCTACGAATGTTGATAAACTTCGCTACATTTAAAAAGGAAAAAACGAAGTTGGAACTCAATTAGCGTCAAATTAAAGAAATTGTAACGAACTCTACGAATGTTGATAAACTTCGCTACATATAAAAAGTAAAAAACGAAGTTGGAACTCAATTAGCGTCAAATTAAAGAAATTATAACGAACTCTACGAATGTTGATAAACTTCGCTACATATAAAAAGTAAAAAACGAAGTTGGAACTCAATTAGCGTCAAATTAAAGAAATTATAACGAACTCGACGAATGTTGATAAACGTCGCTACATATAAAAAGTAAAAAACGAAGTTGGAACTCAATTAGCGTCAAATTATGAAATTATAACGAACTCTACGAATGTTGATAAACTTCGCTACATATAAAAAGTAAAAAACGAAGTTGGAACTCAATTAGCGTCAAATTAAAGAAATTATAACGAACTTTACGAATGTTGATAAACTTCGCTACATATAAAAAGTAAAAAACGAAGTTGGAACTCAATTAGCGTCAAATTAAAGAAATTATAACGAACTCTACGAATAAAGTAAAAAACGAAGTTGGAACTCAATTAGCGTCAATTTAAAGAAATTATAGCGAACTCTACGAATGTTGATAAACTTCGCTACATATAAAAAGTAAAAAACGAAGTTGCAACTCAATTAGCGTCAAATTAAAGAAAATATAACGAACTCTACGAATGTTGATAAACTTCGCTACATATAAAAAGTAAAAAACGAAGTTGGAACACAATTAGCGTCAAATTAAAGAAATTATAACGAAATATACGAATGTGGATAAACTTCGCTACATATAAAAAGTAAAAAACGAAGTTGGAACTCAATTAGCGTCAAATTAAAGAAATTATAACGAAATAAACTAATGTGGATAAACATCGCTACATATAAAAAGTAAAAAACGAAGTTGGAACTCAATTAGCGTCAAATTAAAGAAATAATAACGAAATAAACTAATGTTGATAAACATCGCTACATATAAAAAGTGAAAAACGAAGTTGGAACTCAATTAGCGTCAAATTAAAGAAATTATAACGAAATATACGAATGTGGATAAACATCGCTAAATATAAAAAGTAAAAAACGAAGTTGCAACTCAATTAGCGTCAAATGAAAGAAAGTATAACGAAATATACGAATGTTGATAAACATCGCTACATATAAAAAGTGAAAAACGAAGTTGGAACTCAATTAGCGTTAAATTAAAGAAATTATAACGAAATATACGAATGTGGATAAACTTCGCTACATATAAAAAGTAAAAAACGAAGTTGGAACTCAATTAGCGTCAAATTAAAGAAATTATAACGAAATAAACTAATGTGGATAAACATCGCTACATATAAAAAGTAAAAAACGAAGTTGGAACACAATTAGCGTCAAATTAAAGAAATTATAACGAAATAAACTAATGTTGATAAACATCGCTACATATAAAAAGTGAAAAACGAAGTTGGATCTCAATTAGCGTCAAATTAAAGAAATTATAACGAAATATACGAATGTGGATAAACATCGCTACATAAAAAAGTAATAAACGAAGTTGGAACGCAATTAGCGTCAAATTAAAGAAATTATAACGAAATATACGAATGTGGATAAACATCGCTACATATAACAAGTAAAAAACGAAGTTGGAACTCAATTAGCGTCAAATTAAAGAAAGTATAACGAAATATACGAATGTGGATAAACATCACTACATATAAAAAGTAAAAAACGTAGTTGGAACTCAATTAGCGTCAAATTAAAGAAATTATAACGAAATAAACTAATGTTGATAAACAACGCTACATATAAAAAGTAAAAAACGAAGTTGGAACTCAATTAGCGTCAAATTAAGGAAATTATAACGAAATATACGAATGTTGATAAACATCGCTACATATAAAAAGTAAAAAACGAAGTTGGAACGCAATTAGCGTCAAATTAAAGAAATTATAACGAACTCTACGAATGTTGATAAACTTCGCTACATATAAAAAGTAAAAAACGAAGTTGGAACTCAATTAGCGTCAAATTAAAGTAATTATAACGAACTCTAAGAATGTTGATAAACTTCGCTACATATAAAAAGTAAAAAACGAAGTTGGAACTCAATTAGCGTCAAATTAAAGAAAATATAACGAACTCTACGAATGTTGATAAACTTCGCTACATATAAAAAGTAAAAAACGAAGTTGGAACTCAATTAGCGTCAAATTAAAGAAATTATAACGAAATAAACTAATGTTGATAAACATCGCTACATATAATAAGTAAAAAACGAAGCTGAAACTGAATTAGCCTCAAATTAAAGAACGGTTGATTTTCGTGGAGCGTGTGAAGTTCATTATGGCGCATTTCTTTATATTCAGATCGAGTTTCATTCTTAACACCATTTCGTAATAGCCTGAAGGTTCTTTATCAAATTCTCCTGATCGTGTATTCATTTTCGCTCTACCGTCTAGGCTCCAGAGCCAATAACAGACAGACAGACGGCATTGCGAAAACTACTTTTTCGGATTCAGCGACACCTAAAACGTATATTTCCGTAAAAATCTCGAGGTAGAATTTTTTCGCGATAACAATACTTTCTCGATATTTCGTATGAGAAAGTAGAAATTGGGAGTGCTTCATCGCCATTGGTGAAGTGCGAGAAGAAGAGAGAATAGGAAGGCGACGAGAGAGGAGGCAAGCTTTTTATCTTAACGCATTCATTGCGAGCATGCGCTGCAGAGAATAGCGGGGTCAACTGCAAGAAGAGAGGGTAAACAAGCTGGCGAAATATAGTCTCTATATGCTTCTCAAGGTTTCGAGGATGAATCAGACGGCCCATGTGTTCTTTCTTGTCCTGTTTCTAGGTGAAAAGAGGAGGGGAAGGAGACTAGTTGGAAAGAGGCGCGGAAGGGGACAAGAGCGTAAGTATTCAGTTAGCTAGAATGTGCCCATAATATAGCTGATAAGATGATAAGAAAATCGCAAAAATTAATGGCGTAAGACAATCAGGGGTACCACTTTACTGGTGACAAAAATGAACATTCCGTCATACCTCGCAAAGTATTGCTCATATCAAAATATTTTTCGAATCAAAATTGCAGAACTAGTAAAGAAGAGTATTTCTTTTCCTATACATTATCATCCTAGGAGTAGCCGTTATTAAGAAAATCATACAAGAAAGTCTTAATTCGAGTTGAATTAAGAAATTTGCTTGCATGGTTATTTCATCATTGTTGCTAAAATAAACAATCTCACAAAAATACCTTTGGTTTTATTACGTGTGCATGCAGCATTATTAAATAGGAAGAAAATGGACTATTTATGATGAAGAAAAGAACGTTAAAACGCTATTTGTCCACGTACAAGTACCTATATCATTTCTTTCTAATACTCCATACGCAGTACACTTTCCTAACTCGTTCTTTTTTGAATAACTCAAAACACGAAAGAAATATTTGGGTAAGAGAGGGGGAAGTATTTAAGAATATCAGAAGGGGAACGCGAGACGATGATTATTTTACATTAATTTTAGCCTGTAGAAGTTCAAATTTTTTAAAATGTTTTGTATTATAGTTTTCGAAACATGGTACAACACATAAAGTTACCTCACATTGTTTGCACCAATAACTTGCTTCTTTTCTCTTTATTTATTTCTTTTTTTTTGAGATGCAAACCACACACCTTTTTCATGAATGCGACTGATTAGACGTACGGTAGGTCGCAATGGTGTTTCTATAGATGGTTGTCTTGCCCTCTTTGCTTTTGGTTTACTTTCACTGTATTTTTCTCTCCTGGCATTCACTAGCGTGAAATTTAGGTGACTCAATTACTCACGTTTTTTGTATATTACATCAATATAATAAAACGCTAAGGCAATACGTGGCACAATAAAATTGTATTGCTAAGCAACAGGATATATAAACAGCTGAAACAGCTATCACTGAAACATATCAGATATTTGTATAATAACGTTAGTATAGTATTGCAAAATCTGTATTAAAGATTATTATTATTAAGTAGATATTACTTTTTAGGCGCGTTTCGCTTACAGCGTGAGCGTCTATTATCGTCGGTCGGTCGGTCCGTCCGTATGTTCGTTCTCGGCTTCTAAAGGACGGATTTTCATGAAATTTCATATTCAGGTCTTTCAATCAAATATAATAAGAAAATCGCAAAAATGAATCACGTACGCCAATCAGGGGTACCACTTTACTGGGAACAAAAAATTAATTTTCATCATATCTCGTAAGGTATTGCACATATCAAAATATTTTTCAAATAACAGTTGTAGAACTTGTAAATAAGAGTATTTCCTTTCCCATACTTTTTTATCGTAGGAGTAGCCGTTATCGAGAAAATCAAACAAGAATATCTTATATCGAGTTGAACTTCGAAAATTTCTTGCATGGTTATTTCTTCATCGTTGCTAACATAAACAATCTCCCAAACAAACGTTTAATTTCCTTACGTGTGCATGTAATATTATTAAATAGGAAGAAAATAAATTATTTATGATGAAGAAAAGAACTTTAAAACACTATTTCCCTCACGTACAGGTAAATAATTGCTTTCTAATACTCCATTGCACGAAACGCGCCCATTTGTGATACGTTGTACACTTTCCTAACTTGTTTAAATTAATTTGCGTAAAATCTTATATGGTAGATTACCTATAGTATATCATAAGCCCGTAAAAAATTACGGAACTTAAATGATTAAGCATTTTCATCTACTTAATCACCCGAATCTCTCTTGGTTGGTCAGAGACAGTTTTGTTTAACGAGGATTTATAACACGGAAATAAATTCTATCTATTAGCATTTCAATGAATAAGCGGCATTGAACGCTATCATTACTTTTCTTCTACAAAACAAATTATCAACAACTACATCAATTTAAATAAACACTATGACCACACTATCTATACTTACAATTTCGGCAGAGGTACATCAGAATGTATCACATTTAGCCAAATCTTACGTGTTAAATTATTAATAACAATAATTATTTATTTTTAAATGTATATCATTCGATATATATATATACATAACAACTAAGTAGAAATACGTCAATTTAAATAAAAACAAAACATTTACCATTTTAGAAGTAATATATGATAATACTTTTCCGTATTAATATCGCAACCAAATAAGAATGTCTAATGTTTATTTACTCAATGTCTCTAGCAACGTGATAAACAGCTTCTGTATATCGCATTGAAATACAATATAAAGTTGAAACCATTTAGATACTGTTCATATGCAACTATATATTAATTAATTTTATTAATATTTAAATTGTATGCTCAGAATAAAAGTAATGGCTTCAAGAGCACCATGTTACGCTAATTATAATGCGAGAAGAAGGGCGGAACGAGCCATTCAATCTGTTGAAGAAGCAAATCGAAGAAGAACTGAAAGAAACCAAACCGACAGAGATCGAAGAGCCATTGAAGATGAACAACAACGAGAACAACGTAATCAAAAACAAAGAAGAAGACGGGCTGATCTGAGTTTGGAATCGAGAGAAAATCGACTACGCAAGAGAAGGCAAGCAAAACAACGTACATAGATTAAATGAACGTGCTACTGATGCAGACAATTCTCAACTTGACGTTGCCATTGAAGAACATAACTGTGGAAATATGACTCAAGACTTGCAATTACTGTGGTGCGCTTTACTGGCTGAATGAACTCAACACGTCTAAAAAATACACCAAATGCTGTCACGACGGAAAAGACTCCCTCGAAGATATATCTGAAACGCCAGGTTTACTAAAAGAATTATTAACAACAAACTCAACTGAAGCTAAAAATTATCGAGAACATATCAGAGAATATAACGCTAATTTAGCTTTCGCTTCATTGGGTGCCGAAATCAAAGCACCTCCAGGAATAGGACCTTACTGTTTTCGTATTTACTATAACGTTTCTCCACTGTTCACCATCGAACAGAACAAACAGCTGTATATATTTGATTCGGGTGAAGCAACAAACAAACGTATGGATTATAGCCAAGGCTGTTCACGAATTGTAACGGAGAGATTAGATACGATGTTACGACAAATACATCTACATCTACATGATACCCTGCAAATCACCAGACTGGTGGGTGGCAGGGGGTGCAGCACACCGAAACCTACCTAATAACGTCCCTCGTGGGAATCACTCTCCTGTTATGATCCCGTATGGTCCTTGGGAAAAACGAGCTCTGATATCGCTCGGTCCTACAGTCGATCTCTCGTATTTTATTCTCGTGATCGTGCCTGCCCATGTACGTAGGTGCCTCTAATATTCCTGAGACCTCCTCTAAGAGAACTTCCGACCTAAATTTCTCCAGAAGCCTTAACCTAGCGCTAATTCTGCGATCCTCTAGCGATATCCAATTCAACTCCTTCAAGAGTGATGTGACGCTTAGTTTTTGCTCATATTTTTGCTTTACGAATCTGGCTGCTCTGCGTTGGATTCTTTCTAACTCAAGTATTTGTCCCTTTTCGTACGGATCCCATATGCTGGAAGCGTATTCGACCTGAGATCTGACCAATGATAAATAACACGTTTCTCGTACCTGTTCTGTGCTACTTCTTACTATTCTGCCTACGAAGCCCAATTTCTTATTAGCTGCGCCTACGATCCTTCGAATATGCATATTCCACGATAGATCACGACAAATGGTGACTCCTAAATATTTAACGTACTCTGCAGATTGGATATTCAATCTATCAATTCTGTACTCCGAGTCTAATTCATTGTTCTTACTCTTCCAGAAACTCAATAGCGAACATTTGCTGTGATTAACTTCGATTTTCCAATCTTGACACCATGCTGAAAGGGCGTTTAAATCTTCCTGGAGCGATTTTTGGTCATCCTGACTCGTTATCTCCTTATATAAAACGATCGAAACGCCAGTCAACCAGACTTAAAATTAAAGTGAGATATGGAGGATTTTATTCCTTAGAGGAGAGGTACGAACTTTCCTACCTTTGCTGTGGCGTAAACGTACCAGCGGTGGGAGAAGGAGAAGAAATAAATCCCTTTCCTCCAGCGATGAGAAAACTTCCTCACACTCAAATATACACGGCACTTCCTCACAGAATGACCATTGCACTTCACAGGGACGTGCACAGGGGGTAAATTAGAAGCACTTTGGGGTTGACGAATGAAATAAAGGGTATTGGAAATTGGTGGGAATCACAAACCGCATCACCTGTAACGACAAGAAAAAAAAATTCACTGGTACTACGTAAACGCGATAGAAGATGCGTCTTAAATAGACTTAAGGAACACCATTCATGTAGCTTAAATTGCAATAATTCTCCGTAGACACCATAAAACTGCTTTGATTCTCGCGAGAATTTAAAAATTATATTATAATTTTACAAAAAGAACATTTAACATTGCTTTTATTCTCGCGAGAATTTAAACATTATATTATAATTTTACCAAAAGAACATTTATTTAAGATTATATATTGCCTTAATTCGGCGAATAAATTTGCCAAACGTTCATAAAATACTTACATATCCTTACAGACTGCATGGCCTTCTCTTCGAAAGGAGATCACTTTAACTTCCTTCGTCACATCCGAACACTGTCACATCTCAAAGTAGACTGACCAAATCGACAGAAAATTTCCCGGCAGTACCAGAAGACGTCACGACGACGTCACTTTGGACTGTTAAAAAAAAGATAAGGAAGTGCTGGGAGGTGGGGGAAATACCTTTCTTATGACCATAAAAGGTATCAACGTTGGCGAGGAACTCGGAATGCCCTCCACGAGACCGCCAATGTGCAACAGGGGCACGCACTGGCCTACTCACAAGGAATGCCTTTCAAAAAAACCTATCTGTCTGCATTTGACGGTGTTAAAGTGAAGAACCAAAGGAAAGGCTTTTCCCCCACCTCCCAGATATGGACGAATGGCTTTTATAGTATAGCAAGTAAAAGAGGATTCGCCAACTATATCCCCGCACCGAATTAAATAATTCCAACTATACCGGTGATATATAGCAATTATATGCTCATGAAAATTACACTAGTCTTCCTTTTTACAAACTTTTACTTACTGTTAACTTCCCTTGGTATTTATTTATTTATTTGTCACATAATACTGCGATTAAATCGAGAAAGTATCGAGATAGTAACTCTAAGTTTGGCAGGAATGCTCGAATCACATATTTTCAGGTGGTGACGAAAATAAATCTCGAAAAAGTCCCGGGTTCGACTCCAAGGAAGACATTTATTTTTTCCATAAGAAACTCTGTAAAATCTTCTTTAAAACAGTCTACATACGTTGATTCTAAGTCATTGTTTTCTAATTTTAATTTGCAAAAGAGTGAAAGCCTAGACGTCGGAATTTTGTATCCTACGACGTGTGATTATTGAGGCAATAATAGGAATCTCGAGTCTCAAAAATGAGATAAAAATTAATAAAAGTTCCTCCCACGCTTCGTAGTCCGATTAGAATCCTGCATGACCGGGTTCTTTGGAATTAATTACTGACCATGGCCGGGTTTTAATAGTCACGCGTCTCACGTGTACTCCGTAATTTCTCACCTATTTGCGTTAATAAGCATTAAAGATGTATAATATAATGGTTCCACTTACAAAGAGATTAGATTCCAGCATTAAAACGATGAAACGAAGATTCGATTGCTTTGATTAATTCGTTAGAAACGCTTCCCATACGCAGTCAACAGAATTATTGTCCTTACATATTTACGTTGCTATGCTTCATTAATTTCGATGCTTAAACAACAGCTGGAAGCGAATAACCCTTTCCTTACGTCTATTTGAAGGTTTAATTGCCATTAAATGAATCGGAGGGAACAATGAGTCTCTCCTTGGAAATACCTGGAATGAGTGCGAAAAATCTGCAAAATTCCAAAAAGAATGCATATCTCTGAAAACGTCGACCGTGTAACATGTAAACATTGCAAGAATAAAATATTAGAGTTTTATCCGTCAAATAATGTCAAAACAAAGAAAATCGGTACATATTTAAGTATTTTGGGGAATGAAGGAAAAAACCTTGCACTCTGAAAAATCGAAAATTCTAGGTAAACTTATAGGAAATTATAATTGTCTCCTGGATTCGAAACCGGGACTTTATGACAATGAAAATATATATAGTGCCACATTCTGGTGGAAATTTCACATGAATTTTACCGTCAACATTAAATTGTTTTGATATTTTTCTATAACTTCCTCGATTCTATGCATTTTGAAATGAGGGAGGATGAGGAGAATATTTTACACTAAACAAATTAATTAGTAACGCGATTCAATTATTACGCGCCATTTTCAACATGAAATACATGACGCTATGAGTACGGAGTACATTAATTGACCGCTAGAGGCGTTGCTAGCTTTGGCTGGTTTATTTGCAAGCTGTACCATTTCAAGTTCCTTTTCTTAATCATAAATAGTCCATTTCCTTCCTATTTGAAAATACTGCATGCACACATAATGAAATTAAGCGTTTGTTTGTGAGATTGTTTATGTTAGCAACAGTTAAGAAGTAACCATGTAAGAAATTTTCCAAGTTCAACTCGAATTAAGACATTATTGTTCGATTATCTCGATAACGGCTACTCCTACGATAAAAATGTATAGGAAAAGAAATACTCTTCTTTACTAGTTCTATAACTTTTATTTGAAAAATATTTTGATGAGCAATACCTTACGAGATATGACGAAAATTTAATTTTTGTCACCAGTAACGTGGTACCCCTGATAGGCATACGTGACCAATTTTGCGATTTTCATATTATACTAGCTGAAAGTACCCGGCGATGCCCGGGTTATGCCAGACACGTAACCAAGTGACCAAGAGAAAGTCGCCTTTATACTGTAATCCATAAATCTTAAGAATTTTAACTTGTAAGAACATTCAAAATGGGATCGAATCTTTAATAAAGCATACTCACCCTCTAATTACAGCAAATGCCCCATATATTGCTGTGCGGTATGTGTGCCATTTACGAACCAAAGAAGCATTTGTCACTTTCTGGGGAAATGTTGGCGTCCTAGAAAAACTTGTATAGATTAGACGTTTTATTCACAACCACAAACTTATGTCGAGTGACTTCTATGGAGAGTATTATAAATGTGCGTTAGTAAGCATTACAGATGTATAATATAAAGGTTTTACTTACTGAAAGGTAAGATTCCAGCATACACACGATGAATTGTCGTTATAAACGCTTCCCATACGCAGTCAACAGAATAATTATCCTTAACTATGTACGTTGCTATACATCATTAATTTCGATTCTTAAACAGCCCGAAGCAAATAAAGGTATACTTTCACTTATTTGAAGGTTTAATTGGCATTAATTGAATCGGAGGCAACAATTACGGTCGCCTTGATAACGACCGGATAGAGTACGAAATATCCGTAAAATTTCGAAAACAATTGCGTATTTCTGAATGATTCGACCGTGTAACACGTAAACATCGCAAGAATAAGATAGTGTCGAGTTTTAGCCATCGAATAAAGCAAAACCGAAGAAAATCGGTCCATATTTGTATGTTTTAACGAATGAAGGAAAAAAACCTTACACTTTGAAAAATCGAAAATCCCGTGTAAACTTATGGGAAAATAAAATTGTCTCCTGGAATCGAACCCATGTCTATTTGGAAAATCCCAGGTGGCCTATGATACTCGTAGAGTCATACGAAGTCAATTTGCAAAGTTTTGTCCTGATAGCTCAAAGGGCGTGGGAATGTATAAGGAACACACGGACAGACATTCAATTTTATTATATATAAGATTTGATTGAAGGTCCTTAATATGAAATTTCATGAAAATAACTAGGTATATTTTGTCTGCTTGCTCACTCTGGTTATATGAATATAAGGAATGTAGTCATGTCATGAATATATGTATTAATGCTCTGATAACATGTATTTATGTTACTGCAATATGTATTTACATTTTTCCTCTAATCTTATCATTAATTTACTAGGCGTTAACCCGTCAAAATGACGGGATTAATTTAATTCCTGTAATGCGCGTTGAAATATCAACGGAAGAATTATGAACATTTATTTCACTCAGAAGATTAAGCAGTAGATAATTCGTTAATAATGGTTATAATTGTACTGAGGTGACTAAAGTAGAAAACAAAATAATTGACATATGAAGGTATGACGGTATTTTTTTGATAACAATATAATCATAAAAATGCCGATATCGTGAATAGCTACGCCAACGAACTAAATCTCCGTTGAAGTTTATTAAAAAATGCAACAATTATACCTACCTTTTCGTAAATACGCCAAAAAGTTGTATCTACACACTTTCTTCGCCGTTGTTAAGTAAACAACCGATAAACAGTTACGTAAATACACTACAAAACGTTAACAAGCAATATAATTAATTGCGAATGTTTTTCATTTATATTTTAGTTTTGGGTTAGAAATGATAAAATCATTATTCTATGTCGGAAGTAAATCTAGTAAAAGAATATATTGTATACATTTAGTCGTATATATTTCTCGAATTTCCCTCTCTTTTATAACGGCTTACACTCATAATAAAGATTTAAATAAAAATATGTTTTCGAGGTCTAACAATGGCATTGGTAGGCAAGGCAACATCCCGTTAAAATGGCAAAATTTCCTCAAAATATGTGAATTAAACGTTTAATATGAGCAATTTCGAACCTTATGCCGAAAAAGGCGATCAGAATAAGACACTTTGTAATGTTTTCTTCAAAAAGGATCGTATCCGAAGATAGTAGGTTAATCATATCTAATTTTAATCTCAAAAAGAATGAAAGCCGATTTTTACGTGTAACCTTATGGGAAACGGAAATCGTCCCCTGGAGTCAAATCCGGGTCTTTGATCCCGAGTTCGATACATTAATACGTTTTTTTACTGTATCACAATGCCTTCCTGAAATGTTCATCAAATTCGGTTCAGTCGTTTGCGAGATATTATATTATTAAGCTTCAAAGTCGAGAGTTTACAGAGGTACACTCGTAATTATTATAGTAGACGCAACTGAAGTCCTATTCCTTGAAATCTGAAACAATATATGTATCAATACTACAGAAAATATTTCTAAACTATTGTACTTATCCTTATTATAAATAATGTATGTAGGCTATGATGATATTTATTAATACGTAATCATGAAGTTTAGTCACTTTTATTATTTAGGGGTTCCAAGCTAAAGTTTACTCACTTTTATTATGTAAATCGATATGTATACTTCAAAAAACACTGAAAGAATGTATTGGCGAGCCATCGGCTTGCTATATTTTAATTACTAACCCAATCTCCGGACAACGTGGAGGGATATTATTGTTGCAGGCGAGGTGAAGGGAACGGTAGTGCCCGGAGGCGACTACGCATTAAATGTTATATCATCTTGACTCTTGCGCCGCAAATGGAACCAAATTTAATTTATTATGCGACACTCTTTTTATGATTCAGATATTTTCAATAGCTTTTTACTTTGTGTTATTGAGCAATATATTTTGTAATTCACTTGAATTTATATTAAACATAAAAGTAATAAATGCTTTAAAAATTGACTTTGGGTGTTCCTGAGTGCTAAAACCGCCTTCATAATAAAAGTGACTAAACTTCATGATTACCTATTAATATTAATTATGTATAAGAATGTACATGTATCCCACATGGTCTTGTAATAATAAAGTTATTATTATTATTCTCCGTTAAAGTTTTAATGGTACTTGGAGTAATTGATGTTTGTGATTTTGTCCCACTGATCATCTTGTCATTTGAATTTAAAATCTTCGCAAGGAAACAATGAAGCCACAGTTACCTAGCAAAGATGATCACATACGACCACATTGCCTCTGCAGGATAAACTCGCGACCCTGGTATTTAGAGTTAACGACCCCTTTATCAAAACGACACTTTACGGCAGAGTAATATAAAGTGATAAATCTACTTCTGTGCAAAGTAGCCAATCCTGTGTCCAACAAGAGGAGAAATAGCATTAGAAACACTCTATATTAACCATCGATAAATATGAAACAGGCAGCTGATTTTGAAATTCTCAAAAACTGTCCCACTCTAAATGCATCAGCTGATTTACCTTACGCTTAAGACTGCTTAAACATATTAGTATATACTAGTTAATGTGTGCCTGCATTCTGCAAGCATTTTCTCTCACCTTATTATAAAGAGTAAGAGCAGACAAATAATTTTTAAATGCAAAAGTATGTATCTCTGCGCCGATTTACGTGTTTTTCTATATGGACAATATTGGAATAAAAACAACCCCCCTAAAATTTATGATTATAAAAATTGTATACTTTTTCATCATTTGTTACGAATACCTCACATTTCTGCAAAATTTCATCTATGTAGCACCTCTAGAAGCGCATTTATATAAATTTCATCGTTTAAACATTGAATTTTTAACAGCCAAAATAATAAACTATATTGTAATATTCAAACTTGGTTAAAGCTGGAACGCCATTCCCTAAATTTCTCAAAATTTTCAGCTCCCTAGCTATACTGAAAGTGCATCAACATTAGTCAATAGTTTAACATGTATGAATTTTTAACGGCCGAATAAATAACCATTTCCAAATTTCCATAATGCTGTTTTCGTTATTTGGTAAATTCTACCATTAGAAAAAATGTCAGCACTGAAGCACATTTAAAAGTACTTAAACCACGAAATGTTGGTTTAAAGGTTTATCATTTTTAATGACCAGGAATATAAACATTGTGTAATTTTCTATTTACTCTGGCAGTTTTGTGACCAAACTTACCTATGTACCATGTTTCAGCAGTCTATTGTAGTTTGGGCCAGACAGTATCCTCCTCTGTAAGAAGAGAGCATATATAATGATATTATATTGTACTACAAAATATTTTCCTTTCAATTTTCTATCTTTTTAGCTCAAAAGTGAAATAAGTAATTACACATTCCGTACATCATAAAATCTAAGTAATACATTATACGTGAAACAATTTAACATTTTAACTGTTGATAATTTTGTTTATATTAACCCTAAACTGAAACTATAATGCCAGCATGGTTATTTTTAAGTTAATTATACCAAAAACTGCATTTGTTTTAATGAGCAACTGACATTAGCAGAAAAATACTACTGATACTAATTTTATCTAACGGCATTCAAAAGCCGATCCACGGTTCAGATGATAAGGAACATTTTCATAGAAAGACGGTGCTGAAAATTTCCTAATAATGAAAGTCTACTGATATTTTAAACATAATTACTCTAATTCTATTCTCCATTAGTAACACAAATTCTCAATGAATGATATTACATATCTATTACACTAAACTCATCAGCGATAATTACAATTACTTAATTAATGGTTTGTTAATACATACTCAACAGAGGTTATGGTATAAATGGTACATAAACTATTCAGGATTTTGTTACTCATTTATTCAAATCCAGATTAATTTTACACTACATAAGATTATAAAAAAAGGTTCTCTGTCATTTTATTCAATGAAGTTGCATTTCTTCATGAAAAGTTTCAATTACTATACACAAACTTACCCTCAAATCAATTGTTAGTACCTTACTGTTAGTTTAACAAAAGTAGAAATTCAAAATAGGATACTTATACACAAATTAATTTTTTACACGAAATAGAACAGGACAAAATAGAACTTGGTACTTTCCTGTTAACGGGAATACCTCCAGGACCCTTCGCAGGACCTGGTACTTACATATTATCCCCATGCCTTACTTACGTACAACATTAACAATACGTTCATTTTTTAAGGTGTTCCCGTTAACAGGAAAGTACTTAGAACTTTATTCAGAATATATATCTAAGGAACCATTTACATTCAAGTTATACTGCACACTTTTGCTTTTAAAATTATCATGGAAGCATACAAAAGATATATTTTAGCAGCAAATACATACGTACATACACAGCCCTTAAACTTTCAAACATGATAATCAACCTTTTTATCAGTAATTCCAAAAACAGGATTCTGCTAAAAACTGGATGTCTTCATATGAGACTCGATGGGAAATAATGCAAAAAATATTAGTTAATATTTCACTAATTACCAATAAAATTGTTCAGTTCAACTATTTACTTAGGTACTTTCAGCGTACTTTATAATTACTCTGCCTGGGCAATAGATTTATAACCTCAAGTATAAAAAACTTTTTGTATAAAGAGTTGTCAACTGTTTCTAACAAGTACATATGGATTTGTTAGCATATTCAGAAAGGAATTTGCATTTCCGGAGAAGACAGATTGATAATCAGAATAAAAACTCGCGAAATATCTATGGAGATATAAAATATTTATATAGATTGCTGAAACAATTGCAAAGTATCATTTTTTATCAATGCCATGTGTGAAGAGAGTAAAAAGGCATTAAATAAGTCCTTGTAGCTACTGTAAGATTATTTTCACAGTAAAACAGTTTAAAAGAGTGAATTCCAGGGAGATTCATTCTTAAGTTTTGACAGACTTTCAAAAAGGCATATCAATTATTATTTTATAGCCACATTCTCTAACAAATATCGATTTATAATTTCAATTAAAATAAGACGTATAATCAGCACAATGGTATTACAGTATCTAATTATTTAATGCACTTTCTGGAATTACTATAATCAATAACCAACTATGCCAAATATTAATCTCCAGTTCTTCCATGAAATTCAAACATACAGACGCCAAAGTACCATTAGAGCAATACGTATTTACAGTAAACCTAAAATATCCATTACATTTCATTAATGTTTCAAAGCCTTTAAAAAACTTTAAATATGAAAATTTTCATTTGGCGTTTCTAAAACGGCCGATAAATTTCTACATCCACCACCAAACCGGTTCATTTCATTAATACAACACTCAAATATTCTACTTCTTTCATTTACAAAAACATATTCTCGAAGAAGATAACATAATTTTCAAACAGAGACCTTATCAACACCGATTCAACTTATAACTTACTACTTGAACAATATTGTTGCTTTCCGACGTGTAGTCCCAATGAAGTTTATAACCATCAAATTGCTGACGTGGGAAGTGTCGCTCACGTAGAAGTAATCCTCTATCTGCACAGTCAACTCGGTTTTTGATTTATTGGTGAGTTCGAATTCATTTTCAACTTCGCAATCGACGAATTTAGCGCCTATCGACAACAGATGAGCATAAACCTCAATAAGCATCCTTCTTTAAAAGCTCCAGCAATATGTGATAGTTCTTATTATCCCAGGCGATGTCAGTAGCTCCGTCTCCGTTCTGAGCATTTACGTCTAAACCCTTGAAACGCAAGATAAATTTCACCACATTCAAATTTCCTGACTCTACGAATTTCATGTCTTATTATCCGATATTCGGTTCACGGTTATCAGCTGTTCCTTTGTTAGAAGGATATTTTCATTTAGTGTATGAGTGTATGGTATTCCTGATTTTCTCACCAAAGTGGCTTCATTGTTATTTATCACATCGATACAAAAGTTATCCATGCCACCGCCATCAGGAATTGGTAGATTATTTCACGTTGAAGGGTGTTCCTCTGAAGCAGCCATTACTCCAAGGACGAAGGTGAATCTGGAGCACTTCCAATGGTCCTGTTCTCCTTTCCAACCCTGAAATAAATAGTTCGATAGGTTTATTAAAAATACACCAATAGTTCAATAGATATTTTGACGGTTCTTCCAAATTAACGTTAGTTTTTTTCCAAATATCTCGTTTAAAAATCAATTTTTGTAAATTGTTGCCATTATAAATATTGCAGAGAATAAAATTTGAAAGAAGTTTTATCTGAAACTTTACGTCGTACATTCGATGGTTTATGAGATATTTTAATGGCTTCTAAATATCGCTGATCAGCGATCAGCTAAAAAGAAACATGACATATGCCACCTTTGAGATATAAAGAGAAAATTACACATATATATATATTTTTTGGGCAACTAGGTGTGTCTCTCTTGTGCTGACGAAGGGATCATCCCGAAAGCTCTAACCTCTACAAATGTGTCTCTCCAACACCCCAGCGGCTCTACTTCCGGTAAGTGTTCACTGGGTTTCCTTCAACACCTAGTTGCCCAAAATATCCTTACTTACCTTTCCTCTTCCGTAGTATTTATATAAATATATATACACACACATATATATACATATATTTTATATACTATGTGAATATTGTGGGCACTGTAACTCAAGAACTAACCATCAGATCAGAACAAAACTTTATATTTATTAATTTCATCACAAAACGAAGCTTTGTAAAGATTTTGGTTGTAACTGCCCAAAATAAATGGTCTTCTTTTCAAGAGAGTTCTTCTCAATTATCTTCTTCAAAATGCAATCTATGTAAATGTGTGTTATTATAACAGTTGCAGAAAATTCTATTTAATACAAGTTTTATTTCAAACATTTTCCCGTAAAACCGATAGTTTCAGAATTATTTTGATTTTTTGTGATTTTATGAGTCGAGTATGTTGCTATAGGGACAGTATAGTTACCATTAGTATGGTGACATTTCTTAATTGTTGTTATCCGCGCCATCGTTGCCAATATAAATTTTAAACTTGCTATATACATCGCAATACATATATACAAATACCTAACGATATTTTTATTTCGGATTTAAAATGAAACTTTCTTTTGTCCTGTCATTTTTATTCCTCCCTCTTCTCAATCCATAAAAAAATCCCTTTTTTCTCACTCCGTTTTCTTTTATAAATACTTAAGAAACTAAAAAAATCTGATGTGGCCGACACATGACTTTCTCCATATATTTGGGGTACAGATATTTAAATTATTATGAATAGCATTATATGACAAAATTATTATTTCGTATCGTAAAAGAATACAGTCGTCCTTATGGTTTTACGAAAATTTGTTTCAAACAAAAGTTGGAAGAAATATTATTCTCTACAACTTTGGTCCTCACGAAGATTACCAACAACGACGTTTTTAGGGAGATATTTGATGGAAAATTGAATTGTTGTTAAAAATGCGTAGAATAAATTACTCTTAATTATTCAGTAATGACAACCATTTCTAAATACACTCTGCTCAGTATGATAATATAACTATGTACGAGATTTCATTCATTTTTGCTTTACCGTCTAGGCTCCAGAGCCAGTAACAGACAGACAGACGGCATTTCAAAAACCACTTTTTCGGACTCAGCTACAGCTAAAACGTATATTTCCGTAAAAATCTCGAGGTCGAATTTTTTCGCGATAACAATACGTCCTTTCTTGATACTTCGTACGAGAAAGTAAAAAGTTCTTCGTTACACTCGAATCCAAATTTCATTTTTCGTTACGTTTAGCGTTATAACGAAATATTTTAGTGCATATTAATGAAATCGAGCTAATTTCCCTTTATTGATATATATATATATATGCGTTTTTAGGCGCCTTTTGTCTCAGTCTGTCTGACCATCTGTCCGTCCGCATGTTCGTTCTCGGCTTCTACCAAAACGGATTCTCATGAAATTTGATATTAAGGACTTACAATCAAAGATAATAAGAAAATCATATAAATGAATCACGTAAGCCAATCAGGGGCACCACTTTACTGGTGACAAAAAATTAAATTTTCGTCATATCTCGTGAAGTATTAGTAATATCGAAATATATTTCGAATAAAAGTTGCAGAACTAGTAAAGAAGAGCATTTCTTTTTCCTATGCATTTTTATCGTAGGAGTAGCCGTTATCGAGAAAATCAAACAAGAATGCCTTAATTCGAGTTTAACTTTCAACATTTCTTGCATTGTTACTTCTTCATCGGTTGCTAGTAGGGATGAAATAATACCGACAATTTTTAATACCGGTATTGGGACAGTTTTTTGCTGATACCGGCATTGAAACCGGTTTTGTGCAGAGAACAGTTTATAATCATTTAGTATATTATTTTAATAATAATCCTTTATTAACGGGATAAACCCTCTTTCTTACAAATATCAAACGGAGTTCAAAAGCAAGATATAAGTATTTCAACAACTACATAAATCTGGACTTTTCAAAAACACTCTCGCTTTCAAAATAAGGTTATAACTAGATAACTGTTCAGGGCGTTTTTACCACTCTTCAAAACGGTGACACCCATCCCGATAAGGGGTATTTTTCAACCCCAGACTTAAAAACATTTTTTTTCGAAAAGAAAACTCTTCATATTCCACAAACGATAATGGCAAAGTAAGAAGAAAGGACTACACTACAGAAAATAAATTTATATGCCAAACTATATGTTTGATATGAAAATAATGAGTTCATTTGAGGACCTGAGGTCACAAAATACCGCGCTTCGGGACCGAAGGGTTCAGGAACGCATTTCAAGAGGACGAGACCATTTCCAATCGTTTTTTCTCATCAAATTAGGTAATAAGATAAAACTATCATACCGATCCGTCGGATTCACTTTTCGGAAGAATCCTCCCACTTTATTTCTATTCACACAGGCAACAAATACATTTTTGGTAACTTGGCACTGCTCCCACAAAGTGCACTTTTCAATACCAAAAACCCGGTATTGTAAACCACGATATCGGTATCATGTGTCTAATTCAACACCGGTATTAATTCCGGTTTTCCAATACCGGTATTCATCCCTAGTTGCTAGCGCATACAATCTCACAAACAAACGTTCAATTTACTAACGTGTGCATGCAGTATTTTGAAACAGGAAGAAAATGCATTATTTAA
This sequence comes from Uropetala carovei, assembly GCA_036926305.1. Taxonomy (NCBI): domain Eukaryota; kingdom Metazoa; phylum Arthropoda; class Insecta; order Odonata; family Petaluridae; genus Uropetala; species Uropetala carovei. The sequence goes on from JAXCHB010000360.1 coordinate 117,773, forward strand.
GAAGAAGAAAAAACCTCAGAACCCTATTTCCCTTACGTACATGTACAGAGCAGGTCTTATGGGTGGGCGAGCCGTGTGGTCGCCCGGGGCCGCCGAATTGCACATTACGCACTGTATCGCAAAATTTTTGGGCAGATATTTTTATATTTATCCCGGCTACCATTAGAAGATTAAGTAAAAATGCAAATTTTATCGTTTAGTAATAGTTGAACGTCTCTCTTGACGGCAGACGTAATAAGCGATGGGTGGAAGGGTGTGAAGAAACGTTAATGAAAAATATTACTCATTTGGGAATGTCCATTTATAATTGCTGCGGTCAAAGTTACGATAATGGAGCAAATATGGCTGGTTCAAAGAATGCCGTACAACCTCAAATATCGCATATTAATTGGCGAGCTCTTTATGCCCTGTGGTTGCCATAATTTAAATTTAACACTCGGTGATATGCCAAAGTAATCTCTAGCAGCCAAATCGTTATTTGGAATTTTGCAGGAAATTTATGTACTTTTTCTGGTTGGACACAATGATGGCCGGTTTTTAAAAATAATGTTACTAAGTTTACAATGAAACTAAGTGGGAATGTAAAATTAGTTGTGTTAGAGCGTTTCAATTTCAGTTGGGTGACGTTTATGACGCGTTAGTTGAGTTTTATAAAACTGCAAACGACCTAAAACGCCTAATAGAAGCACTTTCGTTAGTTAAAGAACTGAAAAGCTTAAATTTTTTGGTAATCAATCCCCAGCGTGACTGAGGCCTCAGCATGCTCTCAACATGGTACATATATGAAAATTATTTCTGATTATTCTATTACGCATTCCTATAACTTACGTGTATTAATGCCTTGCACTAGTATTAATGTACTTTTCATTATGTATTAGCTGAAAACGAAAATGTGGAGGAGGTGATTGATACACCTAGCGTTAATGAGGTGGAAAGAGAAAAATCACCTGACAGGAGAACTGAAGAAGGAATGACTAAGTTTTGCATTTTATTAGAAACTAGGCGAATGATCCCGTTTAAAACGGCCTTTGTAAACAAACAATATAAAAATAAAACCAACAAACAAATGATAAAATTATAATATTTGAATAAGATTGGAAAAGGCTACAAATGAAAACAAAGGAATAGTTTTAAAATATTAAGAGGAAAATAGTCTTACACCTCAATAATATTAATTTACCTATTCAGTAGCTCTCTTATAACGACGTTCCTTGTAAATACTCTTTCGTTTAACAGCAATTGCCCTTGATTATCTTTATCCTTAACCCAAAATTTCTAATTATGTATGTCACGTGTTCTAGTTATGGCTACATACAGCTGTCCATATGAAAAGCAGTATTTGGTAAGTAATCACAATCAATCGTTCAATTCCACTAAACAGCAGTTAAGAACAATCTCAATAGATATCTCAATACACACGCAATCGGCGCATATACCTTAATTATTTAGATAACAATGTAATAGTCGTTTGTTTGGTTACCCTATAATTGGATTGACGCGAATTATAAATAAACAGCACGGAAAAAATTATTTTCATAATATGTCCTATTCAGATAATGCGAATGCACAGCGCAAGCAACTGCCTTTAATATGCAGAAAGACTTCGATAAGAAAACGAAGGCACGTTAAAATATCGTCGAATTATTTCAAACATTAGCATGCTTTAAAATACGTAATTTACCGCATTTATCCATCCAATTTACGTAAACGAATATAGGTTTATATGAGCATATATGGCTTGAAACAACAATGCCTGTTTCCACAGCGATCATTGACGAAAATGAACGATTTTTCTTACATCGGCGAATTTAAACGTAAAATTTGCTAATGTTTTACCTTTAGGTGAGAAAAGACGAACAAAATTAAACGGCCCGTTTATTTTCCTTTAAAATGGTCCTAATTTGAAGGTCGTAGGACAATTCTTTCTAATTTTAATTTCCAAAAGAGTAAAACCCTGCATGTCGAAAATTAAATTTTAGCGTGTAAACTTATGGGCCGAGATATGAGATTAATATGGAATGTAAAAAATCTCCTGGCGTCGAACCCAGGACTTATTTGAAATTTTTTTTATAGAAATCGCTTATTGAACGTATTCATAGCAATCCTACCGAATTTGGCTGGACTGGCTGAAGAAATGACCGAGATATGTTGAGATATTTATAACTAACTGACGAGACCGTCCGGCCAGACACCGACAAAGACATCAAGCGTTTTCTTATAGGAGATAGCTCAAATTCATAGAGGTTGCTTTGTAAACTACATACACCAGTTTATTTCTTTTTTGGGATAAACCCAAATTAATGAGAATAAAGTATTCTGTAAAGTGTTAAAAAGTGTATCCTTGGTGATTGATAATGTCCTACTATTACTACTGTTCTTACAGTCATTATTCAGCAGAGTTCAAATGAAGTCTTGAATGCTCCAAGTACTCCTAACACCCCAGCAAAGAGTAAGTTTATGCAACAAATGTTTTGCATTTATAGGCTTGTGAATATTTTCAGAAAGATTCCGGTTCCAAAAAATTGGTTCAATCTTCAATTGCCTCTGATAATACTTTAAATAGATTTTGGAATATAATGTACCTCAATATCGTTTAGAGTCTGCTCAGCACTCTTGCATTCTCATTTTCCGAAACAACCACTTTCACCACTTTTAAATGGATTTCAAACTTAGAAGAGAACTCCGTTCAGTTCAGTTAAAATAACCACATAACAAAATTCTTATTCCAAAGAAAATACTTTTATAATATGCATGTTAACCTAGAATTCATTCATTCTGAAAAGTGAATAAAAGTACCCACCATGTACATATATTTCTTTCAACTAAAATAGCCACTCTTAACAGATTTTAATGGTTTAATGCATTAGCATTTCAATTTCATGAAATAAGCAGAATTCCGGTAACAAAAAAATTTGTTCAATCTTCAGTTGCCTCTGATAATACTTTAAATAGATTTTGGAATAAAATGTACCTTAATATCGTTTAGCGTCTGCTCACCACTCTGGACTTCTCAGTTTCCGAAACAACAACTTTCAATAGTTTTAAATTGATTTTTGCTTTGAATTGGTACTTTCCTGTTAACGGGAATACCTCAAAAAATAAACACGTATTGTTGTGATACTTTGTTTGTTAACAATGCGTAACAAATCTCGTTAAGATATTTACGTTGATCCCTTAATAATGAATTTGTGGAGCTTGCCGAGGAGTGAAGAAGAAGCTGTATCTTTGCTTCAAGACCATGGTATTCTATCTAAAGGGTGAATGTGCAAGATGGATCATATTATGAAACTTTACTTCTGCGACAGAATATTTTGGAAATGCAACGCGGATGCCTGTCAGCAGAACGATTCATGTGGCGACAACATTACAAAGAAATCGACATATTTCCAGCTATTTTAAAGGCCATAAAGACATATTGGTCCCCTAGTAACATAAATTTAGATTGTATTAGTAATTATGTTGCTTTTATTAATAAATAAGTTTCAAAAAAGTGTGATTTTTAAGTAATTCCCCCGTTGTTAGACATTGTTAACAAACAAATACGTCGTAACATATCACAACGATACGCGCTTATTTTTTCAGGTATTACCATTAACAGGAAAGTACCCAAAATACTTGAGTCAATTCAGTACAACTTCCACTTTACATACTGTAAATTCCAAAGTAACTCCTTTTCTAATAGACAATGCTAGCCTCAAATTAATTCATTCTGTAAAGTGAATAAATAAAGTTCTTTCTTTAAACTATAGTAGCCACTGTTATTAGATTTAAATGGATTATAAGCCTTAGAACTTACTCTGTAATAAATAAGCACCAAAATTCCTTTTATAAAAAAATTCAATTCATTAAAAGATCCACTGTTGTTTCTTCGAAAATTGCCTGTTAACAGTTTTAAATGTCCTTTTAATTTTAATTGAATTTTAATTTATATTCTTTTCCAAACTTCGGCCATTGTTACGAAATTAATTCGAGGAATAACAATGTAAATTCGTAAGCACGTATGGTTCACAAAGAATTTAATTTAAGAATGCTATTTATTTCCAATTTTTCTAAAATCACACTCTCGATACTTAAAATTTTTTATATTTACGTTAATATACTTATTTTCCACAAAACACGCCAATCTCTCCCCTTCCTTTCTCTCTCTCTCGTACTGAACCTAACAATGATAATGGTCCACATAGCAACATCACGTTAAAATGGCGAGATTTCCACAAAATATGCAAATTTAACGTTTAACATGGAATATTTCGAAATGTGGGCGAAAAAAGACGTATGGAATAAGAAACTTTATAACTTTTTCTTCAAAATGGTTCAAATCCGAAGGTTGTCTGTTAATTTCTTCTAATTTTAATTTCGAAATGAATAAAAGCCTGCACGTCGAAATATCGCATTTTACATGTTAAGTAATGGGAAAAGGAAATGCCTCCCTCGGAGACGAACCAAGGAATTTTTTCATGATTTAAATTCGTCATCACCTGAAAAAGTGTTAATCAAGCATCCCTACCCAATTTCGAGTTTCTATCATTATTATTTCTCGAGTTATTAGTGTTTGCATAGCGTGACCAACCAACCAACCAACGGATGACGGCTATTATTATATAACATAGTTAGAATGCCCAAAATGTTTTTTTCAGGTACACATACAACCACAGACAAAGAATATAGTAAAAATGAACTCATGGGTCCTCAAAACAACTATATGTATTAAAATCTCCAATTCAATTCAAAGAATCTATAAAAAACATAAAGAAATAGTGCTTACAACATCTACTGAATGTTCGGCGTGCCTTTCGTCCGATGCAAACTCTTTAATGTAGGTGTCCCTGGAATCCAGACACTGCTCCTTAAATTGTTTGAAGTCCGTCAACTTTCCCAAGCAAATGGAGCATATTACATGAGGATAAACATCCATCTCGGAAGCCTATAGACAGAACAAGTGATCATATTGACAGTAACTATTATAAAAACATTTCATACTAGCATAAGCAGCCATTGAATTACAATGGATTTAGTGAATCTACTACAGCGCAACATGAAACAATTGCATTTCCTATTGTATGATTCACGTAAGATCCAGTTTTGCTAAGAATGCTCAGCCATAAATGAAGGACAGTCATTACACAAAAGGTATTGTTTTGAAAATACGAATGGCACATTGTCAACATTTAATAAATCTCACCAAAAATGCTAATTATATCGTTATTATCATTATATTTGTATTATATTGAAATTTGATTTGTCACATCTAGTTTGACAAAGGGGGTAAATTTTACCAAACGACAAAATACATTAATAATAATAATAAATTCATTTTCACAATACAATTTTGATATACGATTTAAAAAGAAAATACATATAAAGAATCATAGGAATTAAAATACAAACAGATAATAAAAATCTTAAAAGACATTCATAAAAATAAATACAGATTAATAAACAAACACCTTACATGCATTCATAATAATACCATTAATCAATAAGATAAAATGTTACGAGCTTGGTTTGTATTGCATGTTTGCTTTCGTCGCTACAACAAATCTATCTCTCATTCGTTACATCTTCCGCAGAACACGATAACCTGAATATATAGTTTATAACTTCTAATGTAATGCAAAAGGCCATTCAAGGTCATAAAACATGAGAAATAAAAGAATTAATTAAATATCGCGTTATTCGTCGATGTTTAAAATCACGTTGAGAACAGGTGACATACTCGAAAGAAAACTATGCATGGAGAATTATATGTCGATAAAAACGCTGAAAATCTGAAAATAAACAATTTTCGGGCAACTTACAACTCAAACCGAAATTCCACCATACAAATACGTAAATTTATTCAATATGGTATTCACTTCGAGTCGATATCTCATTTCTAACACCTTTTAATATGCTAATGAAAAAACTCCTACACTCCGAATTCGAGGCATTCCCATGTTATTCAAACGGAATAATAAAATCGTCATTTAAACCTTTCACCGGCATATTCCCGTGTGAAAAGTGGTGCATTCGACTAGTTTAAGAAGCAGGATTGTTTATGTAAAATTTTGCAACTGTAGGTAATCGCAAAGTATGATTTTATACTGAACAAACACACTCTTCAAAATATTTATGTAGAGATTGGCATTGTAATAATAGTTCGTCGCCCCGGCAACCGATAAATATTAATCCGATGTAGTGAAATCTTGATACTGAAATCACGAACGGTTGGAAGTGGAAATAAATATAAATAATAGTAGGTTTTGTACAATTCCTTCATTTTTTCGCATTTTCTTTTATCGAATGATATAATGCATCAAATTATATATCTAAACTGTAATCGTAAGCATTTGTAATTTCGTTTCTTTAACGATTGGAAGTAAATAAATAATACTACTTATGAACTTTGAAAGTTCTCATACAACCAACACTTCGATGAATGAAAGATAAATACTATAAACTAAAGCGCAGAAAAGAATCTAATACAGTAAAATACAACAAATAACACTCACCTGGAATTTAAGATCTTTTATAACTTCGGCTGCAACGTAACCTGACCATTCGTATACTTGGAAAATATCAATGAAATTCACACTCTCGCAGAGGCAAAGCCTGCATACAGTAAACTTGTGTCTACACTCCTTCGTGTTAGTTTTTATAAACTTAAAAAGAAGAACCTCTCTTTCCTAGCCAAAAAACACACGTCAAATACGAACGTCGGCCATTTACAGCTATTCCCGCGGTCTTAACAGCTGTTAACAGCTGGATTCGATGTTACGTTCCGTCGACTCATCCAATCGATATTTTTCGACGCGGGAACGAGTACGAAATTTCGTGGACCCGAAAGTTCGTGTTCATTAAAAAATAATTTTGATATTTATTTGCGTGAAAGATTTCCCTCTATAGCGAAATCTTTATTTTTTCGCGATTAGAATTCTCAACCTCGATACAAACATCAAACTCATCTCAGGTGAGGATTTAACAATGACACATCTCGAAGAATTGGCAGAATTTTAGGCACCGCCTACGCCATTAGGAATAATATTTTTCCCTGTTTTTGAATGGAGAACTGTACCATTTTTATTATATAAATATGATCGCCCTATCTGCTCTAGCGTACTGATACTGAACTAAATGTGAACAACTTCCTACCACTGTTGCCAACGGTAGCTGAATTCCGCTACGCGTAGCTTATGTGAGACGTAGCGGTATTTGAGCTTATGTGAGTCGTAGCGGCGGCGATTCAAAAATTGCTACTTTTGAAATATTATATTGAAATTAAAAAATAGTTTTAGTTTTCGTGTCAACTTCGCAGATTTTTATTTAACATTATATACATTACGCAGTTTTCTATTTTGTAGTGTAGTGGCGACAATGTATGACTGTTTTATCTGGCCTACAGGCGACGCGGTTCCCTCAACTCGGGGAATCCCAGGTTGGGCCAGGTTCTACTCACAGTTTATTTCTCACTCCGGTCTATATATTATGTACAATTCATCTCGATATGACTGGCGTAAGGAATTGTTTCCGTGAATTTATAACGCTATTTAACGAGTTGTATAAGAGTTTGTTCAAGGAAGATAAAATCTATCGACTACAGTAAACGAGACAACAAAAATAAGGCATTTGAGGTATAAACGGAGAAATTAAAAGAAGCGGACAAGGAGCCAAACGAAGATTCGGTAATTTTCTTGAATATAATGTTATAAGTATTGTGATAGGGTATTCAGTTTACCCATAATTTTATTTTTATTTGTTTTTCTATCCAGATGGTTAAAAAATTGATTTCATAAGAGGGACATTCTGCCAAGAGCTTTAGAAAATTACAATACCTGGACAAAATCAATTTTCACCGATTTTTCCCCTGCAAGTTAAAGCAACTAGGTACGTATTAAATTATTTATATTTGGTGTTATTGAAATAGCTAAAACATCCTATGTAAGTACTGATTGTAACTTATACAGTATTTACAGCAGCCCTAAATTGTGAGTGAAGATGAGTCGAATTCGGACCTGGAAAGTGGTTCTACTCCAAAAAGGAAAATGGCAGACCGAGGGGAGCTTTCTAAAGGAAAAAGTACATGCAGAAGGCAACTATTTTCCAAAAGTTGGTTAAAAGAAGAAATTTTCTCAAATTGGTTGGAGCCTGTACCCTCAGACACAACTAAAGCGAAGTGTAGGGCATGCAATGTAGTTTTAGGGAGCAAAAGAAGTGATTTGATAAAACATTCTTCCAACCAGAGGCATCTTACAAATGTTAAAAGTTTGGACAAGACAGTAGATATTACTAAAGTATTTAAATATGCAAATGAGCGAAAGGATCATGTCGTGGCTGACATTAGGTTCAGTTTACTAGTGGCCACACATAATTTTAGCTTCAATTCCATTGGCCATATAATAGAAGTAGCGAAGCTTAATTTTAAGGATTTCGCTATTGCTAAAAATGTTAAACAAAATCGCACTAAATGCACAAGTATTGTTAAAAACGTTTTATCAGTCACAATTAAGGAACAATTACGTGAGGAATTAAAAGATACCAATTTTTCAATACTTGTAGATGAAAGTACTGATATAAGTAACATCAGATTACTGTGTATATTAATTAGATACAATTATAATTCAGAATTAAAAACACGGCTTTTAGACTTAGTTAAAATAGATTCTGACGAGGGCACAGCCAGAGGTCTGTATTCACTTTTTGTAAAATGCATGAAAGATTTTGACCTAGATATTAAAAATATAGTCGGGTATTGTTCAGACAATGGGAAAGAAAGAGTTTTAAAAATTATCTTTTAAACGATAACTCTGATATTGTTGTAAATGGTTGCATTTGTCATTCGGCGCATATAATTGCAGCAGCTGTCTCACAAGAAATACCTGGCAATATTGAAGGTTTTTTACAACATATTTCAAATTACTTTTCGCGAAGCCCAAAACGTCAGCGTATTTTAGAAGAATTTCAGAAATATATGCATTCTTCTAAATTAAAAATCATCAGCCCCGGTCAAACCAGATGGTTAGCATTATCAAATTGTGTTAATCGAATATTGGAGCAATGGGATGCGCTTTATGAACTTTTTAGGCTAGCTTCCTTTGAGGATAAAAATCCAGTGGGAAATTTAATATTTGCTGAAATGCAAAATCCGTACGTAAAGGTATATTTTTATTTTTTTAAGCACGTGCTGCCCTTATTTAATCAGTTCAATGCTATGTTCCAATCCAAAAAAGTTCTCGTAGATATTTTATATACAGAATGCAGAAGGTTTCTACGACTGTTATGTACAAATTTTGTCAAACCCTGTTATTTTAGTGATGATGAAAAATTAGATAATTTAAATATATTTGATCCTCACATACTGCTTTCTATCAATGAAGTGAAAGTTGGAGCAGGAACTATGGAGTTATTAAAGTACTGTGATAAAAATGATAATGAGCAATTTAAACTTACCTGTGTAAAATTTTATCAACTAAAGTTTAACATGCGATATTACACAAATACTAAACAAATTCAAAAATAAAATAGACACAATAAAAGCTGGCTCTGAATTAAATATGCTACAAGCATATTTTTCAAAAGAAGAGAAAAGTAATCTCTTAAACTGTGAAAAATACGTTGAATTTTGGACCAAAATAAGCAAATTTAAAAATTTTAACGGTGACTATATTTTTGCAAATATAGGAATGTATTCTAGTCTGGAATTCCAATGTCCGACAGGAAAGGGAAGACTATAGGAGTCTAAGATATGGAAATTTATGGATTGAAAGAAAGAAAATGATGAAATATGGCGATTAATTAATACTTAAAGCATCGGTGAATATTACTCTAACTTATTTTATATGTAGAAATGAAAGTAAGTTGTAATAAACTCGTACAGATTAATTTATATTACATTTATAATAAAAATGTTATTGACTGCAAAATTACTGCTTAATGTAATTATATAAGCAGTATTATCACATGTCATATCTGTTAAAATTATATAATTATGGTGATATTGTTATATGTTAGATTTTTATCTTGCTACATGCCATTTGGCAATGAATCCCAATTTTCAGGAACGGACGTTTGACGTACATCGAGAACTTTTTGTGTTATCAACTCCAGATGCAGCGATGGATATAAGGATTTCTTTGGATTTGTCATAAGCAGTGGATGGATATTGGGCGTTTGAGTAGTAATTTATTATTTTTATTATACTTTAATATTAACCTATTATTTTATGCATTTCTAGCAATATTTTCCTGTGCGAGACTGGAATCGAATATACTTTAGGATTTCTTTCATTTTTTTATACAAGCAGATGTTGCAGTTAACTTCAAATGAATTTTAAAGTAATTTTTAACGTAACTTGTAATTTTTGAAATATATAAAGTGGAATGTTTTATAGAAGTTGATAAAGCTTTCCTATTTTTTGAGGACGGAAGAATTATAGATAGATTATTATTAATTTCATTAAAAATAATTAATGTCGCAATTCTACATATGAAATATTTTGTCATATACAACATTTGTAGTGAATATTTTGTTGTTGACGGGCTATCTTTAGTTAAACTTGAAATAGTTGCCTTTTCCCTCTCCCCCTCCCTCCCCCCTCCCTCTCACACCCTCTTTCCCCCTCTACTTCCCTCTCTCCCCCTCCCTCTCGCTCCCCCCTCTACCTCTCTCTGCCTCACCCTCTCTCTCGTATTAAAAGCATTCAAAGCACGTTTATACCCATAATAAGGATTGAATTAACAATATAATATAGAGGCCTAACAATGGAATTGACAGGCAAGGCAACATGCCCTTAAACTGGCTACATTTCCTCAAACTGTGTAAATTAAACGTTTACATTGAGAAATTTTGAATTGTAGGTGGAAAAAGATGAAAAGAATAAGAAACTTTATAATGGTTTCTTCAAAGTGGTTTATATCTCAAGATTGTAGGTCAATTCTTTCTAATTTTAATTTTAAAGAGAATGAAAGCCTGCACATTGTAAACTGATTTTACGTGTTACCTTATGTGAAATGGAAATTATCTTCTGGAGTCGAACCTGGGTCTTTGATCTCGAGTTCGATACATTAAAACTCTTTGTTGTTATATCATAATGCTAACCTGAATATTTCATCAAATTCGGTTCAGTCGTTTGCGAGATATTAAGCTCTAAAAAGCATTACGTGATTGGATGCGAGCTCAATCACTTTCATTCCCGACTCACGTTGACTCAAAATTTCATGCTTCATTTCCAAAGTGATGGATTTTCTTGACTTTTTTCTTGATTTAACATCCTGTGCATCACATTTCCCCTTCTCGTGAACAGTGAAAGGGGAAAAAATTTTAAAATTTGGAGAAAATTGACAAAAAAGTGAAGAGCGTTCCAAAAAGAGATGTGTTCGCTCTAAGGGCAGATGCAGACTGAGTCGGCTGACGCGCTGCCGATCGACGCATTCACTCAGTGTTGCCAATCAACTCGCGGTCGCGACGTCATCGGTCGTAGTCGTTAGGTGGTCATAAATACGAGTTTTGGTCATTACTTTGGGGGTCTTATTTACTATTAGAAAGGTCGCAGAAGCAGGGGGTCGCAAGTCGAGCCGTCGTAAGTCGGGGGTCTACTGTAATTGAAATGTATTTAAACTAGCAAAATTACCAGGCATTGTTAGGGGTTATGTTTTAAATGGACATGACAACAATTTAAGATGATTGATATAAATGAAAAATTATTTCTATGTTTGAAAAGTTTTATTTAGGAAATTTTATCATATGTATGTGGTTTACAAATTTCAAATGGTACAGCATACGAGATCAGTTCCCATTTAAGAGCATTGACCTCATTGCCTTGGTATTTACCATTTTCCGTTTTTATAAACCTATAAAATATCTTTTTTCATTATTAAAAATAAATTTAACACCAAATCTATATGTACTTGTTCCTCATTTGATAGTTATGAAAAGTACATTTTTATTTGTGGAAATTTAAATTTTAGATATATTGTTTATGTGATCTATTTTGTATCATATTCATCCATATCTTTGAAAAATTTTTGTAATTGGGTTCATATACCCGTATGAAAATAAATAACGGTTTCTTTGTGTTTTTCAATGAGCATGCTTTCGTAGGCATCTAGTTATTTTATTGTTACCTGCATTAGTTTACCTTTATTTAGTGTTTATCCTGATTTAGTGTTTACCCTGATTTAGTGTTTATCCCGATTTAGTGTTTATCCCGATTTAGTGTCCCATATAAGTGTTAAATAGAGGTTTTGTTGTATGTAGTATAGAGTACGTATTGTATTCACTATAAAAATTGAATTGTAAATGAAATTTTCATGTTGTTATCTTTCAGAAAGGAGTCTGGATCAAAGCTGAGCCTTATGAAGCTACAGAGGATCATTTTCAGGTAGGAATTACTGTTTTTTCCTTCAAAATAGCGTTAGATGTTCATTTTGGTGTGACTAATTGACTTTCTATTCAGATATTTATCCTCTAATGTAAGCTATTAACGATAAAATATTATAAATCTATAACGCATTAAAATTTTTCATAATTTTATGAGAGGGGCATTTTACTTTTATTCAGGAAGAAGTTAACGATGGTAAGGAAAAGCCAATGGAAGGACAGTTTGTACAAAGATACGAGGTTAATATGTCTGGTGGAATGTCAGAAGTGGTAAAGCATCAAGGACTATAGGTTGTTTAATAATTTTTAAACCCTAAAGTTACAGTGCTATAGTTGGCAAATGGTGATTAGAGTTTTTAGGCGCGTTTCGCTTCCAGCATAAGCGCCTATTAGCTCCTGTCCATCCGTCCGTCCATCTGCATGTTCGTTTAAATTAACGGACAATAATGGAGTCTGTATTTAGCATGACAATGTTATTATTACCAAGAAAATGATGTTTATTTGCAAGTTCGTCATTGTTTATGCACGGTAAATTCATTATGTTAACTTCTGGTTCCAGCGTGAGCACCTATTACCTTCTGTCCATCCCTCCATCCGTCTTCATGTTCGTTCTTGGCTTAAAACTGAATAAATTTTCATGAAATTTGATATTAAGGACTTACAGTCAAAGGCAATAAGAAAGTCGTAAATGAATCACGTAAATCAATCAGGTGATGCAAAATGAACTTTCCGTCCTATTTCGTAAAGTATTGCTCTTATCAAAATATTTTTGAAATAAAATTTGTAGAACTAGTAAAGTAGAATATTTCTTTTCCTATACATTTTTATTGTAGGAGTAGCCATTATTGAGAAAATAAAACAAGAATGTCTTAATTAAAGTTGAACTTATTTCTTGCATGGTTATTTAATCGTCGTTGCTGACATAAACAATCTCAATAATAATACATTTCATTTCCTTACGTGTGCATGCAGTGTTTACAAAATATGTAGGAAATGGATTATTTTTGATTAAGAAAAGAACTTTAAAATGCTATTTCTCTTACGTACAGGTATTTGTATTATTTATTTCAAATACATACTCTGTTGCACAAAATGTGCCCAATTGTGATACGCCGTATACTTTCCTAAATTGTTTCCTCTCCTATTTCCTTATTGAGTACTTTTTTGGTCGATTTTACGGTTTAGGAGTTTTTTCTTCATGTAACTCCAATCACTGTAGTTTGCACATTCTATCTTCGCCACACAGCTTAATTTTTAGCCATTAAGTAAACTATATAATTCTCTTTCGAAAGTTTGTACAAAATCTAAATTGGTAGGCTAAAGCAGCAAACGTTTTTATTAAATTTCTGAACGTATATTGACTAAAAATGAATAACTAAGTAGAAATTAATAAAACATTGGTGCCGTTGTCTTTCAGGTGAGGTGTGGGGAAATCGAAGTTGAGCCTATGGAACCCAGCTCGACTTCAGATGGATATTTACAGGTGAATATGAGTTTTTTTTACTTTATTTAATACGAGAAAATAGTTTATATCGACAATACATTGGAAACAATGAAACGATTTATCCAATTGCAATTTGTGGAAAATCTACCTCTAATTATTTAGGTTACTTACGTACTTTTAAGGACAGTTTGCCACACAAAAATGCCATTAAAAACTGTTTATTAGTAACATTTCAATTAAAATCAACAAATATTTGATTTCGAAAGCAAAAATCGCACACACAAATTGAAAAATGTTAAAATTTTCTCCATATTAATGTTTGACTCTTAACTTCAGCAGCAGTGGGAGTTGTCATGGTAGTTTATATTCGGTACTGTTATAAAACTGATCAAATCACATTTTTCTGATTCTAAATGCATTTTTATGCTAATTTGATTTAGGATTCAGGATTCTGTCTTCAATAAAAATAAACTATGTTCTTTCCTGTATAGAAACACCCAAGTCTCAAGTTTGTACCATGTTTCTAAGTAATTTTAAAGTGCAAATTAAAAATAGTCTACACTCATCCGTTTGTGTCAGTTGAAGGATGCAGGATGTAATGGGAAAGTATTGTGATCACGAAAAAAGTCGACTTTGAGATTTCAACGGAAATACACATTTTGAGGTCCCTAGAACACGTTTAGACTATTTTCGGAATGATGTCTGTGTGTGTGTGTATGTGATTTTAGGCATTCTAACTCAAAAAGTACTTGCCATATCGTTACCAAACTTCATATATAACACTTTAACATAAGCACAAAGAACTGATTAGTTTTTGGACAATACCGGTTAAACGGAAGTTGAGGTTTATTTGAAACCGATTTGGTTTTTGCGATATTTCTCCATTAAAACATCATTATTGTATATACAATTCTATAAAAAGGTTATAGAGAATGTAATTTCCTACAACTTTCATTTGAAACAATTTTCCATAGCAGTTATTGTTTAGGAATTATTTATAAATAATCGGTTTTTCTGGTTTCCGTCAAATATCTCCTTAAGAACGTCGTTATTTGTAATCTTCGTGAGGACCAAAGTTGTAGAGAATAATATTTCTTCCAAGTTTTGTTTGAAACAAATTTTCGTAAAACCATCCATTTCGGGAATATTGAACTTTTTCATAATTTTCAGTATACAGCACCACCACCATCTAGCGCTGAATTCTGTAAACATATTCAAAATATACCTAAGTTACAGCAATAAGGACGACTGTATTCTTTTACAGTACCAAATAATAATTTTGCCTCATAATGCTATTCATAATAATTTAAATATTTATACCCCAAATATGGAGAAAGTCATGTTTTGGCCTCATCAGATTTTTTTGTGTTATCAGTTCCTTTGTGTATTATTTTAATCGCCAAGTGAAATCCGTGTCTGATTATAAGTTACCTCTCAACTGGCGTCTCTATTTAACTCATTTATAGGTAGTGAACTTAATCATAATTCCCTGATATAACATTCGCCTGATTAATTGCATCGAATTCAATGGAAAATTATCTTTCTTGTAGCTATTAGGAAAGATTATTAAGCAGTTTATATTCTCATCCATTTGGATCCAATTTTGCTTAACTCTTATATAAACAGGCATTTAAAATTAAAATATGGGTTTTACATAAACTAGGGAGGTTAAATTCTTTAATAATACTTTAATTTAAAGCAAAAGTTTAAATACTCCGAGATCGTTGAAGACGTACGTGGCACAATTGTACCCATCCATGTTAGTGAACATCAGAGCGTACGAGAAAATACATCGAAATAGTCGTTAGAACCGAGAAATACCACATATTTTTTCCCAGACACGATAAGACAGTCCAACAGAGACATTAGTTAAGAGTTCGTTTGGTGCAGTGACACCCCCTGCCAAACGCCTCTGGCGGCTTGCAGGGTATTCATGTAAATGTAAAAAAATTGTAGCAAGGAAAGGAAGGGATATATATTGTGATAGTGAGAGAAAATTAACCGAAATTCCTGTGAAAGTTATGATACCAATTTGCTTATTTTAATGGCAGTTTATTCTTATTAAACGTCATCGGCATTATTCACTCATCTTACTTGTTTTTTGTGAAAATGCACATACGTAATAAATGCGAATATTTCTAAAAGCTTTAACCACTAAAACCAACAACTTTTTAAACAGAATTGCTTAATTTGCTTCCATCATAGGCTTAATTACCATTTTCTCTTGCATGATATTGAGGAAATATTAGTTACTTTCATGCGGAGAATTAGAATGTTGATTATCTACTACTTTTCAGATACATTCATTTTCCTTACTAATTGATACTACATATATTGCTTCCGAAATGAGGTCAAAAGATCTTATCTAATGGTAATATTTCATTGCAAAATCCTATCTATATTGTAAAATAAGTATTATAAAATCGACTTTCTAAAAATGGATTTGTAATGAATAAATAGCGTTTCTGTCTCTTTAATTGAAACTTATCGCTCCACTTCTAAATAAAAGACAAAAATTGAAGATTACGATTATTTGTTATACATTTAAATATTTCGTAATGATATTACCTTGTGTAATATCTCCTATATATTTATGAAAGTCTGTTTGTTTGTTTGTGCATCTATACATTTCCACACTGTTAAAGCTAGAATAATCAAACTTTCAACAGATACTTTATTCACACATAGGAAGGCCATAGCCTACTTTTTAATCCCGAATGTTGTATATTAAATGTACAATAAGCAAAATAACTTTGTATGCTAATATTTTAACGCTAGAGATGGGTCAGAAAGAACGGAACAGGTCTTTTCGAACTGTTCTGATGCCTAAACTGTTCAATAAAATAACTGTTCTCATAAACTTCCTGTTCTCAAAGAACAGGTAACTCTACATCTTATAGACAGTGACTTTACTAGCTGTAGTTAACCGGCGTTGCCCGGGAAACGGATGGAACAAAATTTATGAAACCTGTAGTTTATCATCATTTTTTGAAAGGTAAGAAAGTTGCACTGATTTCTATAGGGATTAAAATATTTAAAAAAGAATTACAAAACAACCAATTTTACATGTTGTCATTTAAAACTTTATTGTAAACTATATTTTTTGTTTCATTATTCTTAACAAATATGTGCAAATTTTTTCCACTTCCGTCGAATGAAGCAGAAATGAAGAAAACCGTGACGCATTAAGCTATTTGGATGAATGAAGGAAGAAAATATTGCACTGTGAAAAGTCGAAATTTACGTGTAAACTCCCTCCCCCTCCCTTCCACCCTCTCCTACCCCCTTCCCCCCTCCCTCCCCTCTCTCCCTTCCACCCCCCTCCCCTCCCTCCCTCCCTCCCCTTGCATTACCATCCATCTCTCTCCCTCCCTATCTCGTATTAAAAGCATACAAAGCTCGCTTACATCCACAAGTATTGATACAACAATAGGATTTTGAGGTCTAACAATATAATCGGTAGCCAAGGCAACATCCTCTTAAAATGGCGAGATTTCCACAAAATATGTAAAAATAAACGTTTAACATGAGTGGTTTCAAACTTTAGGCAGAAAAAGATGAACAGAATAAGAAACGTTGTAATTTTTTCTTCAAAATGCTTCATACCCGAAGATCATAGGTTAACTCCTTCTAATTTTAATTCCCAAAAACAATAGAAGCCTGCACGCGCTGATAGAAATCACTACTATATTCTACAGACAGACAAAAACTGTGTATTATATATATGATTGGGCCTGAGATATTAGCGTTTGTTTTTCGTTTAAAAATTAACAGTCACTTTAATGAGGTAAGCTACTCTTGTGCATTTGTTTTTTACAATTACTGTATTTTTATGCAATTATAAATCAAGTTATTTTTCATTTATACAGCTTCAGATCGGGCCCGATCGGGTCGAAAAGTACCTTAAAACCTTCTCCTGGATGAAAGGTTATCCCATGCAAAGTTTGCTCGCGGTAGCTCTTATGGTGCCCAAGTTAGTAGTGAACAGACTTACAAACATTCTCTTTATATATATATATACCGTATTTGACCGAATATAGCCCCCCTCCGAATATAGCCCCCCTACCCATTTTTCTCCCACAAATCTAGAAAATATTTTAATACCCTGAGAGGACATGATCATTTTTAGGACATTAATGTCATGAAACATGCTGTATAATTTAAAGAAATATCAAACTTGCACTCATTTAATAAAAAAGTACCAATTAGCGAGTGATAAAACGCCATGCTAATTCGAATTTTAAGGTTTTCAGATTTGTACCTCAGAATTCAGAGGGTATACTAACGAAGGAGATATTTGACTATGAAATGAACAAAAATACATTTTTAGGGAGTAAAAATAAGCTTTAAAAAGTCGAAATAACATACCAATTTATGCAGCAATATAAATTCGCACTTTGCTCATATTTCGATGCGCAATGCTAATCTATCTTTCGTTTGTGTAATTAACAATTCGAGTTTAGCCAGGCAATTAGTCCATTCTCGGGTAAGGTTAATTTTATTGGTATTACCATCTTTGCTCGTGTAAGCTGCGCACCTTTTTTCCCAAAACGCTGGTGAAAAAGAGGGGGTGCGTGTCTTACACGAATTCTTTTATTCGCCGCTCACCTTTTTTCCCAAAATGTTGTGTCGGTAAACAAATATACGTTAAGCTAGCACCCATGCCGCATCTATTATTCTATTTCTAAATTTCTGTGTATTTAGTCATTTTCATTCATTGTATAAAAATTTTAAATGAGTTTTAAGTTTATTAATGGGTGCTCCCCAAACTCGACGGCTTTCTGCTACAATCGTCACGGAGGCCACGGTGCATGCGCGACCAGTTTGGGTTGGTGGGGGTTTTGTTCTCACGGCAGACGACGCCTACCATGTTCAGATACGGCATGCTTCCTTTATTCTATGATACGTCTATGAAAGTCATAGGTCATAGCCACCGTGGTGATCATTGAATGATCACTGATCATAATTTTAGTTCGCCAAAAAAATGACGACCGCTACGGTAGGGATCAGTGACCATATGGCTGGAAAATTACGTACAGCAGAATGATCGCTACCGGAGCGATTTCTGCCGAACATGACCAATATGACGAAAAAAACAGTTGTTTAACGAAAGAGGACTACCGAGGAGATTTCTGCTGGTACCGATATAAAGAGATCACCAAATAAATTCGTCACGTAGGAGTGTGAAGATGCTTAACTTGAGCGTAGCATTTTTGAGAAATAGGAATTGGTGATTTAGAAAACCCTTTTTCGGCTCAAATAAATTTTCTTCCCTAGAGCTGGCCCAAAAACCGGGGTGCGCGGGATACACGGGGGCGCGGCTTACACGAGCAAATAAGGTAAAACTTGCAATTTGACGATAATGAGAGCGATCAGGTAATTGAAAAATCCTTCCTATATGGTGACGTCAATCAGCCTTGCAAATAAATATTCGCAACCCGAGTAGTTTAGTCTTACAATGGATAGAAACACTTACTGACTCGAATGAAATTCATCGTTATTGAAGCTTTGCACACTTGTTTGTACCCACCTAATTTTTAGTGCCCGAAAATAGCCCCCCCCTCCAACTTTTGCACTTCGCTTTTGGCCAAAAACAGGGGGGCTATATTCGGTCATATACAGTATACTAACTATAGTTTACCTGGCATTTCCTGGGAAATTTCACCCCTTCTAGATCATCGCGCTGTACGAATTTCATAAGCCACGTTTCCTCATTTTCTCCGATTTTTCCATTCAATATGTTCAGCTGTTTCTCGGTGGGTATGATTTTTATTTTTGCTGGTGGTGGTGGAGTATATTCCATTCCTAATTCCTTCGCCAAAGAGGCTGCATCATACGTTCTCTCTCATCAATAGGAAGGACCTCGTCTGAATCAGATGTTGGTAGATTTTGGGAGACTGATGGATGTGCGGTCGACTCTGCCGTTATAAAGCGGAAGAAGGTTAACCTCTGCGACACTTAACTGTCCTCTTTCCAATCTGCCATCTGATTTTCCAGCTCCTGAAATCAGTAATAATGTGTTATTAAAAATATTTTGCTCCATTAAATGCTACGTGAAGCTGTTGCACAGATGAAATTTAATACATATTTATGAATATACATATTTACCTCTTTAGAATAGTTAGAATTTACTGTTATTTCACGGATTAATTAAGGCAAAATTATACTTTTAATCGGTAAATAATATGTTACGATTTCGAATGAAAAATTCTTATGCATTAGGTTGAAAAATTACGAAATCATGAGGCACTTCCAGATGAGCTACAAAATTGAAATTTTGCACGATTATAGGCTTTCGGTCTCAACCGAAGAAAGAAATCCCAAATTGTTGACATCACAATTTTGAGATGCTCTTTTGTCCCCGTTATTGCTCCAAGAGAAAAAACATAATTCGATGTCGAGTTTTATATATTTGCGTTTTTAAATTTGTTTTTCGTCAAGGTTCAAAATCGGGATTAAATCTTTCAGAAATATTAGAAATTTATTTAATTCTTACTTGTGTGTTACGATTATATTCATATGTATTTGTCAATTAAAACTTAATTTCATGTTCATATCCTCGAGAGAAAATTACATACTATTTATGTTTAATATTAACGAATAAATTTAATAATAATATTTAAGATTCATATTTATTTTAAAAATTAATCCAAATAATCAGAATTTTTATGAATGGTATGCTTAATTTCGTACTCATTTCATTGAAAAAAAGTAATTATTTATATTTAATTATTTTAATTTTTATATATAAACCAAATATTTAGGATTTTTATGAATGTTATGGTTTCATTTCGGGTTTGTGAACTTCACATTAAACCATCAGATATCCGAAGAGAGACAACTGCCTTCGATGATAAAACAGGAAAGACTATATCAGTGAAATTGAAAGTTCCTCGCCTTTGCGAAGGTTCAATTCCTTCACAGTTACCAAATTGTCCTTCCTATTTATCTGGATCAACCTTCGCAAGAGCAAGTCCTAATACGAGAAGAACTCTAGCTGAAGAGTCTGCAATTGCCACTTCTTTGGCTCAAAGTGTAACGGACAATGAAGCATATAATAAGAAAATAACATTTTCTGATCTCAAGGAGTTAAAAGGTAAAATGTGATTTGTTAACACAAAATATTGGACAAATATAGAAAATAGTGACAATATTGTTGCGTGTCACGTCGTTGCAGATCCACTACCCACAATTACATGTTCTGTAGTAATCAAGTCTGACCTCACTTTACATGAATATGTAGCAGATGTAGAAGTGTATAATTTCGGTGATTTTAAAATACCATTCAAAGTGAACAATGTAAATATCTTTGAAGATATTTTACAGCATTTGTCATTGTATGATTTCACTGGTGATAAAATTCATCAAAAATGACTACAAAAAAAGGTCTTGAACTTATTGTATGTATAATTAAATCTATAGAAAAAGACGAGTCCTTCAAATACGGCCAAATGTTGAAGTTCTTAGGTGAACAAATTTATTTAATGACTTTGTCAGGTTTAAGGTATTCAGCCAATTCCTTGGTGTTTTCGTCACTGTTTTTCAGTTTATCTCCCAAAGGGTACAGATTTCTTCGAGAGTCTGGTTTAATTATTATGCCTAATGAGTCTACAATAAGACTTGTGCGTTCATCATGTCATTTAAATCCAGCATTAGAGCAAAAGGATAAATATTTTTTGATGTACATAAAGAAAAAATTTTTCCGCCTTTCTTCTCAGGATAAAACAGTTGTGCTGTCAGTTGATGAGATACATTTAAAGCGTAATTTCGATTATAAAGGTGGCAATGTTGTTGGAGCCGCATTTTATTGGATGCAAGCAGCAAATAGTGCCTATGTTTTTATGGTAGCTAGTCTTCTTTCCAAGTTCAGAGATGTTGTCCATATTTTTCCAACGAAGACTATAAATGCAGATATTTCCAAGAAAGTTGTGCTGGGGTTAGAAAATATTGGCTTCAAAGTTATATGCATCATCACAGATAACAATGCAATCAACAAAAAAGCTTTGTCCTTATTTGCTTCATCTCCAAAGGTATCGATAGTATATCCACACCCTAAAGATAATAGCAGGCCTTTATTTTTTCTCTTTGATGCCGTGCATATTTTAAAATGTGTCCGAAATAACTGGTTGTGCCAGAAGAGTTCTGGCAAAGACGTGGTATTTCCGAAATTTACTTTTGATGAGGAAGTGATCCATACGACTGACTGTGAAATGCAGACTGCGTCCTTTCAAAGTTTGAAAGTTCTTTATAGTGCAGAAATATTCTTATAAGCTTTCATTAAAAGCCTTGTTCCAATCGAATTTGGAAAGGCAAAATGTCAAATTGGTTTTGCAAATTTTTAATGAATATGTCATTGAAATTTTGATAATATTAAGCCCAAAACATAATATACCACATTACCTGGAAACAGCAGAGTATTTGAAAATATTTTACACATGGTGGAGTAATATGAATGTAAAAAGTCCATTCAAAGGAACTAGAGCTAAAAATGATTTTCAATTACCTTTAAATAAAAGCCAGAACCGAAAGAGTGCAAAATTTTTAAATGAATTTTTAGACTGGTTGGATAAATGGGAGTGCTTCAAAGGTAACAACGGGAAGTTAAGCAAATACTGCAATAAAACATACTACGCATGGGATACTCGAAATTACCAACTATTGCCTGGAGGAATTAAATTTCGCCTATGTATTACCTGGAAAGTTTCAAACAGACTCTTTGGAAGCAAGATTCGGTGGCCAACACATGGCTTTCTCCATATTTGTGGTATAGATATTTAAATTATTATGAATAATATTAAGAGGCAAAATTATTATTTCGTATCGTAAAAGAAGACACGTCCTTGTTGCCGTAAATTACGTATATTTTGAATGTTTACAGAATTCACCGCTACATGGTGTTGGCGCTGTATACTGGTATTAAGATAAAGCGAAATATATCCGAAATGGATGGTTCTACGAAAATTAGTTTCAAACAAAACGTGGAAGAAATATTATTCTCTACAACTTTGGTCCTTACGAAGATTACCAATAACGATGTTGTTAAGGAGATATTTAACGGAAACCGAAAAACCGGTTATTTATAAATAACTCCTAAACAACAACTCCTATAGAAAATTGTTTCAAATGAAAGTTGTAGCAAATTACATTCTCTATAACTTTAGCATAGAATTGTAAATACAAAAATGATATTTTAACCAAGAAATATCGCAAAAACCGAATCGGGTTTCGAATAAACCTAGACTTCTGGTTACCTGTTATTGTCCAAAAACTAATAAGTTCTTTGTGCTCATGTTACAGTGTTACATATGAAGTTTAGTAACGATATGGCACGTACTTTTTGAGTTAGAGCGCCCACACTAACATACACAGACATCATTCCGAAAATAATCTAAACGTGTTCTAGGGACCTCAAAACATGTATTTCCATTGAAATCTGGAAGTCGATTTTTTCATGAATACAATACTTTCCCATTACTACGTATGAGAAAGTAAAAAGAAAAATTGCAAACATTTAATTTGTAATTGTTAAAAAATTGTCTATTTTGTGATTCTGATATACCTATGATATATTATTTGCATGTAAATAAATGAATCGACTCGCATTTCTTTGTTAAGTCCTTTCCTAATTCAGCTATGTTTTTAAGAATAATATAAAAAACTATTAAGTTTTAATATCCTTTCTAATGTAACTAATTAACTTTTTTAATGTAGTGATATTTATTGTATCACTTTATCGATAACATTAATGGTAGATTTTCATTATTAGTTTTAATATCTCACATATTATGAATAAATAATTAAATTCTACGAAAATTTGTTTCAAATAAAACCCGGGAGACATATTAATCTCTACAACTTTTGTCCTCTCTTAGATTACAAATAACGACGTTTTTAAGGAGATATTTGACAGAAACCGAAAAAACCGGTTATTTATAAATAATTCCTAAACAATAACTGCTATGGAAAATTGTTTGAAATGAAAGTTGTAGGAAATTACATTCTGTATAACTTTTGTTTAGAATTGTATATACAATAATGATGTTCTAATGGAGAATTATCGCAAAAACCGAATCGGGTTTCAAATAAACCTCAACTTCCGCTTAACCATTATTGTCCAAAAACTAATCAGTTCTTTGTGCTCATGTTAAAGTGTTATATATGAAATTTGGTAACGATATGGCAGGTACTTT
Organism: Uropetala carovei; assembly: GCA_036926305.1. NCBI lineage: Eukaryota > Metazoa > Arthropoda > Insecta > Odonata > Petaluridae > Uropetala > Uropetala carovei. The sequence continues at coordinate 141,761 of JAXCHB010000360.1, forward strand.
TGGAGTTAGAACGCCCACAATCACATACACACACACACACACAGAGAGATAATTCAGAAAATAGTCTAAACGTGTTCTAGGGACCTCAAAATGTGTATTTCCATTGAAATCTCAAAGTCGATTTTTTTCGTGATCACAATACGTTCCCATTACATCCTGCATCCTTCAACTGACACAAACGGATGAGTGTAGACTATTTTTAATTTGCGCTTTAAAATTACTTAGAAACATTGTACAAACTTGAGACATGGATGGTTCTATACAGGAAAGAACAAAGTTTATTTTTATTGAATACAGAATCCTGAACCCTAAATCAAATTAGCATAAAAATGCATTTAATATCAGAAAAATACGTGATAAGTTATACATTTATAATGTTTTATTGTTAATAGCTTACCTTAGAGGATAAATATCTGAATAGAAAGTCAATTAGTCACACCAAAATGAACATCTTGCGCTATTTTGAAGGAAAAAACAGTAATTCCTACCTGAAAATGACCCTCTGTAGCTTCATAAGGCTCAACTTTGATCCAGACTCCTTTCTGAAAGATAACAACATGAAAATTTAATTTACAATTCAATTTTTATAGTGATTAGAATACTTACTCTATACTACATACAACAAAACCTCTATTTAATGCTTATATGGGACACTAAATCGGGATAAACACTAAATCGGGATAAACACTAAATCAGGGTAAACACTAAATCAGGATAAACACTAAATAAATGTAAACTAATTCAGGTAACAATAAAATAACTAGATGCCTACGAAAGCATGCTCATTGAAAAACACAAAGAAACCGTTATTTATTTTCATACGGGTATATGAACCCAATTACAAAAATTTTTCAAAGATATGGATGAATATGATACAAAATAGATCACATAAACAATATATCTAAAATTTAAATTTCCACAAATAAAAATGTACTTGTCATAACTATCAAATGAGTAACAAGTTAAACGAGCACCAGTCACATTACATAAAATAAATTTCAAAGTTTCAGTGAGAAAAATGCAGATTAACAAAAATACTAGGCATTAAAGAAAAAAATAGTCTTTAGACCTCTCATGTGAACACTCAAATAACTCAACAAAATTAAATAAACTTTAAAGGATTAATTAAATCAAACACAGAAGTAGTTTTTTATAACAAAAATGAACAATAAGATCTACATCAGTCCCTGAAAGACGTAATAATTAATACATATCTTATTCAATACAGTTACAAGTATACACAAAGGAACTTTGAAACCATTATAAATTAGACCTAATATAGTCTACCATTCACAAAATCCAATCCAAAATCCAATTATTGCGGTCCTCTCTCCCGTTCCCCTCTCTACAGTTATAACGGTCAACCCTCCGCCCTCCCTGCACTGTTTTATGGTTTCCCATGTTGTAAACCTGTAAGTGTTAAATATTTGTTTGTTCCTTTGTTGCTTTCCTGTGTTTTTTTCGCTCATTTCATCTCTAAATATTCTCACTCTGTACGAGGGGCGCACTTAAAGTTTCCAGAATTCCATATTCGAAACAGTAGAATAACAACGCCAATATTATTTTATCTCAAATTGTTCGTAGTGTAAACACCATTGTTTGTGATAATTCGGCCTCTTTAGTTTGTTTTGAATTCGACTTTAAAGTTTGTGAGTCGCAAAGAAAAATGGATTTCAACGGGGAGCATTTTCACGCCATGATTTATTATGATTTTAAATCACTCCTCCCTCCAAAGCGATGTTAAGAAAGACTACGAAACGCTTTTGGTGAGATATCCCCGTCATCTGCCACGATATACCTCGCGATTTCTACTCATTTCCGAAAATCAAGGATAAAATGCGAGGCATCAGATTTCAAATTGCAAATGATGCGGTGGAGGCCTAAAAAAATGATGTTTTTGAAGTCATTCCACGAGAATGGCAACACTGTTTTGATGAATGGTTTAAGAGGATGCAAAAGTGTATCGACCGTATTGGAGACTGCTTTGAAAAGCAATAAAAATGTTACCTTGCAATCAGTATGTTTCTTTATCACATTTTCCAAAAATTTTCAATGCGCCACTCGTACGGTTAAGGAGTAATTATATTTATTAAAGAGTAATTATATTTATTTTAAAAATATTTTTTAAAAATCTAAGCCCACTTTTTCAATTTCGGAAATTAAACAATCTCTCGAGATGTTTCTGTTGAACATTCAAAAAAATTAAAAATTTTTGTTTGCACTCTTCAAAAAACATCGCACTACCAATGAAAACATTTTTACGTTTCCTTTGTTCGATGCATCTGTTCCATCGAAAAAGGAAGATTATTGTTTATAATATCATAAATTATTTCACGTCGGGATTCTTTCGCTAAAATATTCATTATTATCTTGGAACTTTTTGTCTGTCCCCAAGTAAATCCGAACACAATTTCAGAATCCGAAAATATTACAGGAAATAAGGCACTGCTACGGTTAACAGAATTAAAATTATGCGCACGCTTTATAGCATGAAAAACAAAAGTTGCTTCTGCAGCTGCCATTTTTTTAAAAGAAGATGAAGATACTGAAAAAAAAGAACAAACTTTTGGTACAGTCACAGCAGAAAAAACTGGGACACCTTAACGTCCTCCTAGCGGCGAGTTGGGGATGTTTTTGAAGATTAGAAACCGAATGACAACATTGCAGGAGAGAAGAGGAGATGAGGAATGAGTAGGGAAAAGGGGGGGAGGAGGAGGAGGGTGGGTCCGGCCTGTATTCATCACTCTGCTAAGCATTATTAGCACACTAACTTTTATTCTCTCTCTTTAAAAACGGTTATAACCACGCTAACATGTCTGTTATTGGGATGATCCACATGCATGGATATGACTTCAAGGGACTACTTTAGCCTACATATTGATCCCTGATTGTGGCAACATAGAAAGATGCTCGGCGGTGCATTGGCGCTGCTACGGAAATTGCGTTATCAATCGGAATCGTGACGCTCAAGTAATTATTTCACGGAAAATGAATCGAAAATTGTTGTTACTTTCACTGAAAATTACTCTAGCAATCAATCGACAATGTCTGAACCAGTATTTTCGAGGTAAGATACTTGAACGTTGAAATAAAATCTGTGCTAGGGTCCGTAAAATATCCTAAGTGCGATTGATACTTAATAATCGGGCATTGACTCACGATCGCTATTATCCCGACAGCATTTTTTTTCACTTACCGCAATTTCGTAAAGGTTAATCCCTTTAAAAACGGTAACAACCATGATAACAATCTTTTATTGGGATGATCAACGTGCATGGATATATTCGAAAGATAATTCCGTCGTCCACTTTTTATGTAGACGGCCTACTGTTGCACGCGGTATGTTCATTTAATAAACTGTTTATTGTTGTTATCAAATTACGTGAATTTATCACGTTCTAGAATTTTCTCCTTCTGTTTCACATAAGTGGTAATAGTTGAAAGACACATTCCCAACGATCGTGCGATTTCAGTATGGCTTTCACCTTTCTCAGCAAGCTTTAAAATTTCTAATTGCAATTCATAACTATGAATCTTATGCCCTCTTTTATTTGATTCACTTGCATTATCACTATTACATTTCCTTTTAGATGCCATGTCAAGCGATAAATTTATAAATAAATAAATTTAAATAAAAGATTAACAGAAAAAAGAGTGAAATCAGCACAAATCAAACAATTAAGAGCAGATATGACTACGTCTACACCAAAACTAAACCTCGCGTGGTTGGTCGGAACCAATTACTCCATGAAATTTATCCTGCGTAAAGTAGTTCCCAATTCGATTGGCTGGATTGAAATCTCGAATTAATCGAATCTCGAAAGATCGAAACTCTCAGGAGTCGCCTGTATCTTCAGGTGCCCTTCCCAGTGTGATTATCTCCACGTCTGAACTTATAAAAGTGTGCATTTCCCAAAACTGCTTTCCTTTTAATAAGACTGTTTACCATCTACAAGAAGGCCTAGCTATGGGTTCTCCTTTGTCGCCTCTCCTTGCTGATATCTTTACGAATAATTTTGAACGTAAACTATTGTTCTAAATATAAATTAATGAAGTTGTTGTATGGTACCGTTATGTGGATGATATATTTTGGAATTTGAAAGGTTTCCTCAGACAATTGGACCTCTTTTTTATCTTTCCTCAATAGCTTACGTCCGTCCATTGAGTTCACCCTAGAGATTGAAGTAGATTACTCCCTCAACTTCCTTGATTTAACTATTCTTAGACGAGCACACACCTTACAATTTCCACCGCACAAACACGCGGCTTATCACGCTCTTACACACCGGTGAAGACTTTGAATCCCAAGCGCCTGAGCATAGGTCGGGGTAAGTACATGGCGTCATCGTCCCAAGCCCGAGTTCTGCTCGGGCTCTTACTTTTAATCCCATTTTGTCTGCAGGACGAGTATATATCGGGTTCGGGCTTTTTCTCATATTTACGACAGTAACGTCTGCGTAATGCTGCCACGTGCGGTATAAACGTGAACTACGTGATCTGATATGAGCGATATTGTCGAACGATAACGTCCGCCCAAGTGTTACGTGTAGTTTTACGCTTGTTTTCACCGTGTAATGCTTATGTATTCGAGGGTTTGATTTTCTTATCGTGAATACTTTGGATGAAAGTGATATTCTAGATGCACTTGATGAGGTTTTTGTTGATTCTGGCTCCGAAGGCGAGGTAGAAGACTCTGATCACGACCCCTATTATGAAGGACATTCAGACGAAGGTAATTGTAACCTACACGTTTTTTGTTTTGTTCTAATAACATTCACGAAATACATTACAATGTAACTCAATTCTGTTATATTCTCTTCTTTTAATTATTTATTTATTTATTTTTATATTATATTCTCATCTTTCTATTATTTGAGCAGAAGATGATGAAGAAAGTAGGGATTTCGAAGACGAACCTAGTCCTCCTGCAACTTCAGCAGCCGGTGATGATACCACATCTCGTCCAACTGCCCCTTCAACTACCACTGCAAATGATCAGCACCCAAGAAAAAGGAAGAAACAGAGTAAGAATCGACTCTGGGATGCAGAACTTGGCTGGAAATTTCAAGACAACCCTCCTCAACTTCCAGTTTTTCAAGAACAGCTGGAGTTACAGCAACTCTTGATGCATCTTCAACTCCTAATGATTGTGTTTCCACATTCTTCCCTAAGGAAATGGCGAAACATATAAAAAAGGAAACCAACAGGTATCCTGCTTCTATTATGGACAAACTGAGGCGCAACAACCGATTGAAACCTAACAGTTTATTTTCCAAGTGGAAACCCGTGAAATTGAATGAACTCTATTTATTTTTTCCATTATTTTTTACAGATGTTTAGTCAAAAAAGGAACACTGAGAAATTATTGGTCCAGGCAAAGTTTAGTCTATACCCCTTTTCCATCATCAGTGCTAAGTACAGGGTGTCTCAAAAAAATGTATACACACTTTGATAGTTAATAACTTGTGTGTTTATTAATAAATTTTAATATAATAATTGCATAACATAGAGTATATGTTCGAATAAAGATAAAATGACAAACATTACATGTTAAATGTTTCAATGTTGCATTATCTCAACAGTACGAATAGTTTTCCATTCTGGTCACTACACTGCTGACATCGTTGAATAACTGAATTGCAAACGTCAATTAACGTTTCTGTTGTAATTGTGCTACACGTGTATTCGATTGCTTGTCTTAACTGTGCAGGTGTTGTAGGTTTAGTGGCATAAACTTTATCTTTAAGGTAACCCCATAAATAAAAATCAAGTGGTGTTAAGTCTGGTGAACGTGGAGGATACTCAACACTGCCTCTTTGTCCGATCCACCTGTTTGGAAATGTTTCAAGATGACTTCTGACATCACGATGAAAATGGGAGGGTGCCCCATCTTGTTGAAAATAAAAGTCTTCCTCATCCCCATACAGCTGACGAATTTGTGGTACAACTGATCTCTGAAGAATGTTGAGATACACAATACCAGAAACTGTTGCATCAAAAAAGAATGGTTCAATCAAACCTTTGGATGATAAACCACACCACACTGCGATCCCAGGTAAATTTACATGCCTTTCCACGGTAACATGTGGATTCTCTGTGGACGTGCAATTGTGACGATTAATTGTACCATTCAACTTGAATGTTGCTTCATCAGACCGAACAATTTTGTTGGCAAATTCCGCTATTTTTGAACGAAACCATTCAGAAAATTCAACTCGGCGATCAGAATCACCTTCATTCAGTGCACGCACTAATCTTGGGATGTAACTTTTCCATTTTGCCTTCTTTAAAATGCGATGAACACTTGACCTGCTGATTTGTGTTTCTCGAGAACATTGTCTGACGGATTTCTTTGGTGATTGTGAAAATCTTTGCAGCACCTCTTCTGACTTCCTAGGGCTTGTGGATGTCCGAAGTCTTCCAGATCTTTGTTTATGCACATTTTTAACGGTACCGTCAGTTTCAAACATGTCACGAATACGAGAAATCGTAATTCGGGTGGGAGGTTCTGTTTGAAATTCACGTCTCCACTGTCTTTGGACTTCCTTTACATTTTCAGATTTCCAGTACCATTTCAGTACAAATTTGCGTTGTTCAAACGTGTCTTTTGTTATCCATTTCTAATGCAACAATAAAAACAATTAAAACAATTTAAAAAATTAAAACAATTAAAACAATTGAAACAATAAAAACAATAATGCTGTACAACAATATTGCATAATTTTAAGAATAATGCAACATTGAAACATCTAACATGTAATGTTTGTCATTTTATCTTTATTCGAACATATACTCTATGTTAATTATTATTATATTAAAAATTTATTAATAAACACACAAGTTATTAATCATCAAAGTGTGAATACAATTTTTTGAGACACCCTGTAGAAACAGATTTTTATCAATTTTGTCAAATTTGCACCTAAATGATAATTCTACTTATGTGCCTCGCGGGCAACCTAATCATGTTCCATCGCAAAAAGCGAGACCGTTTTTTGACCATTTGATTCAAACTTTCCTTCTGCATTCACCCCTAATATCAATTTCACGGTGGATGAAGGAATGTGAGGTTTCAGAGGCAGAATTCACTTTAGTGTGTTCATGAAAAATAAACCTCAGAAATATGGAATGAAATTAGTTATAGTTTGTGACAAGGCAACCGATTATGTACTAAACATGGAATTGTATTGTGGAAAAGGGAATAAGGACAATTCTGTTATAGCTCTTTTACAAAGACTTTTAGCCAAATATTTTGATAAGGGTCATACAGTTTTCATGGACCGATATTGCACTTTGCCTGCTGTGTTTGATTTGTTGTGGAATAAAGTAATTCTTTAGCAGTTGGGACCTGTATGCCCAATCGTAAAGAGTTACCCAAATACAATGTAGTGAATAAAAAAATTAACAAGTTAGGAAAGTGTACAACGTATCACAAGTGGGCACGTTTCATGTAATGGAGTGTTGGAAAGAAATCATATACCTGTACGTATGGGAAATAGCATTTTAAAGTTCTTTTCTTCATCATAAATAATCCATTTTCCGCCTATTTAAAAATAGTACATGCACTAGTAAGTAAATTAAACGTTTGTTTGTGAGATTGTTTACGTTAGCAACAATGAAGAAGTAAGTTTGCGAGAAATTTTCCAAGTTCAACTCGATTTAAGATGTTTTTGTTTGATTTTCTCGATAAAGGCTACTCCCACGATAAAAATGTATAGGAAATAAAATACTCTTCTTTACAAGTTCTACAACTTTTATTTGAAAAATATTTTGATATGAGCAATACTTTATGAGATGTGACGAAAACATTTTTGTCACCAGTAAAGTGGTACCACTGATTGGCGTACGTGATTCATTTTTGCGATTTTCTTATTATATTTGATTGAAAGTCCTTGATATAAAGTCGTTTGTCTGTCCGTCTCCCTCCCTTCCTCTCTCCCTCCCTCTCTCTTTCTCCCTATCTCTCCCTCCCCCTCTCTACTTCACCCTCTCCCTCCCTCCTTCCTCTCTCTCTCCCTCTCTTTCCCTCCCTCCCTCCCTATCTTGTTTTAAAAGCATTAAAAGCACGCTTACACCCAGAAGGATTGAAAAAACCAAGTGAATAACCAAAAAATACCCTAAAGAAAAAAAATATATATATATATACTTACTAGGGAAGAGGAAAGGTAAGTAAGGATATTTAGGGCAACTAGGTGTTGAAGGAAACCCAGTGAACACTTACCGGAAGGAGAGCCGCTGGGGTGTTGGAGAGACATTTGTAGAAGTTATTGGAGCTTTCGGGATGATCCCTTCGTCAGCACAAGAGAGAGACAGTTGTGCTCCAATAACTTCTACAAATGTGTCTCTCCAACACCGTAGCGGCTCTCCTTCCGGTAAGTGCTGACTGGGTTTCCTTCAACACCTAGTTGCCCTACACACACACACAGACACACACACATATATATATATCATCATCATCATTATAGGTAGTCTGTCCGTTGACAGGTCCGTGATTATTCATGGTTAAACTTGGTTCTCCATATACTGCTATTTTCCGCTGTTTTCTTCATGTCTTGATAGCTCTTTCCCTTCTACCAGTCTACCAGCTGAAACCTTTTCCTACCTTTCTCTTTTTCCATCCAGTTTTCCTTCTAGCACTTCTTTAATCATGCACTCTCTCCTCAGCTAATGCCAAATCCAGTTCTCCTTCCTCTTTCTTATAATCTGTATAATATATATATATGAACACATACACGCTCTGCAGATAAGCTTTACGATTCAGGGATAATTCGGAAAACGACCCGCACGGAACGCGTTTTATCAAACAAAAACCTAGTTTGATATTCAATTATCCATAATTACGAGAAGGATAAAATTTAAAAGCGAAAAAAAGAGAACGCTCAAGAGGTCTGCAAGCCAATGAAACACTGCAGAAAATTTTGGCACGATCAAGTCGCATATATCATAAAATGTTGTCAACCTAATTCCGTCGCACTGCTGGTGTAGTGGTATCATGTAAGATTCCCATTCTTGCGACCCGGGTTCGATTCCCGGGCAGTGCATATTTTATTTTCTTATTAGTTGATATCTTTATTCTTAGCATCACGTTGTTGTAAACAGTTACCGCGAACGTCAAATTTATATTTTTTTAACATAAACATCAATTTTTCATTGCTAAGAAAGAATGTTCATCTACAAGAAAAATTGTAAATTAGAGGTAATTAGAACTTAGCCATACCATTTCGTGTATTGATACTAGGATTTCAGTACCGTGAATCCTTTCTCTTTGCCAAAGCAATCAAAATTATAACGAATGATTGTAGCTTACTAAAACTTCAGCGGGAAATATGGCGGCTGGAAAGGATTTAAAATATATGACGTATCGAGCACGCTTGCCAATACCGTCAGTTAATCAATATTAAAGTTTGCATTGATAATCTTACATATGATGACTACATAGTTACCATTAAATATAAAATCGATATATCTCCCATTTATACGCACTTAACTATTTCACAAAACCACACCTGGAGAATTTTTTTAAATATGTAACCGTACTGCTGGTCGCCTGAAATGATTCCCTCACTACAAAACATATTGCACATCCATGGATAAACCATTTTCTCCACGCAAATATAAACGTAATTAATTATAAAGATATAATTTTTCAATAAAATATTAATTAAACTGTTTTAAAAATAGTTCACGATTTGGTTAGTGAATAGTCTTATAATTCTGTTATAAAGCTCGTTGATAATCTACGCATAATATTTTAAACATCGTTAGCATGCATTAATCACCCAACAGTAACAAATGGTATAATAAAATCTAATGTGCATAAACGTACGAATCGGTAGTTTAATCGATCAAAATTCAAATAATGAACAATACTGACCTTAATAACTTTAATTATTTTCGAAAACTTCTATACAGAGTCGATAAATCTGCTTTAAATTGTTCATATTTGTAACAGACAATAGGGCAGTTGTTTTGCAGACATATAGTTATATCACTATTAAACCAGTAAATAAAAGAATTACGCTGATCGTTTTAGGCGCGTTTCGCTTCTAGCGTGAGCGCCTATTATCGTCGGTTTGTCCGTCGGTCTGTTCGTCCGTCCGTCCACATGTTCGTTCTCGGCCTCTAGCAAACGCATTTTCATTAAATTTTAAATTAAGGACTTACTATCAAAGGTAATAAGATAATCGTAAAAATGAATCAAGTACGCCAATCAGGGGTACCACTTTACTGGAGACAAAAAATTAAATTTTCTTATATCTCGTTAAGTATTAGTCATATCATAATATTTTTCAAATAAAAGAACTGATACATATTTATCGTAGGAGTAGCTGTTACCGATAAAATCAAACAAGAACGTCTTAATTCGAGTTGAACTTAGAAATTTTCTTGCATGGTTACTTCTTCATTTTTGCTAACATAAACAATCCCAAAACAAACGTTTAACTTCCTTACGTGTGCATGTAATCTCCTATATATTTATGAAAGTTTGTTTGTTTGTGCATCTATACATTTCCACACCGTTAAAGCAAATCAAACATTCAACAGATACTTTCTTCACAAATAGGAATGCCGTAGGCTACTTTTTTATCCCAAATGTTTTATATTAATTGTACAAAAATAAAAAAATCTGATGTGGCCAACACATGACTTTTTCCATATTTGGGGTATAGATATTTAAATTATTATGAATAGCATTATTAGCTACGACACAATACGTTGAACTTGTCTGTCCTTTTCGAGTTTTTTTAGGTTAGAAATAAATGTGATACTTCAATACCACATTAAGATAAATATATAATTACATGGCACCTGCTGACAAGTCCATGTTTGGACTTAGCGGGACCAGAACGCTTATATTATTTTTTTTGTCATTAGTCATATTTTTATTCAGCTTCATAAGTGCAACATCACAGATTTTTAATTTATGCATTCCATGAAAACATAACATTATATCTAACCAGGTATTTGCTGTTAATAACCTCCTGTGCAGCATTCAACATGTTTAATGTTTTCATGTATACATTAAATGCATGCAAAACAACCAAACATGAAAAATGTCTATGTATAATCTGGTTTATAGATATTAGCAGAAGATATATACATGCTTCAGGGAAATATACTTGTTTCAGTATTATGTTATGTTACGCTGTGATGGGTTGTAATGCAGTGATATGGTGTAGTGATATGGCGATGATAACACACTTTGGGTTCTTGTTATCATGTATACATGTATATGTCATACAGTGATGTTATTCAGCTGGTTTGCATGGGTTTGGCTGAACCAGTATTAAAATGTATTAAATGGCCAAACCGGTTGTTATTATTTTTATTATTATTTTTTCTGTATCCTTTGATTGTAAAGTATATTAATTTATTATTATAGAAGTTGATGTATCATGACTGTTTAAAGTCATTACCTCTGTGATTTCTAAGTATGTACATCACTATTATGTTCTAATGTTATAATAAAAATTCGGCATGTTTAAAAAAAATGCCTCCTAAAAAAAATAAGGAAAAATTATTATTTCGTATGGTAAAACAATACAGTCGTCCTTATTACAGTAAATTATATTTTGAATATGTGTAAAAGGAAACTCCTTAGCCGTAAAGTTTGAAAATTCAGGGACTAGACACAAGGAAAACAAAAAAACGGAAAACAAATGAAGGAAGAAAAAAGAAACGTCAAACTTACAGGTTTACCGGGAGGCAACTCACAAGCGGCTAGATGTCAAGGCCGCAACCTCTGCCACTCACCGAAATGGTGAAAAGCAGGGCACTGATAGGTACCAATCACTCGGCAAAACACAAGACTGTCCGACGAACAATCATTCACAGACGCGCTCACGAAACAAACAAGAAACACTCAACTCACTCACTCATACAGGCACAAACATTTAGACGAACAATTAAAACACACGCACTCAAAAATAACAAAGAAAAAGGAATCCCTAAATATTCAAAAAAATAATTAATGTACATTTCGGGAGCTATGCCCCCATCTTAAGTAGCTATTATATATTTTTTAAATATATTTTGGATGTGTTTACAGAATTGACCGCTACATGGTGGTGGCGCTGTATACTGGAAATTACGAAAAAGTTAAATATCTCCGAAATGAATGGTTCTACGAAAATTTGTTTCAAACAAAACTTGGAAGAAATATTATTCTCTAAAACTTTGGTACTCACGAAGATCACCAATTCCGACGTTTTGAAGGATATATTTGACGGAAATCGAAAAAACCGATTATTTTTTATAAATAATTCCTAAACAATAACTGCTATGGAAAACTGCTTGAAATAAAAGATGTAGGAAATTATATTTTCTACATTTTTTGTAATGGTCAATATATACAATAATGACGTATTTATATGTTATATTATATGAAATTTGATATTAATTTGACGAGTACTTTTTGAGTTAGAACGCCCACAATCACATATATCCATCCATCCACACACACAGACATTATTCCGAAAATAGTCTAAACGTGTTCTAGGGACCTCAAAGCGCGTATTTCTGTTGAAATCTCGAAGTCGATTTTTTTCGTGATCACAATACTTTCCCTATACTACGTATGGAGAAAGTAATAACTTTGTATGTTAATGCTAAATATTTAGCAATAGAGATGGGTCAGAAAGTACGGAGCTGTTCTCATAAACTTCCTGTTCTCAAAGAACAGGTAATTCTACACTTATACACAGTGAGAAAGGTGGGAAACGACTACTTCCTTATCCGTAATTGTACGGCGGGGACTGATTAAATTACGCGTATTTTCCCATGTCCCACTATTGATTTGAATCAAATTTGGTACGATTGTGGAGGGCACCCAGAAATAATTCATACGTGGTTTTTTTTTCTCTCTGCCCGTTTTATTAAAAACGGCGGCCGAGTGAATTCTTAAATATCATGTATCATCTAGAATTCCGATCGGATTTGAACCAAATTTCCTTGGCCAATGCCGGGTATTTCTGCTATAGTTGAGCCGCTATATCTTGACCCATGCCCCGCCTACTAGATGTTCGAAGGGATGGGGAGTCGTAGCCAATAGTAAGTGCCGATTCGTGGCGGAAAACCCTCAGCGTTGCCGTCCGAATAGTTTGATCTCTGCGTTTGTCGTGACTGTTTCGGGAGCTCGCTTCGCTGCATTTTTCGTTTCATTTTATAATCCTCTTTTTGTTCGTTTAATAGATTAGGTAGGTTATTTTATTTTATTTAATAATCATTTAGGAATTCCTTTATTTTTGCCATTGTTCAGTAATTTCGCTTATATTTTTAATTTCGTTTCGTTTAATTTTTATCTTATAGTAGATTTACGAACAGTTCTTCGGTTGTTTTATTACATTAGGTCACTCATTGATTTAAGTGTGCCGTAAATTTTTCTATTTTATTGCTCTCATTTAATTTTACTTATATTACATATATTTGTTCGGTAGTTTAGTTTGGTATATCATAAATTTAAATACGTCTATTATTTTGCTTGATTATATATTTTATTTTATTTTTCTTGTGGTAGATTCAGAAATTTGTTTGTTTTTTTATTAGCTTTCTAAATAATTTAAATACGCTTTTAGTTTCGCTTCGTTGTTGATTTAATTGAAATATAATTTTAGGAGTTCATGTTTTCCTTCTGATAATCTGTTATAGGTGGCTCGTTAGTTTATTTCCCTCTTTTAATTTATTAAGTTAAAATGTGTGAAAGAGTGGAAGAGCCAGCGGGAAAAGTAAAATCAAGTCGCAAGCGAGTTCTCGGTAGTCAGGCCCGCGAGATGATTTTCAAACTGCGAATGTATTTTGAGGAAGAGAAGAACAATAACGAGCCTCTTTTACCGGTGAATCAAGTTGTTGAAAGGACTGCTGCAGCTTTAAAAATTAGCCCCTCAACAGTTAAAAGAATAAGCAGAGAAAAGTACGGCGGAGAGGAGGGACCCTCTTCGCAACTGCGCACCCCTGGGAAGAAGAGGCAGAGAGAGAAAAGAATTTCGTCGATGGACTCCTTCCAAGAAAATGCGATACGTCAACATGTGTATCAGTACTTCAGAAGAAAGGAATATCCCACGATCCAAAAGCTTCTCGCCACATTGAAGGAAGCTGGATTGTTTTCCGGAGGACGAACAACATTAAGGTTAGCCATGAACAAACTGGGATTCCAGTGGCAAACATTCTCAGGAAGAAAAATTCTTTTAGAGCGGCAGGATATTGCTTCTTGGCGCGGAAAATTTTTAAGATGTATAGGGAAAACAAAAATAGAAGAAATTGTGTGGCTTGATGAGACATGGGTGAATGCTGGACATTGCCTTAAGAAAACTTGGGCGGACTCTACAAGTGAAGGTACAATTAAAACTCCAGTGGGAAAAGGTGGGAGATTGATATTGCTACATGCGGGTACTTCAAAAGGATTTGTTCCGAACGCTCTTCTTTTATTTAGATCTAGAAAGACTGGAGATTATCACGAGGAAATGACTTCTGACAGATTTACGGAATGGTTTAATAAGCAGTTATTACCTAATATTGCCAAAAATTCAGTGATAGTTATGGATAATGCTTCGTATCATTCAGTGCAAATCAATAAGGCCCCAACGCAAGCAAGCCGAAAGGAAGAAATTTTCAAGTGGCTTAAAGACAAAAATGTGAGAGCTGTGGAGGAAAATATGACAAAAGCGGAAATGCTCCAATACGTTGCCATGTACAAAGAAACATCAAAAAGATATTGCATAGATGAACTTGCAGAAGACAACGGCCACCAAGTTCTACGTTTACCGCCTTATCATTGCCATTTCAACGCTATTGAAAGGGTATGGGCACAGGTGAAAGGGTATGTTGCGAGAAACAATAAGACTTTTAAATTGGGTGATGTGGAGAAATTAATTTATAAGGGAATTGAAGAGGTAACTCCACAGAGGTGGGCAGACGTAGTAAGGCACACCCAAAAAGTGATAGAGGAAGCATGGAAAACTGAAGGTATTCTCGAAGAATGCCTGGAGGAAATGATTGTTAAGCTGTCGAGTAGTAGCAGTAACGAGAGTGAAGCCGAAAGCCAAGAAGAGGACGACGAAGATGAAGAATTTATTCCAGTAATAAGAAGGTACAAATAATTCTTGAGCAAATTAATATTAATAAATTTGTTATTATAGTTTTCTTTTATTTATATAGTATTAATATTTTTTCCGGCGAGTGGATGAGTCGGGTGCTTCTACTTCGTATGCTTCAGTGAATGAAGATTTAGGTGTCTCATATTTATCCGATTAAATCAAGAATGTTTCCG
Organism: Uropetala carovei; assembly: GCA_036926305.1. NCBI lineage: Eukaryota > Metazoa > Arthropoda > Insecta > Odonata > Petaluridae > Uropetala > Uropetala carovei. The sequence continues at coordinate 157,026 of JAXCHB010000360.1, forward strand.
CGAATCCATTTCGACGGATTAGCCGGCAAATAGAATAAACCCGGAGGTTCTTGTCTCTGAAAGCGCTCTTCAATCGACAACCGTTACTGATCCACCCTTCTGGCCCTCTCAACCCCTCTCCCACTCCCAAAATCCCACCACCCCTCACCAAAACCCTTCCCAAACTCCCAAAACCGACCTTTTTTCGTTTATTGCATGAGAATGTGCCAGCCCGAGGAGCATTGCACCCTTGCAGCAATCTACGTAGGACGGCAGCAAGAAAATTTTGGCCGAGAGTATGGATCCTTTACCCACTTTCTTTTCTGTCTCTGCATTGGTTTTCGCAACTTCTTTCCAGTGCGGCCATAACCTATCATAAAATTTTATGGTGCCACGTGTTCAAGAGTAAAAATTTTCCGTAGTGTCGGAAACAAAGGAATTCGGAGGGGAATGGGAATGGAAGTGGAGTGTTTGTTATATTTCCTTTGAGTGAGGGTCTACCGACTGGCATGGCGATCTGAAGAAAGAGAGGGAGTAATCGGTGGTCTCCAGAAAGTGCCTGAAAAAACATTTTCTCTCCTGTGCTAACAAAATAAGTGTGCCAACTGTGTGAGACGAAAAAGGACATCAAAACCAAAACAATTTGTCAAAACTGTATTAATGGTTCCCAGATGATATGTCCACAGTCTTTATGTCCACTGCCTTTATGTCCACTCTTTTATGTCCACAGCCTTTATGTCCGCTGCCCTTACGTCCAGAGTCTTTACGTCCACCGTAATATATGTCCACAGTCTTTATGTCCACTGCCTTTATGTCCACTCTTATATGTCCACTGCCTTTATGTCCACTTTTGTTTATGTCCACAGCCTTTTTGTCCACTGCCTTCATGTCCACTATTATATATGTCCACAGCCTTTTCATCCACTGTTTTTTTGTCCACTTTTGTATATGTCCACAGCCTTTTCGTCCACTGCCTTTATGTCCACTTTTGTTTATGTCCACAGCCTTTTTGTCCACTGCCTTCATGTCCACCATTATATATGTCCACAGCCTTTTCGTCCACTGTTTTTTTTGTCCACTTTTGTATATGTCCACAGCCTTTTCGTCCACTGTTTTCTTTGTCCACTTTTGCATATGTCCACAGAGACTTTATTTCGAAGTATGAAAAATATGAAGACTGTGGACATATATAATAGTGGACATTAAGGCAGTGGACAAAAAGGCTGTGGACATAAACAAAAGTGGACATTAAGGCAGTGGACGAAAAGGCTGTGGACATACAAGAGTGGACATAAAGGCAGTGGACATAAAGACTGTGGACATATATTACGGTGGACGTAAAGACTCTGGACGTAAGGGCAGTGGACATAAAGGCTGTGGACATAAAAGAGTGGACATAAAGGCAGTGGACATAAAGACTGTGGACATATCATCTGTGGATCTCCTTTCCATCTATTTGATCTTATCCATTCGCCTCCTCATCCCTCCTCTTCCGTTTGTTCTCCCATCAATTTTTTTTCTATTCTTCCCTGAGCTAAGAAGGTAGGGGAAGCAAGTAACCAATACGCTTAAGTGAACTGAAATTCAAATCGAACTCTGGTTGGAATCATAAAACCTAATCTATACAATAACCGAGAAGTGAGTAACAGAAATGATAAAAACGATTTAAAAAAATCCTTTATGATATTTTACCGAAAAAATTTAGCTGGGGAAGAAGTCTTAATGTAAAAGGACTGTGTTGATAGTTTCCACTTAAAGCGAATTTCCTTATTTCTATAAAAAAAATGTGACATTAAACTAAGGTATTTTAATGAGAAAACGTATTTTTGTCCAATTTTTACCGATATTGTGACCTATAATAAATGTCTATAATTGTTGCATTTTCGAGGATAATGCTGATCTCAAAGATACAGACAGCTAAAAATTAGTGGAAAATAGAAAGTTTTTCATTCTTTTAATTATGAGTAAATTCCACAATGCCTAGCCTAGTTTAATGAATACAGACATCTATTAGTATTGGATTTCCGATAATAAATGGTATTTATCCCTGAGAAACAATTATAAGCTGCAGAATAGATGTAAATATGTAAATATGATGACACAGGGCAAAACGGGATTATTCTCACAGCCGGCTAAGCATTTGAGACTCAAACAAAGCAGATTTTTTTAGGATAGGATCATCGCACGTAAACACGCCATCAGATATTCACGCCCGATAATTAAAGGTGTCTTCCATTCCTCGACTCGAGTTTTCAGACGCCTCCTTACACGATATTCCTCACGCTCTCAATAGTTTCCCTTTCCATTTCGAATACTACGCCGTAACCGGAGTGCATATTGTCGTAAAATCGATAATTAACTTTCGATTCGCCGCTCTCGTTCCCCTCCTCCCGAACCCTCCCACCCACCCCCGTAACGATGACGACGCACACAACTGCGTTGACTCGGTTTGGAAATTCAGCGCGTGATCAAAAGCAACCTATTTTACGAGTCGTAGTTCGTTCGGCGCGAACGTTATTGCCTCATCAGTCTCCTATAGATAGGAGAAAGTGAATCCGACGGATGAATCCCGGGATTTAAAACGGTTCTCTCTCGGCGATTGCGGTGGGGATAACGAACGCGTTTAACAATGGACGCGAAATATTGACGTCTTCTATGGATGACGGATCGAAATTGGTTCGATCGAATCGCTGAAAAAAATAAATTTCGGTTTATCTCAATTTATCGTTCGAAATTGGGGAATTATCGCTCCATGTCCTGATGAGATATCCCATAACGATACAGTTTTGGGTTTTCGATGAAATATTCCCATGAACAGAATAGTTGAGATTGTGAAATGCGACCAATAGCGTGATTTCAATTTTTCTGCCAGTGTTCTGGAACAAACTTTTTTTATTTTTCCTCCACGTTTATGATATCCCTTCGTTTGGTTAATATAAAACATTTTTTGAAACCTATTTACACTATGAACGTTGAAACAGACGTACGTATGAAAATATACCGAGCGAAAATGAAATAATACTAGAAAATATTTTCGTGTGCTGGCGGTAACTCATTCACACGTACTGGTAATGCAATTCGCGGCATTTTAAAATGCAACAGAAGTTAAAGTTACGAGCGCGCGTGCGGTATATTTGTTTAAGAGTTAATTGTCCTCGATTTTCGATTCAAAGTAAACACACGTACGCACCGACAAAAACAAGGACTCCCTTCGAAAATCAATAAATACAACTGCGGTCGATTAGGTTTTATTTTTCGCCTCCCAAAATCCCATCAACTAATTTTTTTCCTGATCGAAACTCCCTTAATTACGGATTACGTTTACGCGCGAACAAATCGAACTTAAATTTTCTGCCCCGAAGCAATCGATCCGTCAGAAGGAAAAAAGGCGAAACGTTCACTATTCCAAATCTACCGCCACCCAAAAAAATTCTCCCTCCCCACTTCATTCGTTTCCTCCTCTCCTCTCCTCCTCCCCCCCCCTTCATTCTCACACCCGAAAACCCACGACTACCTATGCGGCGAAACGCCATCCTGTTCTCTCTCTCTCTTTCCGACAAAGCAAGGTATCCAATTTCCGGCCGAGTTAACCAATACATCACCGAAAGGCATTGGAGCAAAGAGGAGCGAAAAACTTCCTCTCGCTACCTTGATATAATCCACCCAAATAAATATAAAAAGGGGTACAAAAAAAGGTGGGGCTGAGGAGAGGAAGGGAGGGGAAAAAAAGGAGAGAGAGGAGGAGGGAGGGGGGTTGTGAGGTGGCAGAGGAAAGCGAGGGAGGAAGGAAGGAGAAGGGATGCTGGGAGAAAAAGAGGCGGTGCTGAGAGGGTTTTTGGAAAGGTAGGTAGGGCAGCGGATGGGGAAATATAGGGAGGAGAAGGGAGCATAAAACAGCCAAGCGCTGGAACTTAATTATGACGAGAAGCGAACCGAGTAATTAAAATTCAAATGAAAACCCTGGAACATACCTTAGCCATCTACAACGAACCACCCCCTTCCTGCTGCCCTCCTCTCTCTCTCTCTATATACTCTCAAAAAACCACCCATCCCCGAACACCCCCCCCTCTCGCCAACCCCCCCCCCAAAAAAAATCAAGCCTTTTTATAACAGCCACCAGAGTCCCGCCCACTCACTCCTACACGCGACCCCAACTCCATCCCCACCTTTCTCTCCCCCCCCTCTCTCTCTCTCTCCTTCTAATCCATCCCAAACTAACCGCCCCCCCATCTCTCGTTTTTGTAGTCAAGAACAGGCCCTTGCTCCTCAATCATCCTTAAGTAGTAATACTTGTGGAATAAATCCCCGTGCTCGAGTGTTTTTAGAGGTGATGCATCGAATTTTCTTTTGAGATGTGATGATACGAGATTTATACATTTTTTCGATCGCCGTCTTCTATTTTGTAAGAATCTCTGTAGGGAGGTGGTGGGCAACCGTTTCTGCATGTTGGGCAGCATTGGTGGTAGTGAATCTCTCTGTAGGCCGCACTGGAAATTGCTAATGGATTACTGTTCAGTCTTAAGTTGCTTAGAGATTCTTAGGCACCATATGCGCGGAAATGAAGTTAGAATTAGCTTTTTAGGGTTAGCATTTCAATAGTAAAAAATCTGATGTGGCCAACACATGACTTTCTCCATATTTGGGGTATACATATTCAAATTATTATGAATAGCATTATAAGGCAAAATTATTATTTCGTACCGTAAAAGAATACAGTCTTCCTTATTGTCGTAAATTAGGTATATTTTGAATATGTTTACAGAATTCACCGTTACATGGTGGTGGTGCTGTATACTGGAAATTACGAATAGGTGAAATATCTCCGAAATGGATGGTTCTACGAAAATTTGTTCCAAATAAAACTTGGAAGAAATATTACTCTCTAAAACTTTGGTCCTCACGAAGATGACCAATTACGACGCTTCTAAGGAGATATTTGACGGAAACCGAAAAAACCGATTATTTATAAATAAATCCTGAACAATAACTGCTACGGAAAATTGTTAGAAATAATAGATGTAGGAAATTATATTTTATATATTTTTGGAATGGTCAATGTATACAATAATGAAGTATTATTGGAGAATGATCGCAAAAACTGAATCGGTTTTCGAATAAACCTCGATTTCCGGTTAACTGTTATTGTCCAACAACTAATCAGTTCTTTGTGCTCATGCTAAAGTGTTATATATATATACTTATATGATGTTTGGTTACCATATGGCTAGCACTTTTTGAGTTAAGCACCCACAATCACATACACAGACCATTCCAAAAATAGTCTAAACGTGTTCTAGGGACCTCAAAACGTGTATTTCCCTTGAAATCTAGAAGTCGATTTTTTCGTGATCACAATACTTTCCTATTACTACGTTTGGAGACAGTAAAAATCATGATGGATTCAATCTTAGAAATATCATTGAGAAAAAATCGGCACAACATACATTGTACAAACTTTCTCATATACTAATGCGTCATTTAGTTATCTTTATAAATGAAAATGGTATGAGCCTTTTTTTAAAAAATCTAATTTTTGTTAAGTTTCCCAAGTATAAACTAGCCTTATATTCATTCATTGAGATAAATGAAATACTTAGTATTATTGTAGATGTCTACTCAAGAAACTGTACGAAATTTGATCAAAATCGTTAGTGCCGTTTTTGAGAAAATCGAATTGTTTTTAAAAATACATAGAATAAACTACTCTTAGTTATTGAGCAATGTCAACCATTTCTACATATACTATGCTCAGTATGATAAAATGCCTAAGTACGAGATTTCATTCATTTTCGCTCTACCGTTTAGGCTCCAGAGCCAGTAACAGACTGACGGCATTGCGAAAACCACTTTTTCGGATTCAGCCACACCTAAAACGTATATTTCCGTAAAAATCTCGACGTCGAATTTTTTCGCGATAACAATACTTTCTCAATACTTCATATGAGAGAGTAAAAACGTTAATAGTGAAGAAGGTAGAGCCAACTATAGACGCATAAACAATGAGTTGAGAAGGGTTACAGATAAAGTTAGGGAAATTTGGATAAAAGAAAAATGTGAGGAAATACAACAGATGGAGAAGTTAGGACGGTACGATATGATGTACGCTAGGGCACTGGAGTTAAAAGGAAAGAAGCTTGATGGAATTCATGGTAGAGGAATTATGAATACAGACTGAAAAATAGTCGCAGAACGAAAGGATGTAGCGCAGGTATGGGAAGAACACATTAAAGAACTATATAACAAGCAGATAGGATCGGCACTACTAATAGAACTCGAAGAAGAAGATAACATTGAAGAAGACAACTTGGGGTCGAGTATTATAAAATTCGAAGTAGAAAAGGCGATACTGGACTGAAGAAAGGAAAAGTTACAGGCAGCGATGGAATACCGGCAGAGGTACTTAAAGTCATGGGATCGGAAGGACTACAAGTTATTACGAAACTAATTAATAAGATTTACGACTCGGGAGAGTGGCCTCAGGATTTCTTAGATGTTACAATGATCCCTCTAACGAATAAGTCAAAGACAATAAGTGTAAACACTACGGAACGATAAACCTACTACTTCGAAGATCATCAAGAGGATTCTTAATAAAAGGCTAAAGAAAAACGCCGAACAGGGGAGTAAATATCGGTGGAGAAGTACGACAGGGCTGTTTTCTATCGCCGATTCTATTCAATATATATGGAGAGAGGCTAATGCAGGAAACATTAGAAGGCACGGGAAATTTTAAAATTGGAGGAAGGATTAAAAGAACAGTGAAACACGCGGATGATCAAGTACTTCTGGCAAGAAAGGAAAATGAACTCCAGAAACTGATAAATAGACTAGTGATAACAGGCAGAAAATACGGTATGGAAATAAATACAGAAAAATCCAAGGTCATGCGAATGTCAAGTAAAGAAGAAGGATATTTGAATTGGAGGAAAGCCATTGGAAAAAGTTTCACATTATAAATACCTTGGAAGCACCATAACGACAGAAGCAAAATGTACCGATGAAATCAGGACTAGAATAACGAAAACAAAAGCCTTTCAGAAGAAAGAAACTCTTACTAACGGGAAATATAAAGCATGATTTCCGCAAGATTTTGATAAAATGCTATGTATGGAGTATAGCTTTATATGGGACAGAAACATGGACGCTAAAGAAAAACGATATTAAATATACACTTGGAAAGCTTCGAAATGTGGACATAGAGAAGAATGCTTAAGATAAAATGGACAGATAGGGTGAAAAATGAGGAAGTACTGCGAAGAATAGGAGAGAGGCGAACGATTATACGGACTATCGAAAAGAGGAAGGCGAACTGGATTGGGCATTACCTGAGGAGAGAGTGCATGATTAAAGAAGTGCTAGAAGGGAAACTGGATGGAAAAAGAGAAAGAGGTAAGAAAAGGTTTCAGCTGGTAGACGACTTGAAAGAGCTATCAAGACATGAAGAAGACTGCGGAAAATAGGAGTGTATGGAGGATGAAGATCAACCATGAATAATCACGGACCTGTCTACCGACAGACTACCTATCATGATGATATTAACAGATTTTGCTACACGGAAAATAATATTTGGTAGTTAATTAAAATAAACGGAAAAAGTTTTCAAAACTATGAAGCACTGGCGGTGGGTCGCATAAAATTGCTTATTTGGCCGCATACGTCCCGCCGGCCGCTGGTTGGGCACTTTTATTCTTCGGGATAAACTGGGGATGTTCGAATATGTTTTACCGGTACTGTTTGCCAATGTCATGTTTTGAATTGTATTTTATTGTAATCAAGGAATCGCGCTGGCACGAATGATGATCCTCGAGAGAATCCTTTAAATCTAATTTCTCAACCAAGACTGCGCGGGATTGGTTTCGAAATGATAAAAGAAGAAATGGCAATTAAGCAATAATTACTGAGATTATTATCATTTTTTCCCTTCTTAAGAAGAAGGAACGCTCTTAAGACGGACTCGATAAGGAACGCATATAAAATCTCCCGTCAAATATGTATGTATATATGAATGTGTTTATGTTATTACCTCGATTTAAAAAAAAACTCCGTTCCAAAACCGTTTCCTGCACCGTTTCATGCCATTTAACCCCGAATTTTCTTCTCTTCGAGGGAATATAGCCTCTTTTACTGGGCGCCTCTTTATATTTCCTCCAGTCTAAAAATCCATTCCCATCTTAAATTCACCCTTTCTCTTACTCTCTTTTCCCATCTCTCCTAACTCGCAAAAAAATTTAAAAAATGAACACTTCGCGTCGAAATCCTTTCCGAGATCCTCCATCCCGCAGTAGTCCCTTTTGCTCCCCCCTCCCTTCCTTTTTTTCTTAAAAAATAACACTAAACACCGAGCTCTCTCTCTCTCTCTCATAACTGCGCGCACTTTTAAGTCTAATCGTCTCGAAACAACCGCCAAGGGACTTTTTTTTTACGACGAGCGTTCTCTCCTTCTTTCGCCTTTTATCCCTCCAACCAAAAACCCTCTCCGTTTTCCTCGTCGCATCGCCAATTCCCAAACGTCCCAAAAGGGCTGCACTATATATATATATTTTTTTAAAATAGGAGAAAAAAATCTGCTGTTGCCAACACATGACTTTCTCCATATTTGGGGTATAGATATTTAAATTATTATGAATAGCACTATAGGCAAAATTATTATTTCGTATCGTAAAAGAATACAGTCGTCCTTAATGTCGTAAATTAGGTAAAAATGACAAAAATTAGTAAATTAAAATTGTAGCATGTATACCATATGGTATATCATACACTCGTCACCTCGTTAAAATAATTAAATTTTTAAGCCAAATGCTTTTACCATTTTTTGTATTTTTTTGGCTTAATGGTAAACGCAATAATTTAATGAGGTAACTTATTCATATCAGCAAATGCATGAAACGACATTATTCATTAGTACATGTATCTGTTCAAATACATCTATTACCTCTAATAGCTGCGAGAATTCTATAGTTCTCTCGATAGTAAATTGATTTGCCCAACACATGACTTACTTCATATGTAAGTTGTCAACTACAATCAAATACATACGGCGATATGAACAGTTCAACTTACATGCTTCAGCGCTAGCGATTTAATTGTCACTACACCAGGCGCGCGAGCTGCCCACTAACCGTCAATTTCGAAGAAAATTGAATATCTCTTGAAATATTCCTCACACGAAAATTTAGTTCAAACAAGAGTTGTAGAAAAAAATAATATCTACAAATTTTATATAAAAGCACGTTAACAAGAATTCAGTTTTAAGCGAAATATTTAAGAAAAACTAAAATTTGACAAGAGTAAACCGCTACTTCCGGGTGAGCGATTGTTAACAAGAGATTTTCAAATCTTACAAAAAATATATAAAATTACAAATATAGAATTTCATGCTCATCTGATGAATAGTTTTTGATTTAGAGAGCACCAAAAATTTCTGACACACATACGGGTATACGGACGCACGCACAGACATCATCGAGAAAATGGTCAAAACGTATTCAGGGGACCTCAAAAACGTGTATTTCCGCTTAAATCTCGAATTCGATTTTTTTCATGCAAACAATACTTTCTCCGTACTACGTATATATAGAGAAAGTAAAAAGATGAAGCATGAGTATTGGCTGAATCAAAAGTATAACTGATCGGGCGAGAAACTCACTGAACGTGATTAAGGTTAACTTTTACAGAGTAATGTATCGGCTAATGAGTTGTCGGCGTACATGCATGCAAATTGGTTAAATCACAAGGAGCCGCCCGAGAAAGAGAGATTTAGAGAGGGAATCAGAAAGAGAATGAGAAGAATTACAACTGCAAAACACCAAAGAACGGCATAGAATAATATGACAGGCACCCAAAACCAAATACGAAACTTGTCACCAAATTATTTCCTAAAAATCACTAAAAATTATCGATTTAATTTTAGTAATTCTACCGCTGTCCACTAATTTCGATGGTAGAGCAGCTTTTAATCAGATAGCACCGAACGTTTGCAAACAATTCCCCACCAAGAGTATGGGAAACAAACACACCAAAACAAGTTAGGAAAGTATTGCGAAAGCAGATATTATAAGACGATTTTTACTTTCTCCATAAGTAGTATAGGGAAAGTAGGTATTGTGATAATTTAAAAAATCTACTTCGAGATTTCAACGGAAATACATGTTTTGAGGTCCCTAGAGCACGTTTAGACTATTTTTGGAATGATGTGGATGGATGGATGTGATTGTGGGCGCTCTAACTCAAAAAGTACTTGTCATATTAATACCAAATTTCATATATAACACTTTAGCATGAGCATAAAGAACTGATTAGTTTTTGGACAATACCGGTTAACCGGAAGTCGAGCTTTATTCGAAATCCGATTCGGTTTTTGCGATATTTCTCCGATAATACTTCATTATTGTAGTTGTAGGAAATTCTCTATAAACTTTGTATTGAGTTGTTTATAAAATAATGATGTTTTAACGGAGAAATATAGCAGAAACCTAATCGGGTTTCGAATAAACCTCGACTTCCGGTTAACCGGTATTGTCCAAAAACTAACCAGCTCTTTGTGCTCATACCAAAGTGTTATATATGAAATTTGGTAACGATATGGCAAGTACTTTTCGAGTTAGTGCCCACAATCACATACGCACATACACACGGACATCATTCCGAAAATAGTCTAAACGTGTTCTAGGGACCTCAAAACGTGTATTTCCGTTGAAATCTCGAAGTCGATTTTTTTCATGAAACTATACTATCTCTAAACTACGTATATGGAGAAAGTAATAAGCCGCCAAGGCAACGAGTCCACTGCTTTTAATGGGAAACATTCACAAAATGCTGTAAGTCTGTAAAACACTGCTACAGAGTAAGTGTGAGAGAGGACGTAAACTACAGGGAGCTCGTGAGAGATAGAGTTGGAGAGAGGGGAGGTAGGTGACAGGGAGTGAGAGAGTCACTTGATATACCAAGTTCCTCCTGCGTGATCTCGTTCCAAAGTTCCACTCCGTGCGTGGAACAGCAATGTCCGCATCGAACAGAGCCCATGGCGTTATGCGCGTGGATCGAACCGGAGAGAGAGAGAGGGAGGCAAGAAGGGGAGGCTAGTAAAATGGGGCAGGGTGCAAAAGAGATGGAGCGAAACAAGAGGAAGAGAAAAGAAGTGGAGGAGATAGATGAAGGGAGGGAGGAAAGGAAAGAGGTGGGAGAGAAAGAGGAAATAGAGAGGAGAGGAAGGGGAGGGAATTAGAGTCTGACCGTGAGAAGGGATATAACAAGTGGCTACAATTTAGAGGTAATTATCGGGTCGGGGGAGGAGGGTTTTCGGCTTTGCCATTTGTCGGGCCACATCTGATGCGGGAGTAAATCAAGCGAACTCTCTCTCACTCTCTCACCCCCCTCCCCCCCGCAGAATTTTTTTTTCAAAAGGGATGAGAATGGTGGATGTGCCACGTGGGGGGGAGGGAGGGAAGGGGGGGGGGGTCGAAAACGGGGATTTAGAGAGTTCGGAAAGAGGTAAAACGGGTGAAATATGTGGGTTCGGATAGCAGTAGCTGCAGCGGTACTTGTGTATAAAGGGTGGTCGCTGTAGGGGAGGTTTGTGGAGAGGCGGGGTTGTGAGATGGGAATTCTGGACGTGAACCTCGTGAGGCGAGTATTAACGCCCCGAAAGGTTTTTAAAAAAAATGAAAGGTGAGATTCTGGTAGGAAGAGTTTGGGGTTGGACGGTACATTGCAACGCTAGAAGGGAGTTTGCTCCCTTCTCCCCCTTTAAGGATAGGTTGTGCAGAGGGGGAGTGAAAGTGCGAGAGAGAGATGCGTAACCCGGAGGGGTTATCGGACGTTATATTTTCCTACGCAGTATCTGGAGCTTTATTGACTGGATGGGAGGTTCGTACCATACAGAGATAGAGAGAAAGGGGGACGCTATTTTGGTTATGCAATGCCTACGCGTGGCTTCCTGGAACTCATTGGTGGGAGAAGGGTGGAGGTTTTGAAGTGGAAGGGGGAGAGGTCATGGGAAAAAAGGGTTGGATGAGTGGTGAGATGCTCTAGGGTGGGTCACGGAATCGTGCGAACAGTTTCGTCGTGGAGTTGGCCGTACGTGGGAGTCGAAACTGGTATTGGGGTGGAAGAGAGAGGGGGACCGGGAGGGTAGGAGGAAGCGTAGAGTAAAGAGTTTGGAGGGTTATACGAATGATTTTATCGGTAGGGGAGTTGGGGGAGGTGAGTTTTAAGGTTCGGGAAGGGTGGGAGACGCATGGGATGGTCGCTGAGGGGATGTTTGTGGGGTTGGGAGGAGGGAGGAAACGATAGTGAGGGAGTTGGGCAGTAGTGCAATATTTCGGAAAGGGAGAGGCACGCATGGGGAAAGTGCGGTGGATTTAAGCTTTTGCGTTGGGATGGTAATGGAGATGGGAGAGAGAAGAGAGAGGGAGGAGGGGGGGAGCGTGGCCCGAGGGGGGGACTCAATTACGATGGCCAATCCCTACCCTCTCGTATGCTCTTGGAATCCCATTGCAAAAGTGACCCCCCCCCCCTTCCTCGCTCCCTACTCTATCTCTCTCCCTCCCCCCCCCTTTCCGGCATTAATGCCCCTGCCCTGAATTTTATATCTTCTTGGGCGCCCGCTGTTGGACCGTTCTGCTCTTTGACCATCGTGTGACGCAATGCATCTGTGCATCCCTCATCCTTCGTGCCGTTGGTGTTATTTAAACTATAATTTTGGAGGGATGATTTATAGCATTTCTATCCATGAATGTTTGTAATATATCCCAAATTGATTTTGTTGCCATAGTAGCTTCTATTTTCGGGTTGAATAGTGCCAAAAGTAAACTAAAACTTGGAATCTAATTTCATATCCGCAATTCAATCCTCTCTTATTTATTTGAATCTCCATATGAGGATAGAACTCATTATTTAATTGACGATCAAATCAGCTACACTTACCATGGGATAAATTTCTATTATAGACCCGCATTTAAAATATACCACACCGAGTGGCATTCTTACCAGCCGCTTATTATTAAAAACATAAGTTCATATGGTTCACTCAATTGATTCTTCCTTACAGGAGTTGCCTTTATCATCAATCCAATTCAAATTATACGGTGAGCCAAATCATTTCATTTTGCATGTTGTTAATTGGTTACTTGCTAAAGACAGATAGCTTTGCATGTACATATATGTAATCCTTTAGCTAATGACGTTCATTTCTCGAAGACATTGGTAATATAAACAGAAAAGGGAAAGGCGACGGAAAATATCACATAAAAAAGCATGTTAGAATACTTAAATTATCCAATGGGTTATGGTACAGTTTTTATCTGCAGAAACATAGACTAAGTTTTCCAACGAAAAAAATATCTGGCACCAGCAACATGATGCAATGAATTTTTAGTAAATACCTTGGAGGAGATTCAAAGGGCACATCTAACATATGTGCTAGAATAACGGAAACGAATACCCCTACAGAATAAATAAAATCCCACGCGCAAGTAAATTAAACGAAGAGTTACGAAAGAAGAATGCTACATATGGGTTATGACCTCGTTTGAAGTGGAAAAATGATGCTTAGGGAACATTACAGTGTACGATATTTGGAAAGATCCAGGCTTCGAATAGATAAGTGAAAATTAAACAATGATTTAAGATAAATGAAGATGCGATGGAAAATAATACTGGGGAAATAACTGAAATAATTATAACAAAATTTAAGAAATGTGAAAGGCGAACTGGGTAGAGAACTTTCTTATGAGATATTCCACGGTTAAGAACATGCTCGAAGAAATCACATGAGGGCAAAAGAAAAAATATTCAGCTGCTGGAAGATTGATGATTAAAGAGTTACCAAGAAACGAAGAATGTTTGGAAGAAAAGAAAAACAAAAAAGACATTTTTAAAACTAGTACAAGATGAATATGACTGCGGAAATGCCACCGATAATGATGTCGACCTTTCTGCGCTGAAATATAGAAAGAAATCCCAGATACGGAACGCTGTAGTCTCGCTTCTATTCACTCAAAATATCAGATGACGTGGGAAATATTACGTTAATACAGCTTTAAGTAATGCAATTTAATCATAGGAGTTTTTTTATTAAGGTATTTATTTTTATATTGAGCATACATTACGAAAACAAGAGCGCAGAGGTTAAGGACGCGTTGTCACCGTTACTTATTTTTTCCTCGTCTTTTAGATAATATATTTATAGAGGAATATTCATGTTTCATATGTTAAATCCGCCTTTCGAACATGTTCCGAGATTAAGTGTACTCCGTTTGACCTCGATAAAAAAAACCTTCGGAGTTCACCAATTACGAAATTCGATTTTATAAGGCAATAACCACGCTCCCATATACTATACGCCTCGGAGCTTTATGGAAACTCGTGTGAAATGAATAAAGACGAGCGATAAATTTTCAAAACAAAGCATTCTCTTCCTAACTTCATCGTAACAGTTCAGTCTTATGATCGAAATACGACAAATATTTTCCGTTCGGAAAATATTTTCGGGTTTATTGAAAAATCCACCATATACTACTTCAAGCAAATCAATCAAAAGATATCCACGCATTAATTCTTTGCGAAAATATTATTTCGCAATAAAGACCTAAACCAAGGCTGTCTGAAAGTTTTCGAGAACTGGCATGAATGAAACAAAATACGTAATTAGAAGAAAAAGTCTACAGATATTTCAAGGGAAGTAAGGGGAAAATACGTAATGACATTGGTGCCATGAAAGCTGTGAATCCAATTATTATCAAAATTTTTATAATAGGGCATGATACATGTTACAGAACACTACCATGTTCGATACATGAATACATTTTTCCTAATGATTAATCGAAAATATTGAATGTTTTCACGGCAGCGTATCTTCCGCTGCATTACCTCCCAAGCACGTCTGTCTAATATTTAGCTGTTCTTTGCCATTAAAGATATAGTAGCTGAACGCCTGTTCGTCCGTCCGTCTGTCGCGACTTTAATCTCCTAAACCGCTGGAAGGGACTTTTGGTTTTTAGTGAAATTTATCAAAATTTATCGCCGAATTAAATTACACTTTGCGTAAACACTTCAATAAACCTGTACTCGCATCTCGTAAAACGGCACCAGCTAAACTTTCGAATGCTGCGCATTACCAGCTTGCTTTTAATGCGACTAATTTTACAAATACGTATTTTTTCTCTCCCAATCTCTTATATGATCTGTGAGATAGAGTTTTAAAAAGGTATTGGAATAGAGGGCAACATCTGCCACAATAAAGTCCGAAAATTGGGATTTCATAGTTTCGGCATTAATGGAAAACTATCCCAGTCTAATGTGAATTTAATCACTTTGGTTAATTAAATTGACTCGTAAATATAACCTTAACTCAGATCCTAAAATAGTACCAAACAGCTGAGCAATATGGTAATTTAGAAAGATAAAATAAATAAATGTTATATTTCGAAACAGAATATTTTCCATAAATCTAGAATGTCATCCTTAGTTCTCGGAAATAGATTTTAAGATGGATATATATATATATATATATATATATATATATATATATATATACATACATATTGCGAAATTAAATTACATTTTGTCCTCTAACAGCTTTTCTTTTTTATACATTTCCTTTGCGTGGTTTTAATTTATGAAACTACTTCCTCCTTTTTTTTAAGGATTCCTTACCGCTGTAAAACAAAAGAAACAATACGATTCTATATATTTTTTCCACTCACAATTAGCTATATCATTCAAGGAAAAACGTCATTGAAAATTCCCGTCTCTGATTGGCCCTCCTCACTTTTCCTCCATGTTTTCCTTTGGCTTCCTTCCGAGTAATTCATCTCAGCTCGGAGTCTGTGAGTGACTCGTGTACTCTGGTGAAAGTGACGCAGCGTAGCTATGATCCTTTTTTTCTTTAAAAAAAACCTCCTAAGGAAATATCAAAAATTGCCTTCCTCCCATTATTATTATTATTACTCCATCATTTTTCGTACCTCATGATGTGATATTTTCTCCGTACAATGTTTTAAACGAGTTTTGCATTTCTGGAAGTTTTATTTCTGGATTCCTGCATTCTTATTCCCCCATTTTATTATTTTACATACATATATTTTATAACGAACTCTTTGATAATTATTACTGTTTTAAATATATGCGATGAATAAAATGATAAATTTTTACTATGGTCAATGTAGATAATTAATACATCGCGAAATAGATGTATCTACATAAATAGTAATAATAATCGCGTAGATGCTAAACTGTTTATTTTCCAAAACGATCTCAAAATCGTTGTGCATTTATTTATCATTCGAATGTAACGAAATATTAAAGACTTAAAAATCAAATTTTCCAATGAATGGACAGGAGGAGGGCTTAATTTTTTTAAAATTAAACTAAAACTCGGCGAAATAAACAAGCGAATAATCACGCGCGTAACGCAACTCATTCGGAGAGGGACCGCAAGGGGGGGGGGAGGGGGGGGAGGACACTTTGTTAGTGTATTATCTCTTTCAATTCCCAATCTCTCCGATTCTAAAATGTTTTCCCCTTCCCCTCCGCCACTCTCCAATACCACCCACCCCACCCCTCTCCTCCCATCCGGCACCCTATCCTATCTTTTATTGTTTTACGCAGGCTGACGTTCACCTCACGCACACACACGCGCCCCTCCTTTATTTTATTGCCGTCCTCCGCCGCTATGATTCCTGGAGACCTTCATGGCCTCGTAAAAAATGCTGGCTCCGAACGAACGAGCATCACATTCCTTTACCGTAATTGGTTAATTGCATGAATGAGTATATATAGTAAAACCTGCGTGAAGCGGAAGGGATCGGTCAATTGTAAAATTGTTATTCATCCTATATTGAGCATTCCATGAATGACTTTAAACAATTTAACGGGTTGCGCTTTCAATTAACTTACACGGTATAAATAATTCAATCTGGAATTTTAAACACCGCTTAGTGAATGGGTAAATTGTTCCATAAGCTATGTAAACTATCGAACGGCAAATACTAAGAGCAGTAGTATAAATAATTAAACGGGTAATGCTAAAAAACAGATGTATAGGCAATCGAACATGTTGTATTCTGATCTAAAGTTAGTTTTAATTTATAAGTTAACTTTCCTAAAACTTTTTCATTAAGTTCCAATAAATCTTCATTTTTTGGTGCAGAGGGTTGATTTTAAAATAGTAAGACGTATATAATGAAGATATTTATTCACCAAACAGGAAGTTAACAGAATTTGATTCTTCGGAAAAGCAATTCTCCATTATTTCTACTGAATCTCCAAACGCCCCGCTACCAAGTTTGGAAAGAAAATCTGCAAAATCTTTTTCATTTGGTTTTGCTTCCGTATCTTCTTTCAGTTTTAGTAATCTAAGCTGTGGCCATATATTGCTTCGGCTAATACAACTGCCTGCAATCTCTCCTCTCGATGCTCTCAGAATAACGGGTAGGAGCTGACTAAAACCACCTCCCATTAATATGACTTTCTCTCCAAGAAACTGAATCATTATTCATTAAATCTTTACTTTAAGCGATCTTCCGCCAATTCTTGTAATAAATTAATATACCAAAACCTACAACTCTTTGTTGGAAATACGGGAAAACGCATCTAATTACCGAATGCTTTTCTGTCCCGCGAGCTCCTGCATTATCAACAACTTTTTTATTCATTCGTATTATTGATGCGGGGTCTTCTTTATAAACATATTTAAACTATTTTGAAACTCTCCTTCTCTGCACGTACCCCTCTAAATTAAATAGGAAAAACGTTTCTCGCAGACTAACTTTTTCGTGTTTGCGACTAAAAATTTTAGGTATACGTTATGTTTGTTAATTTTTTATATAAATTTCATAAATTTTATATATAGTTTTGAGTTAGGCAACAATTGTTCGGAATCATTGCAGAAGTGACATTTTAAAAAAATTGCCACTTTTTGATCAAAATAGAAGTCGATATATGATGACGTATGTTTTTAAAAAACTATATATGTATGCAGATTACAAAATTTTATAGATTTTTAAAAACTTTGAAGGTATTCACCGAATTTGCAGGAAATTAAAATCTGCATCATCGGATTCGGCATGAAATTTACTGTAAAAAGACGTAATAATTTCAAATAAACCGGACCACCGCAAAAATTGTAAACAGCGGGATTAGAGAAAATATAGGGAAAATGCTTGCTAAAGTGAGACAGAGACACACTGAACGGAAAGAGATACCGAGTCCCCTGAAGGTAAGTGTATTATTATAACAGACACATTAATTATGTAATCACATTTCAGACCTACGTAATTTCACTTTCGTTTCGAAAACTTAATTAACCAACCTCACAGCAATGTATTTTATCATTAAAATGTTAAGCAGCATATCACGTAAAATTTCCTTCAAAAACAATTGGCTTTAAAAAAAACGCCAGAATATTTCATAGAATAAAAATTAAGAACTGTAACTTCACTTAATTTCGCTTAGTGGCACACTTGTTTATTTAAATTCACTGCTGTGAATAGGACTAACAATACGAAATCCATAATGGACTCGTATAGATAATAACAGCGTCAAAATATTTATTTTAACAAAATTTTAAAGCTGTGTAATGGACATGTATAGATAGTTCGTAAGGGGATTTCTAATATCTTGTTAAAAGGAAAAGGGACAGCGCCCCCTCTCCCCGCCTTCATGTTCTAAATTTGATAAATTATTGTATAA
Organism: Uropetala carovei; assembly: GCA_036926305.1. Lineage (NCBI taxonomy): Eukaryota > Metazoa > Arthropoda > Insecta > Odonata > Petaluridae > Uropetala > Uropetala carovei. The sequence continues at coordinate 175,695 of JAXCHB010000360.1, forward strand.
TCTTCAACTACATATATGTTATTTCTAAACGGTAGACACCTACATATATTGCCAGTTATTCATGAGGATATCTCCCACCCTCACTTTTACTCACCCTCCCTCCACCTTCGTAATCTAAATTTGATAAATAATTGCATAATCTTCAACTATATGATATTTCCGGTACTTCATGAAGATTTCTCATACCTTCCCCCTTACGCCCCCTTCCCCACCTCCGTAATCTAAATTTGATAATTGGGTACATACGTATTAAGGAGGAGCCCAACTTAAAAATATAAATACGGAGCAAATACCATTTAAATTACGTTTTAATTTTTAAGAACATCATTAAAAGAAACCAATTAACATTTAAATGATTTGTTACACATAAAAACTGAAAAAAACAATCATTTTAATTTCTGGTGGCCAATATTTAGCAATTTCTTATAAAATGGTATCAAACGCGTCTCGAATGATCGGCCTGTCGCGACATTTACAAACCCGATCACAGGACAACGGGGAGGAATAGTTTGGTTCCAGCGAGGCGAAGGGCGCGGTAGCGCCCGGAGACGACAACTAAAATAAAAACAAAGTGAGCCGAAGGCTCGTCAATATCCTCTCCATTTTCGGCGCAACAGTCAAGTGAGATATAATTCCTCTGTAGGCTACAGATATCTTGGAATAAACCAATTGGTACTTACATATTAAGTTGGGCTCCCCGTTAATATGTAAGTACCGATATATATTATTTTAAATAATGCATTCCCCGCAAAGCCAATTTTAGGCTTGTCTGCAGGTAGGGGGAAAACCCCAAGACGAATCACAACATCCATGCCCGAAGCGGGATTCAAACCCGCGACCTTTGGATTAGAAGGCAGGCACAATACCTACCAGTGATTGCATTTTACTTTGTGTACTTTAAAAAATATATCGAACCACCATAAAAACTAACTTTAGTTCAGAATACAACATGTTCAACTGCTTATACGTCTGTTTTTTAACATTACCCTTTTAATCGTTTATTCTACTGGTGTTAATATTTGCCGTTCAATAGTTGATATAGCTAGTGGAACAATTTACCCGTTCACTAATATATAAATCTGGTTTAATTGTTCATACTAGCGGTGGTTTAATTTCCAGATTGAATTGTTTATACTGTGTAAGTTAGTTGAAAATGCAACCCGTTAAATTGTTTAAAGTAGTTCATGGAATGCTCAATACAGTGAATAACAATTTTACAATTGACCGGTCCATTCCGCCTCACGTAAAACCTGCGTGAGTAAACTGTATACACATACTGTATATACATACGTACTGGGTAAGAAACGCCCGGCGATGAACCGGCCGTCGCTGAACCGACCAGAAATGGACTGGGTCAGGCGCTGAAACGGCGGTCATGAAACTGCGGTCATGAACCGGCGGCGCTGAACCGTCCTAGACCCAAAAGAGGGACGAGCTTGGAAGGGGAAAGAGCTCTAGCAATTCCTACCGAACGACATTTCTGGCCGTTTTGTTTTGGGCGTTAAGTTTATTGTCCGTCCTTCTCCCGGGAACAATGAAAGGGGTGGTCCCTTTCCTCCCCCTCCCCACACCCCCCCCACCCCCCTCCGGCAGCAAAACGCACACACCGCACGGCGCGCGGTCTCCAGTGGCAACCCCTCCTCCTCCCCCCCCCTTCACGCGTTGGAGAGATACGCAGCTTTCACCTCTACATGGAAGAGAGCATGGACAGTGGAATGAAAAGGTAAAATGGGGAGGTTTTAGCAGCAGCTCGAGAATCGCAGGCCGTATATTTCCTGGACTGAGTGAGGATCGTAAACTCTTTAATTACGGAAAGTTTCGTCTGGGTCATGCGACGCGGTGAATCCACAGACTGCGCAGAAACGTGGAACGGAGACGGTAGCAGTGAAAGAGGACTAGGACCCAACACAGAAAATGTCACACGCGGATTCTCCTCTCTCCGAAGAGTGTGGACAAGGCTGCGAAAGAGAGACTGAGTGAGAGAGAGAGAGAGAGAGAGAGAGAGATAGGTTGCCGTTTCAATTGATCTCTCTCAGCCCAGGTTAACTGCTGGGTTGATGCTTCAACAAAACCTGGACCCAGCTACACAACTCCCCCCTCCCGAGTAGTAGTAGTAGTAGTAGATGAAAAAGATGAGTATTAAAACGTCGTCATCAGACGAGGTGGCGTTAAAAGGAGTTTTTATTAGACGTTGTTAATTAAGTAGGATGTGTGTGTGTGTGCGCGCGCAATCGTTTCCGGGGGGACGTTTTCGAGGATGGAGGATAAAAAGCTAGAGAGAGAGAGGAATGGCGGCGATAAAGCGGGAGTTATGCGATGGAATTTTACACGTCCTATTGAGGCGAAAGGGGTGGGGAAAATATATGTATAAATACAATACAATAAAAACGGAAATTTCCGTTTTTGACGAAGAGCTAAAACGGCGCTCTAGCGGCGAAGCCATCATCCCGCGAAATTAGGTCGGATTTATCATTATTTTTTCGACATTGCGCAGTGGTGATTGGATTTAACGCTCTGAGCGAGGCGGCACTGCGAATTGTCCGAGGAAATTAAAATAAGAAATGCGGGGAACGGTTATCGAAGCAATGAAAACTCACAGCGCGATTTTTTTCCTAGTATCTCCGCTTTTCAGGAACTGCGGCATTTTCTAATCGCGTTCAAGTTAGCCGATTAAAACGCTCGAAAGTTTCGGATTTTTATAAGATTTTTTTTAAACGATGTGGTATTCAAGCTAAGAGATCAGATTGAACGGGACGTGGAAGTTCTAGAAAATATTTCGGAACTAACAAACAAAGATATTACGTTGATTTTTTTTTCGTGTTTACTCGCATATAATCCGCTCCCTAGTTATTCAAGATTGAAACCAGAAAAAAAAATTTTTGGTATATAAGACACTGTTTCGACAAGATGATTGAACAAATTCAATGGACAAATCGAAAAGAAATATAACGAACAGTTCTAAAAAAACATTCTAACTTAAAAATAACTAACAAAAACCCTGCTTCATTTCGGTTATATTCCCCCCCCCCCCTCTTATTATTGAATAACTAGCAGAATTTCCCGTTGAACTTCAACGGATTTAGTGAAGCTACTGCAGCACAACATACAAACTCTTTCAAATACATATGTAGTAGATACTTTTTAAATTAAAATTAGCTTTTCTTAACAATTAATCATATTTGCTTGTATCAATCCGTTTCCGAACGTTCTGCATTCAAATATAACGATAATTGTATTTCCTATCATATATATCACTTTCGCCAAATCCAGTTTCATTTCTTGTGTAATTATGTCTCGTTGAAATATTTACTTTTATGTCTTGTAAGCAAGAAACCCGTGTCCCAGTTCTCCATGATTGAATACTGACTGGTAAATGTGCCCCAGATACGTGAGCCCATTTACGTTAATAAATATTATAATGGAAAATATCATGATTTTACTTACAAAAATGAAAGATTCCAGTATTCAATAGACGAAAGATGGTTCAATTACTTTAATCAATAAACGCTTCCTGAAAAATATTCAGTATCTATTTACGTTGCTATCCATAAACATCGATCGTTTCGTTGTTTAAACAAAAGTGCGAAGCGAATAACGCTAAACTTTCGTCTATTTGTAATCTTCATTGAAGCTAACTGAATCGAAAGTAACAATGACGGCCGCCTTGGCAACGTCCGGAATGAATTCAAAACAACAGGCGTATTTCTGAAAACTTCGTAAACTTCGCAGGCATAAGATAGTATAGATTTTAATTCGTTGAATAAAGCAAAAACGAAAAAAATCGGTCTATATTTACGTATTTTCATGCTTGAAGGAAGAATACCTTGCAAGTCAAGAAATGGATTCATACGTGTTATCTTATTGAAAAATGTTAATCCCCTATATTGGCAGCACTGATTAATCCTGGTGGACCAAACCTTGACCATTCACTAAGTTAGGATGTAAGGAAGAATCGTACCAAATTTGGTTATTCTAGCTGTTATCGTTTAGGAAGAGTTCCATGAACAAACACATGCTTCAAAATATATTATAGATTATGTTTCCAACGAGATACTTCTACCATGACACAACAACAATGGATTCATTGAGTTAATTTAAAGCTTGCTAACCCATGACTAATCGGCCCGTCGCGACATTTACAAACCCGATCACCGGACAACGGTGAGGTATAGTTTGGTTCCGGCGAGGCAAAGGGCGCGGTAGCGCCCGGAGACCACAACTCAAATAAAAACAACGCCAGACGAAGGTTCGTCAATATTCTCTCCATTTGCAGCGCAACAGTCAAGCGAGATATAATTCCTCTGAAACTACAGATATCTTGTTAGAAACCAATCCAACCTTATTCTCTCCACCAAAACATGGTAAAAACGAATAAACACATAGTATAATTTAGAATGTTATAATCATAATTTTATTGTTTATTACTAATCTCGTTATCCAATATCCTTTGTTACTAGGCAAATTAAAAACAATCAGTAATCTCGTTGGCAACTATAACATAATTAGTAAATACAGATAAAATTTTTCGAGAGATTACGTGTTTGTATCGAATACAAGATAAACTTATCAAGGAAAAATCAAAACGTATGTACAGCCGGTTATTAAGTGTGCAGTTGGATGAAAATTGTTCGGAAACATTGCTCCGGCATCTTTATCGCTGCAATCGCCGGAAAAATCTTAAAAAGCTGATCTATTTAAGAAAGGTCAAACTCCGCTTCACTAAGATTTTTAGAGAGCTCTATTAAATAATAAGAAAGAACATGCGACACATGAACCTTCTTTTAAACCAATTCCTTTTTCTCCTCAGTACTCCCCATAATAATATCTCATCGAGTAAAGCAAAAGTAGAAACTCGAGACATTTTTCGTTGCCATCGCGACTGAATGTTCGAGCTGCCACCTTTAAGTGAATTCGTAGGCCGTGTAAGGGACCTGAAACGATGTGTTTTTTTTAAAAATGCATTTCGTAAATACGTGCTAAGCCAGAGAAAGACAACACGCACGCGGTATGGCGTTGGTGACGCGTTGGCATTGTAAAGGTTCCCAGCTTAAATATATTTTAAAAGTAAATCTTCGTAAACTTTTATTCCTTGATAATAGAATCGGCTTAATTCGTGCATCGAAAACATTCCTACCTCGACCTATCTCATTTTCCCGAGTGACGTCAAACATCTTGACACTCGATACCGCTACGCAGCGTGTGAAATTCGACACTCTCCCGCAGCTGATATGCCTGGATTTCGAAACTCGGCTAAAGAAATTTTTAACGTTTTGAGTTGTGGATGACCGCCGGTCACATATCTAAGAGGAGATTTTTTTGCGTGAAATCTTCCTTTCTGCCTATAGTACTGCGAGACACGGTTTACACGTTCGTTGTACAAAACTTCGCCAATCACTCCTTAAAAACCATCTATTTGAGTTTTTTTCGTCGTTTATGAACATAATAAAATATTATTCAGCAAATCAAAAAAAAAATTTGGTACTTATTGGTTATATCCCCCATCCATCCATGCCAGAATGTGGTTACTAAGTACGTAAATATTGATTGCTATGTATTTATATTTATTTATTATCATCATCATCATCACTACTAACTACTTAAGAGTCATCCAAATTATTTATTAAATATGAATTTAAATTCGATTTGTTGAAGAAAAACAGCAATACGATTTCTACAAGCAAAATATGTAATAACAATCATGAGATTGATGAAACTGTGTCTGCCATCCTATCCCCGTCGGAGATGTTAAAGTAAAAGTACGAAATAAACGACTGCACGCCAGATGACAGACTCTCTTTATATGACTTGGCTGAATTTCTTTGAAAGATGTATCTCCATTTGATGCTATTCTAGAAAACGAATCCTTAATGTAAATTAGAAATACTAAATAAATATTTTCATAAAGTAGTAGTGGGGGGGAGGGGTATAACCGATAAGTAAATAAATAAATATATAACTACGTAGCAATCAATATATATATTATTTACTTAGTAACCACATTCTGGCATGGATGGATGGATGGGGGAGGGGGTATAACCGATAAGTACCGAAAATTTTAATTATCGTCACGTCTCGATATTGGAATGGCGGAGTTCAGCCGCCATCTTGAAGAAGTCTTTCTTACATGACCTGATCACTGTTCCGGTTTTCATTAGGCGAATCTTTCGAAGCACTGTCCACCTCAAGCACTGCATACATTTATCACCAAATGACGATTACTAATAAAACAAATACCTACCTTCATTGAGTGAGGCAATGTTCCCACGGGGGATGACTACTGCACCCCAGTCGAGACACCAGTAGAGCTTCAAGTTGCGGGAGGCGAAACATGAGACTCGCAAAATCGCTTCTCTGTAGCGCAATCACGTCACTCGCGCTAACAGTGAAATGCTATTCGGAAAGAGAAAGACTATATCTTTCATTTAAAAGCTTCCGATTGCGTTGAAAACCCATCGCAACACAAATATTTGATATTTGTACGGAGCTTAAAAAATAACCGACGCCATAAACTACGAAACCGCGATGAATGACGGCAAGGGGTTTGGGGAATCATGGGTAAGAACCAGCCCTGTGCAACTTATCCTTGTGGGAAAAAGGTTCAGGTTACGACCTGCTGCATTCATAGACGGCACCACCGTCGCACCAAGCGCGCGCGTTTAAAATGTCGTTTATTTATTCCTCGTAAAATGCTTAATATAAATGATCGCAAAATTTTGAATATTAAATTGGAAAAAAAACAAAAAATTATTGTACGTTATTGATATTTATTTAAGCTTCGTTGGATGTACACATAACAAGTAAATGCCGTATTTTTAAGTAAAAACAATTATAACCGTAGCATTTCAGCAGAGATTGCGAAAAGGTTTTTGCAAACATCACAAATTATTTGCCGCTATTCACTTAGAAAGAAGGCACAGTTACATTACAAAATAGTACCAGATGAAAACAAACAGTTGCCAAATCTCAATTCCAACATTAGCAATTCAACAGAGATAACACATGGAAAAGTAAATAAAAATGTGGAAATGAATCAGCTGGTATTACACAAACAGAAAAAGTGAGACTAAGTATAAAATTTTTTAACATATACTAAGTAGCATAGTCAATACTGTAAACCATGAAAATATGAAATTGAACAGACATAAAATTTATGTATATGAACATAATGAACAATGAATTAACAAGAAAGATGTATGCAGATACGTATGCATGTATGTACATACTAAAACATAAAAGGTCGCACATTATCTGAATTGTCAGTTCATGCCACAAAATGCATATAGAATCATACCTTCTCTCAAAGCTAATGAGAGCATTGATATTAGACAGATAATTTGAAATCACAAGAAGTGTAAAAGTATGTACATACTGCAACATCTCAAATGTGTAAATTCATACAAGCATATAAACAGTGACATCCTTCACATGACATATACACAAGTTCATAATATCATACCAAGATAACCAAAGTGTATAAAAAATGAACATATATGCACAAAGCAGTACATACAACACATCAGAACCATCGAAATATGTAGGTACTCTAAGAGGCATGACGTAATACTTGTTCCCAAAGCTAATAAGGGCATTGATATTAGATAATTTTAAATCACAAGCAGTGAAAATTTGTGTACATACAGCAATATAAAAGGTTGCACAATATCTGAATTAAGTTGGTTTACCCAACAAAAAGCATATAAAAATTAAAAGATTGAATAATGAAAATGTACATATTTACAAAATTTCTTTAGAAAAGGCCAAGGAATAAAAATACAAAAATATACCGGCTCCTCCTTATCGATGCTTGACATTAATACTTGGCGTAAAATTCCCCGCACGGGACGAACCCAACAGTGTGACATTACGTGTCGGAATATCATTGCAGCTCGGATTATCTTGACACGATATGTTACATTGAGAGTCCGTATTCAAAACTTATCGTGGCGACATACATTCTATTTGTCCGATTTGCCTGTCCCAATGATATTGGGTCAGGATTTCATCAAAAGGACGCGAATCGTACTTTACCACGACGCGTTTTCCTTTGAAAACTGTCCAGATAAGAAATTCCCTTTCCACTTCAATTCCTACTCTTCGTTAGCGTCGTCCGATTCGCCCCCGTCATCAATTGTTAATATGCAATGCCAAAATGCTCCACTTGCAAGCAACACCCATTCCAACAGGGAAAAGGTTTCCTTCGGCGGCGAAGATAATCTGAGTCGTCCAACAAACGAAATAAAATGTCTCGTCGATGGCTATTCCGACGTAATCTCTTCACAATTAGGCCAAACCAACCTGATGTGTTATGAGATTGAATTGCTCGATTCAACTCCGGTCAGATCCCCTCCATATCACTGTTCACCGCCAAAATTGGCCATGATGAGGGCTCATGTCGATAAGTTACTCGCTGACGGTATTATCCAGCCTTCGTTATCAAACTGGTGTTCACCTGCCTTTCTCATCCCCAAGAGAGATGGCTCCGAAAGACTAGTGGTCGACTATCGTAAACTCAATAAGCAGGTCAAGGCCGATAATTTTCCTACGCCTTCGATAGAACACGCCCTACAATATTTGGGCTCTGCCAAATATTTCACGATTCTTGATTTAAATTCTGCCTTCCATCAAATTCCTTTGACATCGCCTTCAAAGGAGTATACCGCCTTCGTCACACCGTTTGGGCTGTATCAATATAATCGTCTTCCATTTGGTTTAACCACATCTCCTCAGGTCTTTTCGAGGTTAATTGACAAGGTGCTAGGTGATTTAAAATATTCTTGTGTGTATCCATACATTGATGATTTATGCATTTATTCCAAGAGCCTCCAAGAACATCTTCGTAATGTCAAACTGATATTGGAGAAGCTAAGGGCAGCTGGTCTAACGGTCCATCCAGAGAAGATGAAATTGGCCCACGAATCCATTACCTTCCTTGGACATCGAATCTCCCTTGGCGAACTTACCACTGACCCAGAGAGAACACAAACCCTTTCGGCATTCCCTGCTCCTAAGTCAGTTAAGGAGGTGTCACGCTTTCTCGGTATGTGCGGTTTTTATTCGAAATTTATTCCAAATTATGCGGAGATAGCATCCCCTCTGAATGCACTCCGCAAGAAAGATGTCATTTTCAAATGGACCAGTTTGCAGCAAGATTCTTTTGTCACATTGAAACAATGTCTGTCGTCTCCGCCTGTACTTCAACTTCCTAACTTTGAGGAAGAATTCCATTTGTTCGTGGATGCCAGTCAGGTGGCACTGGGGGGGGTTCTTCACCAAACGTTCGATGGGAAGCTAAAGCCTATAGCTTATGCTAGTAGAACCTTAAATAATTTTGAACAGAAGCAGCCATCTTATGAATTGGAGTGTCTTGCTTGTTGTTGGGCGGTCGAAAAATTCAGGACTTATCTACAGCCAAAACTATTCCATTTATACACAGACAATGGGGCGATAACCTGGTTGTTTAAACATCCCAAGCAACTAGGAAAAATTGGACGAATGGTTTTAAAATTGTCATCCTTTCGCTTTGTAATCCATCATGTTCCAGCTTCTAAAAATAGGGTAGCAGACTGTCTATCTAGAGCGGTCGACCAACCAATTGAGAATCCAACTCATTGTTCTATGCTGTTACATCAAATACCTCTGTCCTTCACAAACATTAGGGATCACCAGAATTCAGATCCGCAGCTAAAACAGCTGATCGAGCAAATCAGACAGGGAAGCCCATCCCACAATAATTTCATTAAGAATGGATTATTATATCATGGAACAAGCAGACTTCAAAGGGGTAGAGTGGTGGTTCCAGATGCCCTCAAGGCCATGCTATTTTCCTATTTCCATTCCTTACCAACTGCCGGACATATGGGCATTAGTAAGACTTCTGAGCGAATCAGTAGGGAGTTTTGGTGGAGTAACATGAAGTCAGAAATAGCCCAGATGGTAAAAACCTGTCATGACTGCCAAACATGTAAACCTAGGAACACCCTTCCCCCTGGAGAAATGAGTTCTACTACTCCTAACTACCCCTGGGAGAGAGTTTATATAGACTTTGTTGGTCCATTACCCAGAAGTCGGAATGGAAATACCTGTGCACTCACAGTCATTGATGGTTTCACCAAATTTACCTTCATTGAACCGGTACGCTCTCAGTTAGCCTCCCAAGTTGTTTCCACGTTATTCCAGAAAATCTTTCCTAAATTTGGCTATCCTAAATTCTTGGTTTCTGATAATGGAACCCAGTTCAGATCTGCGCTTCTGGCAGATATGTGTTTTAAATATGGTATAAAACAAATTTTCACAGCCCCTTATTATCCGCAACCTAACCAAGCTGAACGGGTCCACCGAAACCTGAAATATGCCCTAACTATCTTATCTCAACATGACCATAGGAAGTGGGATGAGTATGTGCCCAGCCTAACTTTTGCCTTCAATTCTGCCAAACACAGTAGTACAGGATATACTCCAGCGAGGGTGTTTATGGGAAGAGAACTTCCACACCCTCTAACAAATTTCTGGAGAATTCCTCCACAAGCTCTGTCGGAGACGTTAACACAATCTGAAAGGCAGTCCCTATGGCAAGAGGTGTTAAGAAATTTAAAAAGGACAAGACTTAGACAAGCAGTGGCATTTAATCGAAGTCATTCAGGGAATCCCTTTAAAACTGGTGATATGGTCTTGTATAAAAGGTTTCCTACTAGTTCAAAGGCGCACCACCAAACCGCCAAACTGACACCACAATGGGTCGGGCCATTTTCGATTAAAAATTTCTTATCTCCTGTGACAGCTGTTCTGGAACTGTCACCCACTAAGGAGAGAATTGCCAATATATCGCATTTAAAATTATATCATAAATAATTCTGTTATTATAACTTGTATGTGCCGGCGTAGGGAATTAGCGACCCCATCGCCCAATGATACTGCATCATTGCAATCAGCACCCAGATGAGAATCTGGAAAAATATATCCATTTTCAGCTTAAGCTATGCCTTTGTGAATACAAAGATGATGTTCGAGGCAGCATACAGGATGTTTAGACCTTTATGTTTGTCTCCATGGCTCTAAATTTTTATTAGTTAAAGTAACCTAGCCATGCTTTTCTTATGTTTACTGGTAATACTGCCTCTATTACCACAATAGTTTTGTGCACTCTCCCCAATTGGGATAGTGTACCTTAAAATGTTTATTACACTGTATGCTATTGTCAAAAGGCTGTGCATCTCAAACAGGGGAAATATACTAATTTAAAACTGTCTCACTAATCATAATTATCTGTACTACTGTGAAAATTAATTAATGTCATAACAATTATCTGTACCACTTACTAAGCTCAAAATGGTTAATGTCATACTGACTCGAGCCCTTGTCTTAGAAAATAACTGCTGGTAAGTGCCCAGCATAAAATACTGTTTACTTTACTTAATACTTTAAATTCAAAATAATCTTTTGTTAAATTTCGGTACTTCCCACTTGGAACTACCATGAACTCCTTTTTTCTTATAATATCCATTGTCTTTGAATGTGCCCTTGTTGTAAGCCTAAGGCAAGGAGTGGGCAATAAGTTTTGTATCTCAATTCACTGGTGCTATTCTGAAACCACACACCAGAACCTTTCATGATAATTAATATCTGTTATGGTAAAGACATAAGTGGGCCGATTAAATATCCAGCCGAGAAGACATCTCACTGCAGTGCTTAGTGAACACTTTCCAAACCTGCCTTCAAGAAGTGTACTAAACCCGAACAGTGAGGATCAGTGGTGAATGTTTTTCTGTTTCCCCTAAGAACTTCCACGGAAACAGGGGCGCAGACTCGGATTTTCAGAACAATATAACATTTCCAGTGAATTATGCCCAATATGTTTGAATTATTCCAATGACAGTAAATAAATTATATTAACAATACTAAAGAGAATTCGTGTGTGTGATCTAATATAAAGAGCGAGTAAGGAAGTGCTACAGAGTAAGGGTGTGAACACTTGGGGGGAGAGATGGTCTAAGGAATCTCCCCCCACCCTTCAAAACTTTATTTTTCTTTGGGAAAACTTTATTTTTTTTCATTTTCTGAGGGAGGATGCAGCAATTTTCCCCACAACTCCGCACTTAACGAAAGCACTTGTCGAAATAACGCGACGAAAACGCAGAAAAATCGCAGAATATCGCTGCTTTCTTATCGATGTCTTTCTCATCGATGAAGAGAACGCCAAACGCCTCCGCCAAACGCCTCCGCCGAATGGCCCCGCCGAATGGCTAGGACCACAGCAACGCGCTTTATATAGGCGAATATTACCCCTATTTCCCATTCCCTCCTTTTCGTAGGGGTATATCACTTAATCACGAATTTAACCAATACGAAGTCGAGGAGACGGGCATTTAAACGACCCGCCGTACCCCCTCCCTCGAGCGGCGACGTCAGGCGAGAGCGGGCAGTCAAGAAAACGACGCAGACCACCGAGAGAGACGGCGAGCGAGCTGTGACAGGAGTGGTAAAGAAAAAGGAGAGAAGAGGGAGAGTGACAGAGAAAGGGGACGAAAGAGTGAAAAGTTTCCTGTTGGAGAGACGGTAACAATAAGTCCACAGTTTCTGAAGTGGTTAAGTGTTGTTGATATTTTATGTTATTTTGTTATGTGTACGATATAGCATTTAGTTGGAGCTGTATGTGGCGGTAATCTTTGGGTCGCCACACTACCATGCGCCGTTTTAACTTCCTAGTCTTCCCTAGCCCTTCCTGTGCTCCGAAGTATTTTCCGAACGCGTTTTACTAGGTTACCTTTCCCGGCTATCTCCGTCTCTATACCTACGCCACAGCAAATCTTTTAGTGCTGATTTCCTCCTATTTGCTTAATTCTGCCTCTACTTCAGCCTTTACTCGTTCCGCTTTCTCTAAGGTCTTCCATTTTTTAATGGAAAACATTGCCGTTTCTATTGCTAGGAAAAAGATCGAGAGAGAGAGGGAAAGTTATGACATCATTACATTTCAACGAACTAGTTCGACATATATTTTCTCCTGTAATACATTAATTTTTCTAAAAAATAATTCAATTCCACGAGGTAACACAACTGGCGAATAGACAGAGAGGCGGAAGGTTGTCTAGCACACGTGAACACTCGCATAGTTCTATATTTTCCGTATGGCTGCTCTTTATGAATGACTAAGGTTAAATACGTCCTTCAACATTCTCTTCCACTAAGTCTTTTTTTTTTATAGGGATTGACTGTTAATTTTCATTGACTGGTCAGTATGTGAGATAATAATAATATAAACATGCATTGAGCTCCCGGTAGTCCTTGACATAAGATTAAAATTTATGGGTGAGAACAGATAGGTAATGAACTGACTTTTATGGTCGGAGTCGACGTTATACTCCTCGTCAACTTGTGCGGGTATGGTTCTGAATTTTACACGCGTGCGAATACCAATAATAGGTACCTGATTGGCGATATGATATACATCCCACTATACGTGCAATGGTATATTCCTATAAAGGAAAAATTAAAGGATTTAATAAGTGGATTTTGTTACGAAAATTAAGAATAATTTAATATTTTAAGTATAAACTTGTATAATTATTTCTACATATTTAAATTTAACTCAATTTAAATAATCATTAGAATCTCATTTTCTCACCAAACATATATTCAACTTTCGAGTAAGGGCAAAAACTATTTAACCAAGGCAACGCAATAAAAAACCCAACAGTGAATATCTAAATCAGTTTTCAATATTTCAGAATAGCCTAATTTCACAGAATTAATTACGTGATAGATTAAGTCTTACCGGATATAAAATAGTAAGCAGCTACTGAAGGATAGGCGAAATTATTTAAGAGAAATCAAAAAAGGTGTTTTGGTCTCATGCACATTGGAATAACATCGAGTTTAACATTTATAACACTTTCATAAGTTTTACCACAAAGTTTGTCAATGGAGAACATTAAAAAAATGCTTATTACCAATCAATAAATATAGAGAATAAACCAAGTTAAAGATATAGTCATAGAAACTAAACTCTCTTCCCTTCTTCTCTTTCAATATTCAACAAATATAATTAAAAGAAATACATTATTCTGAAAAGTAATCTATGCCTCAGTGGTTTTTATCTGAACGAGAGAGCTACGCTAGAAAAAGAGCGAAGCAATAAATAAAAACTTAGAATTTCGAGAAGTTATTCCGCGGTAATCCGAACTGAAAAACAGTGACCGGGAGTTATTATTTTCCCGATGGATTTTTAGAGAAGAGAGATCCCCATTCGGCCTAATACAGTGTAAAATGGCGTAACCTTTCCCGACAAATCCTATCCCGGCATATCCTCTCATGCCGTATCATACTACATATCCCAGAGGAATTTCAGTCACGCCGCCCCACTGACCTCCCTCACTTTCTCTCGCTTTCCCTCGCTGCTGCCACGCCAAACGCCGACCTGCATCTCTCACCCAACTCCCCCTCAAAAACACTCTCTCACGCCATCCTAACAAAACTACCTCGCCCTCCCTTTTCATCCGAATCCACCACTCTCTTTCCACATAATGCACTGCGATACCCCACTTAATTATTTCCCCTTCTCCCTTTTTCTCTTTATCTCCGCCTCCAGTTCCCTCCATCTCTCTTCATCCACCTATCCCTACCCTGCCTACCTATCTTCCTCTATTTTTCCCTCTATCCTGTCTCTCTCCCCCTCCTCCTTCAGCTAACCCCTTCTTCCTCTCCCTTTTCCCTTCTTCTTCCTCTCTCTCACCCTTCCATTTCGCTCCATCACTATCTCTTTTTCTCACTTTTCCCTCTTCTTTTCAATTTATCACCTCTTCCTACATCCCTCTTTCCACTCTCCTGTTCCCTCTCCCTTCTTTCTCCCTCTTTTACTCTCTCTCTCCCATTCTTTATCCTCTCCCTTCCATTCTCTCCTTTCTCCCTCTTCTGCTCCACCTCCCTCCCTCCCTTTTCCTCTTCCACTCCCTTTCCCTCCATCTCACTCTCTCCTTTATCCCTTCCATTTCCCTCCCTCCTCCTCCAGCTCCTCTTTACCTCTCTTTTTCCTACTCAATCTCTCCCTTTCCTTCTCTCTTTCCTCTCTCATCCCAATTATCTCCTTCTCCTCTCTCCTTCTTCTCTCCCTCCATCTCTCTCTCTCTCTTCTCCACCTCTTGTATTTCCTCTACCTTTTATTTTCAGATAAATTTCTTCTACATTAACATATACGTATATTATATACCTTATCTCTTTCCAACAGCAGTCATTATTGTATTTCTGCTATCTAGGGTTTTCGCAGGTTTTTTCCACCCCCCTTCTCTTCATGGGTGTTTTCCTGCGTGGTTTTTTTACTGGGTTGGCCATGCCTGGCTCTACCTGGGTTTTTACCACAAATATTATATCTTTCTAAGAATCTTCTCTAATGTGCAATGTGATATTTATTGTTCTGTCCTTGTTGTATTTATTTGACGCCCTTTTATTGTTCTAGTTCTGTTTGCATACACATTTGTTCGTGTTATTATTTTGTAATCAATAACGTAGGGTTAAATGGAAGAGGGGACCTTATGGTCTCAATTTCGCCCTGAAAATAAAGTCATCTATCTATCTATTTACCTATCTACCTTCCTCCCACTCTCTTCTCTATCCAATTCTCCTCCTCCATTCCTCTCCTTCCCTATATTTTACATCCTCTCCCTCTCTCGCTCTATTTTCCCCTCAGACCTTCTTCGACGCTATGCAAAACCTTTTGAACAACCTCTCCCTTCATTATCCCTCTTTCCCGTTACAGACAGCGCTTCCTGTCAGCCCTCCCTCCCCCACTCCACCATTTTTCCTCCTCCCGCTTTTTTTTTTGAAATCCCAACTCCAACCCGCGCAAACCTTGCCCTCGCTCCTCGTTCCGCACTTTTCAGGCCGTGGCTTCATTTCCAATTACCTCACTCCGCTTCGTTCTTGGGAGATAAAGGGAGAGAAGGTGGTTGAGAGGCGGTAAGAGGGAGAGGGTTGTGCGCGAGGGCGTAAAGGAGCCCTTGCGGTTGAATAAGAGATACAGAGAGAGTTTTGTATGGGGAGGAGGGTAAGTGTGTGCGGGGGAGGAGGGTAAGTGTGTGCGAGGGAGGAGGCGCTAAGAGAGGGGAGAAATGGGAAAGGTTGAAAATCCACGGTTCCAGAACGAAGGTGAAAAGGGAAAGGAAGGAAGGAAGGAAGGATAGGGCTTGGCCGAGGGGAACACCGGAAGTCGGATGGGTTTAATAGAAAAAAGAAATAGGGGCGGAAAGGACAAAAGGGAATAGGAAGAGGGAGTAGAGGGTTGAGGAAGAACGAGAGAACTGGGATAAGAGGAGAGAACAAAAGGATTCCAAAAGAAATGTTATTAATCGAAATTTTCATGGGATTAAAAAAAACTGTAGAAGGCGATAAAGTAACAAGGAAATAAAGTTTTTTTCAATGTAGAATATAATAATTTGAAAGTTCTCCTAAAATGGGAAGACTACGGTTCGCGGACTGGATCCATTTTGCAACCAACTTAACATGACCCGCACATTCTTTCAGGAATATTTCACGATTCCAATAACTCTTACAAGTTTTTCCTTCGCGGGTTGCGGGTTGAAATATTTCTAGGGTGTGACTTCCTTCCGCGCAAGTTGTCATGTACTTTTTTCGAGTAGCTAAAAAATGTATCCTCTAATCCGGCTCGCCGAAGATCTTGGTTCTCCTGATGTCACCAGTCACGTACGAAACTTGGCTCGCCATACAGTTCATGCGAAGGCCGATAAAAATAATATGTTTATCCTGACTGCTAAAGGTTAGAGTTGTGAAAATCGGTGAAAATCTATTGCCACCGTATTTGGTAGAGAAACTGGTACGAGTATATTCTTTCCGACGTGACAGTCATAAATTCGTTTCTGTTATTCATGCAGGTCACATTGATCCCCTACTTTGAGACTAATTAATTAATATTGTGCTCAGAGAGAACGAAAGATAAATAGCTAAAGATAGACGTAGAGAAGGAGAAACTTGCTATATTAAATTTGTAGGGCTTCTATCTAGTGTACTTTGAGAGCAATGATACATCATTTTGGGTCCAATTAACCAACTATCTCTCATATCAACTACAATTGTGCGATTGAATGATGAAAGCGTCTTTGACCGTGCAGGAATACTGAAAAAACATTTAATTCATGATAAATTCTCTAGGAGAACAGTAAATCCATAAGACCTCATTACAATGGCGTGAATGCAAAAAACATTTTTTAAATGAAGCTCAACCTTGAAAATCTCCTACCATAGCGAAATTATTACGTAAATTATATGCAAAGCAACAGTAATGAAAAGAATATGTCACCAAAATCTTTTATAACGAACAAATAATCTGAATTTTTTCTTGTTTTAATCTTTTAAAGCCGCCTATTTTATAAAGCAAAAAGATTTTATTTTTGTTTTTTTTTATTCTTACTTGTTAGCTTTCTTAAGGAAAAACCTAGTATACGCTTTGGTAAATATACGCGTGAGTGAACCTAATTTTGAATGTTTTCCGCCCAATTATTAGAAAATTAAAAGGAAAGGTACCTATGTATGAACGCTCGAAACGAAAGATAATCAAAAGCAATTTTTTGCTGGAAACGAGCAAGAGAGTAGAGAGAGAGACAGACGAGGGACGGGAGAGTGATCCACCGCTACAGAAAAGTACGCGATGGAGCAAGAAAAAAAAATGAAGAGCACGAGGTCACCGAAGAGGCAATAAGAATTAGAATTTTCGGGCTCCGAAATTTAAAGGGGGAAGATTGAATATGACTAAAATAAATATGAATGAAAGGAGAGGATAATAAAACAGCGGGAATGAAAGGAAACAGGTAAGAGAGGGTGAGGTAGGGAAACGAATTTTGAAAAAGAGGGCGAAAAGGAGGGGTAAAAGAGTTGGGGAAGGAAAGAGTGGAAGGGAGAGAGAAATGGAGAGAAAGACGGAGGAATTGAGAGAAGGTAGGCTGATAGAAACGTTAAAAGAGAGAATCTAAGGTAAGAGAATAATAATTACGAGTGTCCGTCTGTAAACTATCGACTTTGAAGCTTAATAATATCTCGCAAACGACTTAACCGAATTTGATGAAATTTTCAGGACAGCATTGTGATATAATAAAAAAACGTATTAATGTATCGAGCTCGAGATCAAAGACCCGGAATCGACTCCAGAGGACAATTTACATTTCCCATAAGGTTGCACGTAAAAATCGGCTTTACGACGTGCAGGCTTTCGTTCTTTTTGAGATTAAAATTAGAAATAAGTAATTAACCTACAATCTTCGGATACGATCCTTTTTTGAAGAAAACATTACCAAGTTTCTTATTCTGATCGTCTTTTTCAGCATACGGTTCGAAATTGTTCATATTAAACGTTTAATTCAGATATTTTGAGGAAATTTTGCCATTTTAACGGGATGTTGCCTTGACCACCAATCCCATTGTTAGACCTCGATAACATGCCTTCCGTTTCTGATGAGACGTCGCAAATTTCCAATAATGTTAGCTTTTGCAATGACCATCAACAAATCTCAAGGACAATCATTCGACGAATTGGGCGTTTATCTTCCTGAACCAGTTTTTGGACACGGTCAACTATATGTAGCGCTTACAAGATGCAGGAACCATGAAAATCTCTCAGTTTATGTAGAAGACACATATTATCAAGGAAAAGTTTTGTCTGATAATCGTACATTTACCAAAAATGCTGTTACTAAAGAAATATTATTAAATCACTAAAATAAAGCTTTTTCTATTAAATACATTTCGTGTTTCATTCTTCCCGTCATTTTTGGCGGGTTAACGCCTAGTATACTAGAATGAGAGAAAGGATAAATAGATCGATATGATGATATAAGGAGAAGCTAGGCGGGCAACCGGACGAAAATCTTTATTCGTTGTAATTGAGACTATATAATACATTCTAACATTTAAAACTTCGTCATGCAAATTAAATCTCAGCGTTTATGTATTTACATAAATAGACCGCAAATAAACGTAGCACAACTGGGAAGTTAAGATATTTGAATATTTACGTATTAATAAGCAGAAGAATAAGAGGATCTAAAATAAAGCCATGAGTTTGAGCTATATGGGGTAAAAAATACTGTTACTAGGACTATTCATCACAGAAAAATATCCTACTTCTATAAAATACCCAAGAATAGAAGGGCTGAGAAAAATAGCAAAATTACCGTGTAAAGAGAGTGCAGTGACTTTATCTATTGTAGTTTTGTAGAAGGTGGATTTTAGATATGTATATTTTAAATATGACGCAGGGGAATAATTTTTAATAAGCAGTGGTAGAGCGTTAAATAAATAGAAAGAGATAGATGGGAAGGCGGAAGAACGGGAAAAAGGAGATAAATGGAGAGAATAGAGTAAAATAAAAGTTACAAGAGAGAAACGAAGGGAGGAGGGTCGAATCAGAAAAATAACAGAATAGGAACAGAGGACGATAAGAGAGGAGAGATAGAAATAGAATGAGATATGAATAAAGAATCAAGTGAAGGGATTTGAAGAGCAAAAAACTGATGTGGCCAACACATGACTTTCTTCATATTTAGTGTATAGTTATTTAAATTATTATGAATAGCATTATAAGACAAAATTATTATTTCGTATCGTAAAAGAATACAGTCGTCCTTATTGCCGTAAATTAGATATATTTTGAATATGTTTACAGAATTCACCGCTACATGGAGGTGGCGCTGTACACTGGAAATTACGAAAAAAGTTGAATATCTCCGAAATCGACTGTTCTACGAAAATTTGTTTCAAACAAAACCTGGAAGAAATATTATTCTCTATAACTTTGGTCCTCAAGAAGATTACCAATAACGACGTTTTTAAGGAGATATTTGACGGAAGCCGAATAAACCGATTATTTTTTATAAATAATTCCTAAACAATAACTGCTATGGAAAATTGTTTCAAATGAAAGTTGTAGGAAATTACATTCTCTATAATCTTTTTATAGAATTGTATATACAATAATGATGATTTAACGGAGAAATACCGCAAAAACCGAATCGGGTTTCGAATAAACCTCGACTTCCGGTTAACCGTTATTGTCCAAAAATCAGTTCTTTGTGCTCATGCTAAAGTGTTATATATGAAGTTTGGTAACGATATGGCTAGTAGTACTTTTTGAGTTAGAACGCCCACAATCACATACACACGCACTCACACACAAACATCATTCGGAAAATAGCCTAAACGTGTTCCATGGACCTCAAAACGTATATTTCCGTTGAAATCTCGAAGTCGATTTTTTTCGTGATCACAATACTTTCCCATTACTACGTATGGAGAAAGTAAAAATGAGGAAAGGGACCAGGAAGAACGAATGGGAAAAGATAAAAGAAGAACAAAGACTGGAAGGCAAGAAGAGGGACAGATAGAAAAACGTAGGAAATAAAACAGGCAGTGATAAACGCGAAAGAGGTGACGGACGAAGTAAGAGAGAAAGGAGGTCAAGTGTTATAAAAAACGCCTCGAGAGATAATGCCTTCGAAAGCCCGAGGGAGGGATAGGAATGGAGAAAATAGAGAGAGAGAGGAGGAGGGGCGGAAACAGAAAGAATGGAATATGGGCACGAAGCGAGGGTGAGGAGGAAAAGGAAAGAATAATGGAAGAGGAAGTGGATGATGGCTTTAGGGGTCAGAGGATCACAAAGTGCGGTCAGCAGACTTGGAGGTATTTTTCGAACTCTTTGTGAATGCCACTGGGAAAAAAACAAAGAAACTGAATTGTTTTATGGAACGGCGATATCAAATTCTTGCATAATCAATTTTGGAACTTTGTACGGCATGCCAAAGAAGCCTTAAGTTCGATGGTTGATGTCGAACGGCTACATATTAGATAACTGAAAAGTCTTCTCAGAATAAAACAACCAAACAAATTGAACTTCAAGAGTTACATAAACTGTATTAGTATACGACTAGGCAAAAATGTATTCCCATAAATACGCCAAGATCTTCCTTCTACAACATTATAAAAAAAACGGGCACCCCATCCTATAGGAAAACTAATAGAATATATTCGAATTTTCAGGATGATAATAGAATATCACGGTTTTACTGGATAATTCCACCGAGTCACAAGTGTTCGAGCAAGCTGTAGGGTTGTTTTTCGATTTTTCCATTCGCCTCTCTCCATAACGTGCCCCTCTGAATGACCGAAAACGGGCTATCGTTAATCAATTTTTCAAAACACCCCCTTAACTGAACCCCAGATTTACACAGAATCACCCTACCTCCCATTAAGAACTCGAATAACTTGAAGAGAGATGGCGGTAGTTTGAGAGATTGTAAAAAAAAATCTGATGTGGCCAACACATGATTTCTCCATATTTGGGGTATAGGTATTTAAATTATACTGAATAGCATTATGAGGCAAAATTATCATTTCGTATCGTAAAAGAATACTGTCGTCCTTATTGCCGTAAATTATATTTTGAATATCTTTACAGAATTCACCGCTACATGGTGTTGGCGCTGTATACTGAAAATTACGAAAAAGTTAAATACCTCCGAAATGGATGGTTCTACGAAAATTTGTTACAAACAAAACTTGGAAGAAATATTATTCTCTACAACTTTGGCCCTCACGAAGATTACGAATAACGAAGTTTTTAAGGAGATATTTGACGGAAACCGAAAAAACCGATTATTATTTATAAATAATTCCTAAAAAATAACTGCTATGGAAAATGGTTTCAAATGAAAGTTGTAGGAAATTACATTATCTATAACATTTGTATATAATTGTATATATCATAATGATGTTTTAACGGAGAAATATCGCAAAAACCAAATCGGGTTCGAATAAACCTTGACTTCCGGTTAACCGTTATTGTCCAAAAACTAATCAGTTCTTTTTGCTCATGCTAAAGTGTTATATATGAAATTTGGTATTAATATGACAAGTACTTTTTGAGTTAGAGCGCCCACAATCACATACTTCCATCCATCCACACACACACACATACATCATTCCGAAAATGGTATAAACGTGTTCTAGGGACCTCAAAACGTGTATTTCCGTTGAAATCTCGAAGTCGATCACAATACTTTCTCATTACTTCGTATGGAGAAAGTAAAAACAACTGATTTTGGGTGCCAAAACGAGAGACAGTGGAAAAGAGGAAGAGCCAGAGAGAGAGACAGAATGGGATAAGGAAAGTGTTATATAGAGAACAGTCGTTGAATAGAGTTAGAGGGAGAAAGAAACAGAGCGAGAGAGAGGGGGGGGGGGGAGAACAGGTTCGGTAAGTGGATGAGGAAGAGAAGACTAACTCTGGAATCAATCAATGGTAACCAACGAAGCTTCTATTGTTTCCCTGTTCTCCTTCGACAGAAAAAAACAAAACCTTTGTTTTTCACCCCCGAAACGTATTCTCCGCGACAACAGTGATAGAGAGAAATGTAGGGAGAGGAATTGGAAACTCTCCCCCTAATCCCTTAGCGAAAAAAAAGTTCATTCTTTCCCTCACAGAGACAACGCACACGCACACGTGCACTCACGCACAAACAAACCAAAATGGTTTTTGGGAGAGGAAGAGGACGGGACGATTCTATGACACTGACGACCTGACTTAGCCTCTCTTTTTACTCTCTCTCTCACTCTCCCACCTCCGTCATCTCCCTTTCTCTCCATCATCTGGGTCCCAAAACGTATCTTCCCGATGGAGATGGGGTGGAATACGACATTGTTTAGATCTTTAGATAGAAATTCGGCAAATGATACGACCCTACATCCCTCCCTCTCTCTTTCTCTCTCTCTGTCTCTCGCCCCAAAAACAGATCTCGGGAATTAATCCACGTGCACGTGCTGCGCATTTTAAACCATGCTTCCGTAAAAACAAATCCAATGAACCGGGTACAAAATCGAATAGAATAAATAGAGGAGAAATTATTAAAATTGTACACAATTTAAATAAGTATAAAAAGGAAAAGGCAATGAAAGTTAATTATAACTTAAAATAATTAAAATTAGTCTGCCATTTGCATGGAATTTCATATTGTTTGATATGACGTGCCTTTCTTTTCTAAGAAATCAGTGCTTTTTTACCTCAAGTTCAATGCAAACTTGATGTTAAGAGCCGAATATAGAGACATATACTTTATTCATATCAATAATATTTCACGTAAACCTCATCAGGTTTATATAAAATACTCTCTGTAAGTCTCTTCTTATTTCACTGATATGAAATATTGGGGAAATTATTCAAGTTACGTTTTTTCACAAGACCGTTTCACGCAATGTTTGCGATTTGCGTCAACCGACACATAAAACACCTCCACAATAAGCTGCACTTGTTTTGTACGTTTTATCTGAGAAAAAATAACGCATTGAAGGTTGTAACACATGCCATACTTTTTCTTCAAAGCCAAAGGCAAAACGCCGCCTAGGAATTACCAGCAATCTTAAAAGGTTGCCTGAACCTTTTTATTTGCTTTGTGTTTATAATCTAGTAGGCATTTCGTTCCTCACGATCTCGGGCCGAGAGAAAGTAAATTTCCTCGGTGGGGCCATTCATGCAGGAAATCGGCTGCCATTGAGCGCGGTTGCAATAACGGAGAGAAGCCAGTGGGGATCCCATTTTCTGCCCGTTTTTCACCGATTAAATCGTACTGCTACCTAAAAGGCGTTGAAAATCGCTCTTAATTACTTTTTAGCGTACGATTCAATTATTAATTGCATCGGAAAAAGTGACGCGTCTCTGTTCCGAATGCGCTTTCACATTGGTTTTGTGTTTTTCATTTTTCACTCGAGTCTTTTTTTTTCCTTTACGAATACATAGAAATTTTGTGACACGCCTCTGATAACTCTATACATTGAAATTTTACGGTAGGCCTATGATAACTTTGTCATTTTGTTTCCGTTTCGACCCATATAATTTCTTAACTGTTAATCCGTAAAACATATATAATAAGATATTATTAAAGATACATAGTACGTTCGTCGGATTATTTACGCATAATTTTGTGTAACTATATTATATTTATTTTTCAAGTTCTTCAAAAAATAACGAAATCATATCTAACGTCTGAAGTTGATAATGATAAAAGGATGTGATAAGCGTTACAGCGCTAAAATTAGTGGCTTCAATTTTATAAATTTAACTCGAAAAATGTTATGCAACTTATGTTAGAAAGCTGCATTAGATTTTTCAGTATTAAATTTAATGAGATACAATCCCACAAAATTGGGGCTTTCTCGGTCGCTTTGATTGACATTAGTTTTAATAATGGCACAGTAGTAATCTCGATGAAAATTACTACTTGTATAAATTTATTTTAAAGTAATTTGTAATCATTTTAATCATCCGAATTTAACCTGTTTTAAAATAAGTATGGGCTTAACAATGAGGCTTATTCATCACGCAAATTGAATGTTTTTTCTTAAAGGGAAAATATACTTATTACGACGAGATCGAATCGATTTTTTATTTCCGGTTAATGAAAATAATTTTAATGTCAATGTCGAGAAGAAAAGGAATGAATGAAACCATCATCTGAAATCGTAATGCTTTCTTCTTCGTCGTTGGCCAACTTTTACAGGCGACCTTCATAAATTACACCAAAAAACACGCAAAAAAAACTTCGTTTTGAGTGACTATTAACCTACATCGCATGTAATTTCGCCCTATATTCCTCTTTTATAACCGCCAATTTAAACGTATTCACGTGCCATCGATCCAACACGCTTTGATTGCCGCGATCTGTGATCACTCCATCCGACATGGTTTCCTCGATTGGATTTCTCGCTCGTATTTTCAATCGAGACTCGAAAGTTGCGGTATAATTAATAACGCAAAAAAATGGAAATGTGTTCGCGCAAAAAAATCCCAATGATCCGTGAAAATCGAGAATGGGCGTACTCAGAACATCTTTTGAGACAGAATAATAGATCTCAAGCACGCGAAATGAGAGAGAGAGAGGAAGATTTAAAGAGGTAGGATGGTCCATCGTTAACGGTGGTCTGTGTGCGTGTCATTGATCTGAAAGACCTTTAACGTCGCCCTTATTAACCTCTTATGCCTTATATATGCCATTCATAAAAAACCTTCATTATTCTTTAAGTAGGTATTAAGTTCACAACACCGTTATAATAAAGAAATTTAAAACAACGATGCGAAAACTTTTTAATAATAATAATCATTTATTTAACACAAACAGGTTTCCCCAATTACATGTGTTCATTAGAACACATGTAATTTTCTATGACAAGCACAAACGACCATGCCCTTGGCAGGATTCGAACCCGCGACCCTTGCAGTGGGAGTTAGACACGCTAACAACCACTCTACCAATTTACGTAGTAATGTAGAGTTACGAGTGCTTCGGAGGGTCGCATTAGAATTCACATTCAAAATTGAGAGAATACTGCCGATGAAAATAAAATTTAAATAATAAATTCACCAAATTCTAAAATTTTAAGAAAATTATAAATTTGTCCGTAATAACTTTCAAGGATCACTTTCATAAAATGCTCTCCGGGACAATCTGCGGGCCGCGGGCTCCAGTCTGCCCGTCTCTGGTCTGAAATTTACATTTCGAAATAATTTTTGAAAAGCAAAAACGCATAGTTAGCTACAATGGTTTTTGTGCGTCTGTGAGAAACTTCGAGGGCATTAATCGACCGACGAACCGTAAAGAGCCAAATACAGTCAAAAAGCATTCCAGCAAGAAGTCGAGTATTTCGATGAGCTAAAGTTAGTACTACTTTTGCTCCGACGAGCAGAGTCGTCCTGTGACTGAAGACAGTTTATGTAAAATAGACAGATGACAAGACATCCGGTGAACATTAGAAATTTTAGTTACTTTTTTCCCAGTTCGAGATGAGAAAATTTTAATGGAGATATGGAACAGGAATGGCCATCGAGAGGGGTAGTTTTAAAAATGCCACTGGAATGTTTATTTCTTCGACATTAAAGAACGTTTATTTTTTGAAATTTTAAATTATACATACATACATACATATATATATATATACGAAAGGATACAGTCGTGAATATATTAAATGTTAAAAAAATGAACAGGTGAAAACAGCACCTTCAGGAAAACTCCATTAATTCCCCCAAACGATGATTGTTATTGTCCATCTCAAATCGACTTAAGCAATTTTTACCAGAAGTTACACTCTAATATCGTTTTAACGATAAAATAGAACAGCGCTACTTATACTTCCGAGAGAAAGAGAGAGTTAAGAGATTTCGATGGAGCCCGCTGATTGGTTGCACTCGCCTCATCCCCACGGAGCGGAAACGGGTGCTATTGGCCATTAGCATTAACGCCAGGAAGATCCTCTCTCTCTCTCTCTCTTTCTCTTCTAAGTAAGTGGGGAGAAGGTGAGGTGAAAGACGCAGAGGGGAGCGACCTTTCCCCCTTCTTTCGGACGTCCTCTAATTTAATGAACTGATGGCCGTGTCTAATGAGTAATTCCACAGGCGTGCGGAAATTAATTCGCGTTAAAAAAAAAACTTCTCGCCGGCAATTCATTTCGGATTTTCCCGGACCTGCAGGTTCTCCCGCGAGAGGACAGACAGTGGGAGGAGAGTTTGGGAGGAGGCATGGAGAAAGGAGGAGGGGTCTTTCGCGTCCTGCCCCAATGCTTTCTCCTCGAAAGGGAGTGAGTGCCCGCCTCGCTCGCTCGCTCGCTCCACGACAGCGATGAGTGAAAGCTTTTTTTCGACCGAGTTTGCAGAGAAAGCCTTCCACCTCTTCGGCTGGGGAGAGGGAGAATTAGCCGTAGAGCAGGGGTGGATAAACTTTTTTACGAGGCATTAGCAGTTACGGCATTAACAGATTCGAGAGCATTAGGGTTCGCATCGGAGGTAAATTGAAATGATGGAATCGATCAGTGAGCATCGACAATTAATAACATTTTAGAGTCGTAAGTTCATTAAAAAGATCTTCGTGGAAGAATGGAAAACCCATATTTTACGGGGAAAAATGATCATATGCACAAGTTACGCAGTAGGAAGCAAAAGACTGATGTGGGGAAATATTGTTTCATCAATAGGGGCATAGTCGAATGGAACGCTTTACCTGAAGAGTTCTTCAATCACTTGCCTAAAAATGTGAAATTGTTTAAAAATAATCTTAAGAAATATAATCAAAAAGGGCAGTAGTAATGTAAAATGATTGTAAATTCCTGTATATTAGCTGCTTCGAATTGCATAAGTATATTCTTCATTTTAAATTATTATTATCCATGTCTTATTATATTATTTAATCTATAGTTGTATTCACTATCAGATTTTATATTCTGCATTTATTTTTCATTTTTTGTATTTTCCTTGCCACCTGGATATGCCTAATTGCAAGTACCTGTGTAAATAAATAAAAAAGAAAGATTTTTTCGAACCATACTTTTAATCAAAAAATATGAAATAATTTATATTACATTCACGGCCCGCTTTCATTATGGCATAATCGCATAAATTTACATTGATACCCTGCAAGACGCCAGAAGCGTTTTATCAATGTACCGAATATAAACTCAAATGCCTTAACATTTCTCGGTTATACAGACTATTTCAACGTATTCCTTGGCACGCTCTGATCTAACCCTACGCTCACTAAAACCGATGGGCGCAATTACGCCGCGTACGTCTTCAAGGAATTCGGAGCGGGGCGTAGTTTGCCCATCACTTCAATAGACTCTCCCCCTCATCTTTTCATTAGACTTTTCTTCTTCCACCATTTCTATCTCCCATGCCTATTCATTCCTACTCCCGCGACTCGCTCCTGTTTCCGGTCGTGGATCTCTAGATTGGTATCATTTTGAGGCCCGCGTTCGAGATTAGATATGTCGAGATGAGTCCATATAAAAAAAGATATGAGAGGAAGAAGAGAGAAAGAGAGGTGGAGAGAGAGCGGCAGAGTGTAAGAGAAAGGGCATTAAAGTGGTTTAGCGGATGGATTCCGGGGCGTTATATTAATATGGAGGCGTTTAAGGGGAAAGTGTGATGCGGAGGCCGTCCTCTGTTGCCATGGGGCTGCTCATTAGTTTGATTGCGTCGTCGTGAATGGATTCGTGTTGTCGGATCGAAAGACCGCCCTCCTTCATTTGAATTCTCTCTATCTCTCGCCGTGTAAAACCAGCCCGTGCCGACGATATACTCGAGTCACCTTAATTCTTGTCGAAAATTTCCAGGTTTTTAGTGTCGGTAATAAATTCGCTTCTCGATGGCGCGTTTGAGAGGAGAATTTCTAAATAAAGAGCGGCAATTTTGTAGACTTATAGCGGCAATAAATGTAACGACGCGTAATGAAATTTGCCTTAATGCAGTGTGCGCTTTTTTCCGTTAGAAAATTTCTCAGATTTATTTTAAAATAATTAAATTAAAGGGAGCAAAAACGCGTATGTTAAGATTCTACTTGTCATCTTAACTTAAATAAAAACTACTCGAGAATTCGTAATATGCTGCGAGTAGAATACAAAAATCATTATTTACCTTGGAGATTCCATAAAAAATAAACGCATTTAAAGTTCGATACATTTGTCATGCACAACTTTGATAACAAACCAAAGTTTTATACATTTTCTTGATTTAACAATATCCTTTTACCAATCTCATTCGCGTGAATTGCAAAGCAAAAACTTTTGTCGGTTGATTTATCAAGCGAATAAAACTTTCGAATATCATGTTCCATTCCCTGATCTTAGTTATATGTGAAAATCACTATTCATTAAGTATAAGGGAAAAAACAGCTGATTTCATACTGGTCCAAGATGAAACGAATTATAAAAAAAATTTCATATTTAAAATAATTTATTTCACCCTTAAAAATCACCGTTTTGTATAATTTAATATATTTAACAGTTCTATTTTATCGCTTTACAATGTTTAGCTAATGTTAAACTGTGAGCTAAGCGAGCGAGAGAGACAGATGCAGAAAAAAGTCAAGGAACTACTTTTTCCGAACCCATAACGTTACGCGCACATAGAGACATTAACTGGTCCATCGTTCGGATAAAATCACACAAGTCTCCAATTCAACACGAAACGTAATTCCCAAAGATTAATCCATTATGCCAGTAAAGGGCAAGCAAGTAATTGGACACGAAAGAGGCGTTATAGAATGGAACAAATAATACACGAAATCGTTTTTTTTTTACAAAATTTGAATAAGTTACGTGATAATACGTGTGGAAGTTCCTAGTGCAACGGCCTTAAAATTACGCAGAAAATTCCTTTGACTCCATAACGTTCTGGGCGTTCGCTTTTCAAGCTTATTAAAGACGTTACGGGTGTATTTTTTGGGTTTTTCTTTGGTCGATGCATATATGGACGGAAATTGAGATTCACAGTGTTATATTTAAAGATTTCTATTGAAGTATGTAAGACGTTTCAAGTCGTCAGTGCTAAAATGTCTTTTTCAGTCTTCATTTACTTTTGTAGTGCTTAATACTTATGTATCCATTAGATTCGCGTCAGTTAATTTTTTTGTTGAGGCGAAGATTTAGAAACACGGCGTATGATCGTAAATGATATTTTTATCTAGAACAGAAAAATGCAATAGATGATTGCCCACATTAGGGAAAAAATTCCTACGATATTTACCTAAAGTAGCTCATACACCAGTGACGATTTAATTACATATAAGAAAATTCTATCTCGAAAGGTCATCAACTCCTCAATGCCGCCAGCGGAAGAGAGAGAAAGAAGTAAGACAAGCCACTTAATCGACGGAAGTGGTTTTTTAAAAAAAATATATATGTATTTACGCCGACCACCTGCCAAGACGAGTTCAAACATCGCCGACGAAGCATTGGCGAATAAAAACTGGAAAGGAGTCAAAAGGTTCACATAAATTAAAATAAAAAAGATCGTGACGGTAATTAGTATTGATTTCAACGCGTCATAAATTCCGACGAAACTGATGTCTTCTCACTCCACTGCAAGATAACACGACAACAAAAACCACTGTTGTAATTCCGCCAATGAATGGGCGGCATTTATCATCAACGTTCGAGTAGGTTGAAGTGGTGTTAAAGAATAGAACATACTGCATGGATAAAAATGAACCCGACGAACTATGTCGCACCATTAACAATAAAAAAAAAGCCGGAAATTCGGACATAAAGCTGTCGTAATCATTGGTGACTCACCGATATTAGTTATTAGTTATTTTGCATTTTAAATGTGTGTATAAATTTCCAAAATCTATATTTTAAAATGACGCCCGATATTTTTCTAGTCTTATATCTAGAGACTGCCAATTGCATCGAGGATGATCTTTTATTGAAGCTCTAGCCATTTACATGCCATAAAAATTATAAAAACCTTCAAAAGTTCAATAGGAGCCTTGTATTTATGGTTATCCGTGAGTTCAGGTAGGCCTTGTAAAAAGGCAGATACCTCAAAAGTCGCGTTGAATAGTACATCGCCGCTATACTCTCAAGACTTCCCTCTTTCATTCTTGCCATTACAATAAGAAAAAAGAGAAATTTATGAAAAATTTTCCATGTGTGATATGAATATAAGGTAACGAGAAAGCACCGACTCATGCATTCCCATTAATTCGTATTTAAATTAAAATCTAAACACCCGATGCGTATTATTTCATGATGAGGGAGATAACATTATTATGGCCACTGTAATAAAAAAAGAAACATTATCTGATACGGTAATGATCGTTAAAAATCTTCTTTTTTTTTACGCTCGAACCACAATGTGCTGCCGATACTATCTATCCATTCCCTATCGAAAGCAATGGCGGCTACCCTTATATTAATGCACGCGGCACGTAAATATCGTTTTCTTCCGGGAGGAGCTCATAACACGGCGGAAAGGTAGTGCGGGTGGGTCCATGGGGAGAAAGAAGAGAAGGAATAGAAGGGTCAGTGCGTGTGTG
This sequence comes from Uropetala carovei, assembly GCA_036926305.1. Lineage (NCBI taxonomy): Eukaryota > Metazoa > Arthropoda > Insecta > Odonata > Petaluridae > Uropetala > Uropetala carovei. The sequence goes on from JAXCHB010000360.1 coordinate 206,543, forward strand.
CATGCACACGGAGAACGGGGCCCCCTGGTGGAGGGAGGAGGGCAAGGGTTGGTTTCTCTCGCATCTCGCTGCAGCTCTTGCCACGACCTCTTGCTCTTCACAGAGGTCGAGCGGTGGAAGAAGGCACTGGTAAAGGTTGAGCGGGGGGGTAAATCGAGGAGGGGGGAGGATCAGGTGACCAAAAGGGGGTGTGGGAGAGTTCGTCCGCGAAAAGGATGGAGTGGGCAATAGAAGAGGGGAAACACACGATGAGTCTAGGATTTGATGGGGATGGAAATTAGAGAGAACGATGAAAAGATAGGATAGAGGCGAATGCTTTCAAAAAATTGACTTTCCAGAAAAAAAACTATATAACTGACTCACAATTAACCAGCTTGGTAGCCTGCTTCAGTGATTACCTGCCGATAGTTAATTCTATAAATAAAAAGAACGGGTTTACCAAAGCGTTTTGCGGCTGTTGGACTGACCTCGAACTTTCGTTGGATTCCAGCCACGTGATGAGATTTCAGTTTTTATATCTTGATAATCAGTATAATAAAGTGGCTTTATAAAAACAAAATTGATCCTATTATTTATGTCTTTATTCTCCACAAACCTCTAATGGGACATACCCTCGCGCGTTTTTGAATTCAATAAGAAAATTCACAGAAATATGGATAAAATACGCTGAAAATATTTCAATAGGAGAAGGTGAAATAACATAACAAAAAATAATGCTCCCTAACAAATTATGCAGCTCTTTAATAGCCATGAAAAAACTTATAAGGCTATTTGAGAGGCATACTCTATCAACTCGGTTCCAGTCATAAGGTGATGTCGATAATTCTCCTTTGAATTGCTATCGATGATGAATATCTCTTGAGAAGGAATACAAGGTATTAATTAGTAAGAAGTCCAACTAGGAAGCAATAACACCATAACTTACAGCAGCTGAGTCGGGGATTGATAAGAACAACATGTAACTGTTTTTAATCGAACGAGAATTACCCACTTAATCAGATTTCTAATTCGTGGATGAAAAGAAAATAACATACTCAGACAAATATTTGGAAAATACTGAAAGTGGAAAGCGTATTTTAAATACACTCGGACTTAAATTTATTGACTTCTCCCTAATGGCGTAAAGGTAAGATATTAAGATTTCGGAAGTTTAATGGGAAAATGGTGTCATCCTCCATTTCTCAGGAAGAAGAGGAAGGTGGGTTAAAGAGTGAAAGTAAGAAGCAGAGCGATACAATGGAGAACAGGTAGCGATAACGTGAGAGAGAGAGAGAATCGATATCGCAGATTCGAAGCTGGGAGGCTGGTTATTTTGAGAAGTTTATATTCTGGTCTGCGGAAAGAAAGGAAAATGAGTGCTTCATTAATCTTCGCCAGACGGGTTGAAAAAAAACTCTTGTTGGCTTTTCGCACGTTCCATTAGGAACGACGGGAAATGTATCATCTAAGGTATAAACATGTCACACCGGAAACGTGAAAAATTCGACCAGTTGAAACAAGAGAGGGTGTGATTTTTCCGCGATGTTCATAAAAAGTAATGCGAAAAGAAGAGATGTTTACTCGAAAAAGGAACCGAGGTCGGCAGCTTACTGCGAGTCAAAACGAAGGTAAAAAATGTGTAAATCGCAGCTTTATATGCGTGAAGGAAGACTGCAATGGTCGGTGGGAAGCAGGACAAATACTCTGATTTGGCTTGAAAATCGAAAAACTCTCTCGAAAAATGGGAATTCGTCTGCCTAGGTCAGGGGCCGGCAACCTTTCTCCTAAGACTTTATCACATTATGTATAACATGCAACATAAGAAGATCCGCAGTCATTGTCTGGACGCCGTCCTCATCCCTTAACCTTGCCGTTGTTTTATTTTTGCTTTTATCTCTAAAACAAACGTTTATTCGACGTAATATGCCCATACCTTTTTAGTTTCCTGCAATTTCTATTAATATAATTTACGAAGCCAATTTCTTTTTTGGAGGTTTCATCAGGGAGAGTTACTGTTGGGAGTCGCACGCAAGTCCTTAAAGAGCCGCAGGTTGCCGTCTCCTGGCCTAGGTAGTTCAGCAGTAGAACATCCGTCCAGCAAGTTAGAATACCCCTGATCGAGGCGGAAATTTTTTCCAGAGTTCCACGGATTTAAAACGTTAAATAGTGGATACTTAGAAAGCGAGTCAACAACGTGCCGTTTTCGACAAGAAAGTGTTTTAATTTTCCGCCGATTGTTTTTTTTTTAAAGATTTCTCAAAAAATAAAATTTATGGAGTTTCGTTGCATTTCAATTTTTTCCCTGCATCGCCGCCGTTCACGCAGAAAGAAACTTCCTCTGTGAGAGGACGGAAACATATCAGTAGAATCCGGAACGGATGATTTGATCCGTTTAAATGAAATTCCCAGAGAGAAAAGGAGAGAGAAAAAGAGAAAAGAGATCGCACGTGCGAGCGATTGAAAATCGAGGGAATTAGTCACGCGAAAAGGTATCGGACGACATATGAATGAGAGGAAAGGCAGCAACAACAGGAATCTTACTTTCAAGAGGTATTTCTAGAGAAAAATTCGCATATGTTATACAGCTGATGACAGATCTCACCTAAACCCGTGTTTTTTTTCAAAAGTTTAAATTATTTTTTTAATTTGTTACCGATCGGATCAGCATATAAGATGTACCGACGTATTGATAATAATAAATTTAATTCAAGTGCGTTTTTACGACCCTTCGTACAGAATTACTGAGCCAACTATTTTCTTTGAAATAATCATGAAAGTGTCGCAAAGTACAAACAAAAGACAAGAAAGTGAATGAAGCGGATGGAAGAGGGAAGAAAATGAATGGAAGTTTTAACTATACAAATTTTTTAAATTCGTGAAAATGAACGGATCGAGCGCTTTTATAAATATAATTTACTTTGCCTCGTGCACAGTGTTATGAATGGCCTATAGCCATTTTCATCGAAAATTTTATCTTTTTAGCTCTTTTAACTTAAGGAAAAACGCGATGGACTGACGGATGGGGAGATCATCTTGAAGACACGCTTAAAAAACTAATCGGAGAGAAAGAAAAACGAAGGAAGAAAAGTCTCGAATAAAACGGTACAGAATAACACCAATAAGATGGGTGGAAAAGGATACACCAGTACTCGGTATGAGACGGAACGCACCGGAACGCCGCTCCGGCTCGTCACGCCGTTCCGTTTCGTCAGACATTTAGAAATACCATCCCTTAAAAGAAAAAGCGTTCCGCTTCGTAAATATTTCCGTTCCACTACAAATACAAGCGGTCCATTTCGTAACATTTTCCATTTCGAGCATTTGTATACACAGCAACAAATATAATAACAGGAAAAAAAACCATAAACTTAGCGCGTATTGGATGTCCTATCTAATCGCCGTCTTGGGAAGAAAGAGAACCTATTTCAGCGTTCGATCCTTCAAATCGTCCCTCTTTTATCGGGATCCCGCGTTTCTCCAACAGGTCAATTTTTAAAGAAATTATTTCGATTCACCTGACCTGGACCTCTTTTCTTCCAGCACTTTTAAACTCGGCGTTCTCCCATTCCTCCGAAAAGTTGTTTTCGGAAAACGCGACGGACGAGCGATGGAGGATATGAGATAACACCCGAATACGTTGAAAGGGTTCGCATCTTATTCTGCGAGAGAAAGCCATAGGCGTTAAATATACATACGCACATACGGAGTGGGAAAAAAAAGGAGATTCATGAAAATTTATCGGCGCGAGAGTGTGGAGAATGGATTTTTCGGCCGCGGCACGGATAAAAAAAGATATACCCGAACGTTCGAAATGAAAGGGAAAAAAATAACGTTCGCTAACCTCTTCTTCTTCTTGCCCTGTGAGAACGGGTCGGCCGAATATTTTTTTTCACTCGAAAATGATTTCTCGTTGATTCATCGATTCTCTTTGCAGATCAACAAATGAGAAAATATTCTCCGTAACCCGAAACCCCTCACTTATGTTAGTTAGATATACGGTTGTTACTCTTTACTTCTTTGAGACGGCAGGTCGGTTCCTTTCCGTCGCTTCTTCCTTCGTTTCCAACGCCTCCGGTGCTATTTATCCCGTCCACGACTTCATTGTTCGCTAATTCATCGTCTTTAAAAGAGAAGAAAGTTTTGGGCCGTCTCCGCCTTTATCGGCGCGGGGATCTCGGACGATGGGGAAGGGGTGGTGGTGTCACTAGGTCATCACGGATTTGTTTGTGAGGCTATATGGGAAGATTTTTCGGGAGAAATATATAGGAAAGGGGTGGCAGTTAGTTCTCTTTGAGTTAAAAGAGAAAGAAAGTTGAACGCCTGAAAGAAATAAAAGACGTTCATGAGCGTTTCGCGTTTTTAATTTTTTTTTATTTCAGGAAAGTTTCGCTTCGGGAAGGATCCACGAAGTTCTCATTGCTACCAGGAAGATAACTGAGGGATAAAATTGAAGATGACTGATGCGAGTTTTCGCTGAGGGAGGCCCGGAGGGTTCGCACGACTTAAACAACACCGAGGAGGGTAATGATATTTCCCGCAAATGTTACGCATACGAGGAAGAGCCTCGTTCAAAGAGATTTTCTCCGTCGCGGATTCGATGTACGTGGTTTAATAAACGTGATACACATTAACTGGATAGTATAAAATTCAATCATACACAGTGGTGAATTGGACACGCGCCACATTGTCCTTATGTTACGTGAAAAATCTCGTACCAGGAAATACAAGAAAATGTGATTTTTTTCTTTTGTATGTTTTGATTAATGGGAGCATTAGCAAGAATGTAAACCCACCGCTGTGAAAGGGGCTTCTGTATCGATATTCGAACTAATACTTTTTTAAGCATGGACGATATCCGAAATGTAACGATGTAACTTCGATTCCAGTTTTGATAAATACGCAAGAAGTTAGGACGAAGTCAAAATAATTATGAGAAAAAAATGATTTATATCGACTTTCAGCATGAAAAGGAGACAAATTTGCGTTTTTAGTTAAATAAAAGTCACAAGCCCACATTTAACAGATAAAGGAATATTTTTTCGAGTTTTAAATATATTTAAAAGACAGTATCATATTGAGAATTGTCAGTCACCAAACTTCGATAATTTGTTTATACCTATTACACTGTTTACAAAATCGTTACCACTTTAAACTTATGCAATCAATATTTACCTTTGAAAATCTCATTTCTTTCGTACCCCTCTCTCTGTAAAACCTTATAACATTTTCTTAAAGTATGCTCAAAAGACAAGCATTTTTCATTGGGTGCATTTTACTCTTTCACGATTTAATGGAAACAACGGAATAACGAAACGGAAAATGTTAAGCATCGCGTTATATAGTCGTCTCTCTCGGACACGTTAACATATCGATGCTTTATCTTTTTTCAACTCCCCTGAGTGAGAAACGACCGAAGATATTCCTTCCGCGTTTTTAACCAAGTTTCCGTTAACAGACTTTGTGATCTACCAGCCTGCATTAGCGAGGAAGTGAGGCTGACCTTTTACAAGAGGTCACTCACCAATTATTTCCGGGTGGTTGGCTCTCGAGTGTGAATTATGCGCACCTTCCGACTGCGCATGAGGATAAATCGGTTGACTTTGAATAGATATTTTTTTCGCCTAACACCGTTTAAACACCACCGGACGAGGTTTTCCGAGAGCTCATCACTCATCGGATGACATAGCATTCATAATTTTCTTTGGATGTCTTCAGTTTCTGAGACGTTATAGTAAACGAGGCAAGTCTGCTTCCAATGCAGACTAAAAGCCAAATTTTATGTAAATAATTTTCAAAAAAGTCAGTTTTTAATGGACGGCCACTTCTGGCAACTAAGTACTCATAATGAAAGATAGGAATCTCCTCTTGTAGTTTTTCTATAATTTTCATAAGGTTGAATGCTTTTACGAAGAAACATTTTCAGAGAAAACCATTACAAAACATTAACTTTGACCACAAACTTTGCTTTTAATACCATTATTAGCCTAAATGGAGGTAATCTATATATTAAAAATCTTTTTAGTTTTAGCTCATTCATTTGAACCAATAGCTAAAATCGATCGCTTTCTTAATTATAGACACGAAAAAATACAAAACTTTCACCATGCGTAAGCATCATTCCTTTAATATGCCATTTCGTCAGGCCGAATGACCCAGCCGTTAATCAATACTCGTGAAAAGTCCATTTCGCATCCCTCTTAATGACGGCCTAATAAACTAAATGAAGGTCGTCAAAACTCCGAAAAATACGATCGATCACCCAATGAAAGTGCACGCGCGTCAGTTCCGCGCGTTAATTTAATTCCATCCCTTATAGCAGTCTGAGAGCCGACGTGATTCTTCGAAATCCGTGATTGGCTTTTGTGGCATCAGGGTGGCCGTGTTAAGGAAGGGAAGTTGCCGCAGCGTGCACACACACACACGCACGCTGCCAGTGCATTCCATTGGCGCTTCTTGCGATTAAGGTCTCCAAGGGTCGCCCCGCCCTCTTTGCAAGTCATACACTCAACACACCTGTCCCGGAGGCATGCCAGTCATTTGGAAGAAGATTCTTCCGGAGGCGCGCGTATGGGGCGGAACGCAGGTAAAAGATGCGGTGGAGAGAGAAGGTGAGAGGCGGATTCGCGGTGATGCAAATAACCCAGATAACTGGCATGGCACGCTTATAAATCATACTAATGAACCGGAAACAAGATTTAAATGAGTCAGAAAAGAGAAGTCGGAGAAGATATCAAAAGAGCGCTTACAAACAAATTTTGCGTAGGCAAATATGGTTATTTTTTTTAACACGATGCGCAGCATGCCATACAAAGAACCTCTTGCTCCGAATATTTGAAAATAAGCTATCGACTACCTTCATCGCTTTTCCTTATTAGGAGACGATGTAGATTTTGAAAATGTTTCACTTTCAACAAATTAGAAATTGTTCGAGCCACTCATTGCTAAGTTGCTGTGTTCTTTTACCGATTCTTCATTAGACTTCCTTGGATTTTGGATCTTTTAGTTATTCTATTTTATATTTAATTCCGGAATTCAGTCGAGTTCGTTTTTTCTAATATTGACAAATTATAATAAATCTATCGCTGTTATTTATGATTTTAACGCTGTCAGCGGGTTAATCTCCTCGCTTCATAAACTTCGATCGTATATTCCTATTGGACAAATTAATCCCGCAACATCAGCTCAAAATAAAATAGTAACTTGACATTCTGCTATAAACTTAGCCAAAATATAAGGATAAAACAAAAAATAATTCTGAGACCGGAGCGATTTCGGCACGACTGACTTCGCCGAACGGAGGGAATAGATGGAAAAAGTGGTAGAAGGGAAGAAATGGATAGGAGGAGAGGGTAGAGTGGTTGATAAAGTTCGAAGGGGGAGAGAGTTGAGATTGCTAAGTCGTATTTTTCGGGAAAAGAGGTAAAAAACGGAGAATATCGAGGAAATGGGAAAATGTAGGAGGAGGCGAGCTGAGTAGGCTTGTCGGAGGAAGCGGATTGGTCTCGTAAAATTGGAAATTTCATGAAGAAGATGAAAAAGACGAACATGGAGGAGTCGCTATTTTGTTTATATATATATATTATATATATATATATATATATATATATATATATATATATATATATATATATATATATATATATATATATATATATATATATATATATATATATATATATATATATATATATATATATATATATATATATATTCAACGCTGAGCGCGATGGTTTGTATACGTTCATAAACTCGAATCATTTCCTTCATTGACGGGGGAGTTACGACCTATTACGCCTAACTGTGCGGTTACCGAATATGGGAAAAGGCCATCTCTCGTTTTTTAGTCGAAAGAAAAAATTAACATTCCGGTAAATAGGATGAGTTATGCACCATCGCCTCGAGTGAAATCCGAAGAGCGTGGAAAGCAGTACCTTCGGAGGAAAACAATCCACATCATCTTTTAGCGAGAAGATATAGAGAACCTATGCCACCCAACGGACCAACGGACTCGCCAGCAATGGGCGTAAAGAAGCGTGTTGTTCCAGAAGGTGGAGAGAGAGAGAGAGGTGGGAGAGAAAACAATGTGAAGAGAGAGAGAGAGAGAGAGAAAGAGCGATAAAATAGGAGTGGAACGGAATGGAGGGGGGGGGAGCAAGGGAAATGAATGAGGGAAAGGGGTCATTAGCCTTTTACAAGAATGAGATGCAGAGAGGAGAAAAGTAGGGGAGGAGAGGTTGGGTTGTAAAGAGGGAGGAGTAGAGGAAGATAAGAGGAAGGGGGAGAGAGAGAGAGATCCAGAGGAGAAAAATGGGAGGTGGGATGCAGGAGAGAGATGGGTGGGGAAAGGGAGAACGGAGGTGAAAAAGGAGAGGGAAAAGCATGGGAAAATGCCTATTGGATGCATCGCAATAAAGATGGCATCGGTGTGGTGGATGGTCCCTCTTATGGTCGGGGTTAAGGGAAGCGAGGGAGGAGGAGGAGAGAGAGAGAGGAAGGGGTGGGAAACTTTCCCCGGGAAGACTCACGATCCGGAGAAGGGAGGGGTGCAGAGTCGAGTGCGGAATGAATCGCCCGTTCGGAGTGCGGGGGAGGAGGGAGATGGGGGAGGGGAAGAGGGGTTGGAAGGGGGGGGAGGAAGGAGAGTGAAAATTGCGTGCACAAAGAGTAAACTGGGAATGTGTAGGAGAGTGAGAGAAGGAGGGAGACGGAGGTGGGGAAAATCAAGGGGGAAAAGGGAGGAAAAAAGAAGGGTGGGAATCGATACGAGTGACTGACGGTTAAAATACTCGAGAAAACAGATGATATCTGGAAGAAAATTTATTCCTTCATTATGTTTTTTGCTATTCAGTTCCTCTCCGACTGCCAATAAGGATTATGAACGCGGTGGGAGAAAACTTCGAGTGAAGGCTCGCCTTCCTTTGAAAACATTTTCGACGCCTCACGCCAAAGAATGAAAAATGGTATCTAACATCATAAACTAGCTTCGCCACAAATTGAGAGTCCAGGAGAAACAAAACAATTGTATGTAGTTTTGGTAAAGCACGATTTTTGCCAGTGTCTAGATCAAAGGTCCCCAATCTTCGACGCTTACGGGATAATTTAGATAATAATAAAAGGGCAGCGGGCGCCACATAAAATCCATTTATCAAAGGTTTTTACATAAACATGAATAATATCACATTTGCCATGGTACGTATTTAGCCCATTCGTGTTGTCATTATCTGGAGTAATACATCGCAATAACTATAATTTAACAACATTTATATATTTTTGCAAATCCTAATATTGGACCTCCTAAGACTTAGGAGGCACCATATGAATGTTGTATATGTACAATTTTTGAATGATAAAAATACTTCTCATGCGGGCACCTCGGCGCCCGAGAACATACGGTTAGCGAACCTTGGTGTAGGCGTTAAGGAATTTAAATTCTGCATTGTTTTTTTTAGCATGTTCTCTAGTATTAATACGCGAATACATAGCTACAGTCATTCCTAGGAAACGGTTGTTTTATTTTCCTCCATTTCCCATTACGGTCGTGTTTGCATTAAGTAGCATTAATGGAATGTGTATAATGGAAAACGGGGGCTAACCCGCCCCCCGCGGTAGCTCCATTATTCGCGTAACTGCGGTGGGCAGCCTTGTAAGAGTCGATAGCACTAATGGACCCAGATGTTTAGATTAAACCGATATGCGATCACGTATCTAATCCTGAAAGTAAAGGACATTAACCGTAACTACCTTTACGAACCGAAACGGCTGCGCATATTATACCGCGTGCTTGCTTTTAAGCCCTGGTGAGAGAAAACGAACCTCTCGGTGAGGATGAAATATTTCAATTTTTTTAAATGCAAGAAGACCAAATATGTTTTTAAAATATCCACAAAGCTTTTCATACCCGCACGCTTCCAAATAATAATTTATATGGTTACATTTTACGCACTCATGTATTTACGCGCGGAAAATATTTTCCCGCGGTTTATTTCGTAGCAACTGTACTTCTAGGCGATAAATCAAATTTTGCATGACGCCAGAGGCGATAAATCAAATTTTGCATGACGCCAGAGGAGTGTGGAAGAGTGACGGTAGCTAGGCATAAAATTCAATATATTATCATGTGACATATTTATTTTATTATGACACCAATCATTGGATACTTTTATCTAAACCCCTTTAAGCTATTTTATAGTATGTTGACATTTTATGAATGTATAAGAATTAACTCCTCCATTAATGCGCGATACGGTCAATTTCAAGAAATATTATATCTCGCGCGATGCCTTATAAAATACGAGATTTATTCAATTTATATTAAACCGTTCAGCCTCTTGAGAAATGCGAGGACTACAGAGAAGACGGAATTTAAAAAATTATCGATCTCAGAGCCATCTAAAACCTGTACATTTATCAAAATCTGGAACTCTCATTTTTTTCGCGGTCACCCTACCTACTCTTATGTGCTACGTGTATGAAAAAGTAAGAACAACTTCAAAAGAATTAAGCGCTGGAAATGAAAAAAAAATGCACTCATCGTGGAAAGGAACATTTGGGCAACGGAGATACCGGCAAAGAATTTCGACAGGTAGGTTTATCTTTTTAATGCATGAAAGTGTAAAGTGAGTTTTTTTTTTTAAAAAGCGGTGGCTCGAGAGGGATGGAAATGATGAAAGAAAAAGAGAGAGCAAGGGAGAGAGATACGCACGGGCGGAGTCGGCATTGCACTCACAGACGCAGATGAAGTCGGCCAAGACGGACAGATAGACACGGAGAAACGAGAGGGACTCGGAAGGCGGAAATGTGTCTTTCGGAGAGTATGGGAATGGAAGGAGCGGAGGTAGAAAGAGGGCGGAATGGAGGGTGGGAGGAAGGCACAAAAAGAAGCCGGAGGGATGGTGGGAGGTCAAGGATCAGGGGAGGTTGCGAAGAGGTTGGCAGGGGAGTATGGAGTTACCGAGGAGGGACTGACGAGGCTATGTGTTGCTGATTTATCTCTTCTCACGGGTTGCGCCTCGCCGTCTCAATGGGTCCGCTTCACCTTTCGTGATGCACTCCGAGATGGAGCTTCCCCGTTCTTTTTCTTTTCTTTTAAACGCATGCAGTTTCCTTAATTATTAACAACATTTGGACTAACGTTAGAATAAACTCTCTACGAGAGAGGTAACCTTGCGAGCAGGACTAAAGCTCCCACGCTGCTCGGGAAGCTATTTTACGCGGCGAGTTCGCGCCCGTGTTCCTGTTCTTAATGTCGATGCCGAGAGTACGTATCTGGAACATCCCGTCACGATCGAGTTGTGATAAGGTTACGTGACTTAGTCATTACGTTCGATCTTAGTTTTGTATTCGGAAATTATTAATGCAATAATGGGAAATGTGTACGAAATTAAATTATCTGAGGCGATAAAATCATGAATATCATAATGCTTTTTCTTATAACATTCAGTGTCCTTTCCACTAGATGTTAATTTGTTCACTTTTTGGAAATTAATGCTACAAAACGGAAAAGGGAATATTTTATGATTAATACTTTAAGACAGCGTTAAATTGAATTGAAAAATAAAACTGAACAGCTATAAGATATATTTCTAAAATACTTAGCTGTAGTTTCATTTATGCCAGATAATTTAAAATATCTGAGAGACCCGTTTTTTTTTTGTTAAAGATAAACGAAAAAGCATTAAATTTCTATGTCTCCGTTTGAAAGGACTAATATAAGCAATTTAACCTTAGTGAATGTTTCTTGTAATGATTGCAAATTTTTTTAAATCACTCAATGCGGAAACATCAAAATAAGCCAAATAGAATAGCCAGGTCACGAATAATTGGAAGCGATTTTTTCTTAAAAACACAAACTTCTCTTTCCGACGCAATATCGCAGGAACATTCGAGATAGCGCAACCTAAGGAAATAAACCATTTGTTGTTTCACCTTAATTAAGCCCCGCTCCTTTCATTTCGTCACATGAATATTTACATTGTCCCCGCAATCCCATTAAAACGAGGATCAAACGGCACGTTTCCACCGTTTCTTCCGCTTACAACCCGCGCACACCGTACCGCCGACATCGACCCCCTACCCGAGTGACGAAGACACGGGCGCGTGGGTTGCACAAACGTAATGCGACCCTAAATGCACGACGGCCATCCACCACCAACCGCCACCTTCTATCCTTTTCCGCTTCTCCAGCACCTTCTCCAACTCCTTCCCCTTCCTCCCACGATCCTCACACTTAATCGTGCATTGTTACTCCATCCCCCCCGGGCACCCCTCTGACTCCCCCTCGTGTTCTAGTCACCCCTTGTTATTCAGTTGGGTGGCGGAGAAGAAGGTGAGGTAGGAAAAAAAGAGGAGAGAAAGGAAGGAGTGAAAGGGGTGCAAAGAGAGAGAGAGAGAGAAGAGGCTAAGAGAGTACTGTCGCAGCCGCCTTGGATACGGCGAGTCGTGATTCGCGCGAAAGGGTCTTTATTTTTTCCCCCATTCAAAGGTATCGCAACGGGTATATAGATGGGTCTCTATGGGAGCGAGATCGACGTCGTCGTGGTGGTAGAGAGAGAGAGAGAGAGAGATAGAGAATGGGACGGAGGAGGAAGAGGAAAGGGATGACAGAGAAAACACGAGCCGTCGACAGCGAGCCGGAGGCCGACCAAAGGGGTGTCCCGCTCTCCGAGGGGGACCTCCGCCTCTTTGCGGTGACGATGACGGCGGCTAGCAGGCGTTGAAATCTCCGACCCTTCTCTCCTTCCTACCTCACGCTTTCGGGCGACCCTACGTTCCGACATCCCTCCCTCCGCGTCTTATTCTCTTTCTCTGTCTCTCCCTCCGTGTCTAGCGGTGTAATGTTTTAAAAGGAACATTATAAAAGCCGCAAATGCGGCACACTCGCCCTTTCTGCCGTGTATGAGAAGGAAATTCCGCCGACAGAGGCGCGCGAACGCTGAGGTTGCAGCAGTCGTGCGAAACAGAGAGAGAAAGACAGAAAGAGAGAGAGAGAAAAGAGGGTTTGCCTCTTTCTCTCTCTCTCTCGATGGAGTAGTTGTGTACCGTTACGCTATATTAGGTGGCCATATGGCAGTGTGCGGAAGATAACCTAAGGATAAATAATGATATGATAAAAATTGGTTACTGAAGTTAGTGGAAATGAATAAACTAGCATCGTTTACATATATTAAAAATATTAAATGAGTCTCAATTTCAATCATTTTATCCACGTGGCATAGCTGAATGTTTTTAAGGATAATTAAAATTTTACTGTTATTCTGAATCGAATATATTTACAAAATAATTACTAATAGACCATCCTTTATTATCATCACTTTGAAATGATCCCCCCACAACGTTGGAATAAGTAATTAAATAATATACTTGCATAACACCAAAAATTTAAAACACTGTGTAAAAGTTAGTTAAAGAAAGTTTTAAACACGATTGTAACTACCATCTGTATTTGTCAGTGTCGATTAATAAATGCAATAGATTTAGCTGATTTTAATATAATAATGTTCTTAGAAATAAATTTTAAACCTTACATTTCAGCTGATTCGGTCATTTGAATTTCTTTTTCACTGGAGTGGATAGTACGATTATTTTTTAAAAATTGAATATATGACTCTTCAGGTTGAGATCACTTATCAAACTCTGATTCCTGAGGTCGGACAGCGATAACTGAATACATTTACGAATTTACAGCGAGCGATTTGAGAAAAAATATTACCATGTCAAAAGTGGAATGCTGCTTTCGTTCTTTAGAAGACGTACATACATACCTTCACTTGGATATAAAAAAAAATCCCCATCGCTCTCCGTGCACGATGCACCTCCCAAATGTGACCCTTAATGCGTCAAGGATATCTCGGCAGTCTATGATAATACACACACGAGTCCGTCTGTTCGAAAGGATATCCCGCGGCGCCAGATGCGATCGTCACGCGTCCACCCGTAAGAGGGCACTCATTTCCTGTAGGTGTCGCTTAGAGACCGGAAATGGTCCAGCGGCATGCAAAGCACCGATACTAATTCTTTTAATGGGCGTATAAAGCATTCCAGAGTAACAGAGATTTATGGGCGCCGCTTCCCCCCGAGGGCCGAACTCGCCGGATCAAAGACACTGCAGTGTTACCTAACTACGGACGGAATTCGCATTAAAAAGAAAGCGATTCGTATTTAGATAGATGGTTAGACGACGACGAGTTTTATAGAGGTCCTCTTCGCTTCAATAGAACAGAAAAGGGCGTGTCCAGAGATCAAAATGAGACATTAAAACGTGTACTTCCTGTGCTTTTTTGTCGATCCTTTTCATCTGCACTAAAATTTCCAGATAAACGTTTCCGTTTTAAACTCAGCCGATAGATTTGTCAAAAAAACAACACCAATTATGAAAATTCGATCTTAATAATGAAAGGTTCCTTTTAACTACTCTGCCTAGATTTTTAGATATTTTAAAATTAACTAGAATTACGCCAGGTGATTGGCTATATTACGTATTATCTCTGACACAATTTTATTGGACTACCTCGATATTTCCAAGACGGAATGATTTTTAGTGTCATATTTAAAAAATCTCAGCTGAAAAATATATGTTAAGCAACATTTATGAATACTATTTCATCGTTCATTTGACTTTCTCATACGAAGTATAGAGAAAGTATTGTTTAATCTTGATACACTTAAGAGCTTTTCGAAAGTTCATGGATTAATTTCCATAGGGAGGAATTTATGAATACCCTTTTGTGAATACTATAATTTTAAAGACAAGACAAAAGAATATTACTACTCAAACTGAAAATTATTCAGAAACACGACCGATAAAAGGAACAGAAATAATAATATAACTGCGGAAAAATTACAATTTATAGTATAAATCAAAGTTCGAACCATTAAGCCATATATAAACATAAAACAAAATAATTTCGAGAGTCGAAAAGGAATACGGGTGGAATAGGATTATTAAACTGGAAACGCAATAAAATTTTACGAAATATATTACTTCGACTAGCGGAATCTTTTCTAAAAATATCTCAGTAAAGAGAGCTCGGATAATCGAAAAAAACACATACCTCTGACAGGCAGAGGGCATTAGGAGATAGGGTAGTGCTCTTCTGAGGCGCCATAAGGTCGTCGTACTCGTCCACCTCCTCGCTTACTATGGACGAGATGGAGTCCAGGGACGCCAGAGAGACCGCCGAAGCAGAAGCGGCGGCCACGGCTGTTGTCTTCGATGCATTGCTGCCCTCCTTCTGGTGATCAGACGAAGGAGGAGCGAGGAGCTGCAACGATTGCGGGGGATCGAACTGTCCCTTGGAGATCGTGCCTCCTTCGGTGCGAGAATCGAGCACCTCAGTGCCGACGCTGCCTCCGCGACCGGAGTCCGGAGGAGGGGACGCCGCCGCAGCCGCCCGAGACGCCGTGTCGCAGTCATCTTCGGCGATCCGCTGGTAGATGGCGTCATGTTCCTCCCTCGTCGTCACCGACGTAACCGCCTCCTCGAAGGCGCTAACCTCTTCCAGGTCGTACGTGGACGACCCATAACCTACGCTGCTGGCCCTTCCTATTCCGTTTCCCATTTCGTATGCCTCTTGGACTAAGACACTCTTCTCATCGTGCGCCTCCACTGCTGGAGACGGGGCCCTGGACGGAGCGAGATAATAGCTATCCTCGATGGCTCTCCTCTCGTATAGGCCGTCCTGCGACACCTCGACTACCTCCTCGACCGATATGTCCACAAGGGGAGAATGGACTGGTACTGGAAAGTTCTCCGGTTGACGTTGGTGTTCCTTGGGAACGGCGCCGCTCGATGGTGACCTTCCTCCGGAAAGGCGGCTGAGATCCGGAGGGGGTGGCCTCGGAGGCGGTGGCGCTTTCCGTTTCCGGGGACTGCTTCCCTTCCTTTTTTCTTCTCCCGGCTTGACCTCTGGCCTGTCGCCGCTGTAAGCTCTGGCGTCGGACGATTTCTTGGGCTGCCTCGGTCGACCCGACCCTTGGGAAGGGGTTGGACTCGGGTCGGCGCGGTAGTGCGCGGGGGAGTAGTCGTCCTCCGAATCCGGGAGGGCGGCGTGAGCTGGTGAAGGGGTGAGCGCGCGATGCGAAGGGATGGACTCCTTCGGCAGCGGGCGGTCGCCGTTCACCTGAGAAATTAGATGGAAAACATTTGATTACGATAGAGCGGGTAATGAGGAACTCTTACGCATTTACTGCATATTTTGACAGATTCGGCTGGCATCTCAAAGTGCAAATAATGAGATATTTCGCATGTTTTATTATGAATTGATTTCTTATTGATAAAATATTCTTTCGTAGATGCTTTAAAGGGGAAAGAATACATGAAAGATTGTTTTAAATACATTAGACAAGCAGCGAAACAAACAGAAACGTGTACATATTTTAAAATGCCATGCAGTCCGGCGCGATGGATCTGATGCCATCGATTGGCTCAATTCCAAAGTCCTTTTGGATAAGTCGAGTATGACCTATTTTCACCCCCTTTGCGGAAGACGGAGATAAAATATAAGTGCTTTGACGGAAACTGTCATACCACAGGCCGACAAATTGATCGAGGAAATTACGGAGCCGAAAATGAAAAAGAAATCCCTTTACGATCATGGGTGGTCCGGAGTAGTTTCAATATGAGAGGAAAGAGAGAGAGGGAAAAAACGAAGCATTGCACGTTAAAATTAGGCACTCGATCATCTTCAGGCGACCTCATCCGTATATCCGAAAGACGAAAAAAAAAACTATGTCCCGGTTATAACAACGCTTTTTTTGTGCGCGCTTTCCACGTCAGACGACACCCCAAAAACCTCTTCCTCACTATGTCAGGTCGTCGGAACCGTTTTGGGGCGAAAGCGAGGACGAGGCGTCGATGTTCTTTGGAGGTAATTTTTTATTTTGAAGTGGTGAGAGGATTCGCGAGGTCGTCGGCGAAGTTTTACGATTGAGCACCGACGCGCTATCGAGGCATGTCACTCGGACTGTAGCGCGGTCCTCGTTACCTCCTTTTCCCGAACCCTCCCACGCCTCCTATCAATCGATTTGTTTTCTTTTTTTTAGTGTGCTCCATCTCTCCAACAATTACTCCCTCCGTCCCTATCCTCTCAATCTCTTCGAGTTTCTCAAAACATTCTTGAGCAGAGAACTTCACGGCCGGTCTCGGACTGATAAAAAAAATTGACGCAGAATAATCGTTCATCCCGAGGCCTCGACATCTAATTTCCCAGTTCCGATTAGGCGAGAGGATCCTGTGGGCTAATGGACGGAGGAGCTTTGAATTTCCGAGGGATTATCGTAAAGAATGGAAAACGACCTCTTTTTCGTATCTTGAAATAACGAACCTACATCGCTAAAACCATTGACGACAGAGAATTTTGATAACTATCTCATAAAGAGCCCTTAACGTCCTTTAAAATTAGCACAATAACGATAAAAAGGATCAAGACGTACCATCATGATCTCGGCATGAACCGCGACCCCAAAATGTGAGGTAGATACGCTAAGCCTCCCTGTTATCAAATATAGTCACATTCATCAAAAGAATTCGATAAACCCGACCCTCGATAGGTCGACTTTTAGGGCACACAAAAATATTTTTAATTGTATGAAATACAAAAAATAAGTAGTTGTAAGAGATACTGTAACACCTCGTTAATACACACCTCTGCAGAATATCATTCTTTGTAATAATGTGTCGGTTTATTCTCTGATATACTTAAACCTATTGCTATGCAGAAGACTGACGAAATAGCATTTTGAATTATTCAGGCTTTACTGCATCTTTTATGAGAGATCCAAAATTAGAGTTATAGACGTTCGAGTTATGGAGATTAGGCTACATCAAGGAACGCTGAAAGGAAAACGCGCGAACTCACAGAAAATCAGCAGTAGAAATCGAATAAGTAACTGTAAGAAAAAGGATAACAAACGAGATCAAAGCAACGTAGCGATAAAATTTAACCAGGTCTAACTCAATGGAAAACCCGAGAAGTGAAAAGGAAATTACCGAAAGGAAAAGAGGAAAAATCAAAATGAAAATGCATGAGAGAAGGGTTCGCGTTCCGAATAATGCATCGCGCCGCGCGAGACAACGGTATGGGCCAATATCGCGAGACAACAATGGACAGGAAGGAAGTCGGAAGCGAAGGAAAAATGGATAAGAGAGCAACTCGAAACAAAAAAGCGAGATTCTATCCGAATGCTTCGGCGTGAGAACCTCTTCAAAATAACCTCCTATATCTCCATCCCCTCCTCGCCTTTATGTGAGGGCGAAATTGCTCAATGCACGCACAGAACTCTCACACTAGGAGCCACCTCCACGGGAGAGGAATGAATTGGAAAGAGTCTCTCGCCTCAGTTGAGGGAATTTAATGAAATCCAGAGGCTTCACAACGGAGGAGGAAAATTGGGGATGGATAAAAGAAGAGAAGGAAAAGATCATTTTCTGAACCGAATTATGAAAAAATAGATGAGGAGTAAGAGAGAGTGAAAAAGAATTTGGGAGAAGGGGGGCGGGATGCATCCAATCCCCACCAATTTGCCTCCTGAATATTCCGTAGAAAGGAAAAGCTACACGAAACCGAGCGGCTTAATAGCACGCGCGTCCATTAATGTCCGATCCCAGCGTAACCGGCTATATCTCTCCATCTCGCGTTCGACGTGTGCGTTTCGTGAAACGAAAGGGTTGGCGGGAGGTTAGGGGGAATTGTAAGGTTACAAATTAAGGACTCCGTGCCGTGGATTTATCGTTAAAAGGGCTGCTATGTATAGGTATGTGTATGTGTATATATATACATATATATCGCGTGGAGAAGTAGAGAAAAGAAGGGATGAGAGTAAGAGTGGCCACGCGTTTTGTATCCTTTTAAAAGCGAGTTCCAGAAACGGACGATTTTGAACAAGTGTGTGCGTGAGCGTGCGCCCGTTTGTACGCACGCACGCCCTCGTAATTATGGTTGGGAGGTTGGCGTTAATGAAAGTAGTGAAGAAAAATCCGAGGGAAGAGAAAGCTGGGGTGGCTGGGCTGGGTGGTGAACGGAAGAGGGAGGTCTAGATGAGTGAAGTGGACTGCGTGGGTTGGGAGGAGGAGAAGGTGATCGATAAGTTGAGAGGATAGGCTGCAGGAAATAGCGATGCGCGGGGAAACGATTCGTTGGTGGCTTTCCCCTTGGAAAAAAACTCGATTACGATAGCCACATTCTAATCAGAGTTCTCATTAAAGTTTAAGGAGTTTTGTAATTGTGTGTAGCTTAAGAAATGGTTTTTATTACGATTTTCAGAGTTACATCATTATCACTTTCCCTGAAATTGTAGAGTAAATCGCTAATACGGGATAGGTGAGTTAGCTATAGTATTTGAACCTCAAAATTAAATATAAGTACAAAAATCCAGGGCCGCATTAGATTATATCTTGCGTGACATTGAAATATATTAATACAATAAAAATATATGTATAACTCTTGCATCTAAATTGCATTTTCACGGAAGAATTTTTGTCGATGATATAAAAACATGACTCAAATAGACACAGAAATTCGTCCAACTGATTTCAGAAATGTAAAACAGTACAAGTCCGCAGACAGGTCGGCGATTATATGCTACACCTGGCTCTCCACATTTTCCTGTCCTCCGCAATTTTCTTAATTTCTTGATGACTCTCTTTCCTTTTAATGTCGTCTATCAACTGCAATCTTTTCTCCTTTTTTATCGTGTTTTTCTTCGAACACATCATTAATCATGGGATATCTCTTCAGGAAATGGAAGTGAATGGTAGAGTATTTGTTTCGACAACATGTTTAACTAAAAACATTAAAATAAAAATCTGATCACAACGTGACAGAGAGCCTTATTTTTACCATTTAATAAAGATATGGGTTATCAGGAGAGCGAACGGGAACAAAAATATGCTACAGTGACATAAAACAGACTAATTATTCAATCATGTTGCACACATCATCACATTAATTTTAAAGGCAATGATGCGACGTAAACGAAGGATTAGCAAAACAAAGTTTATGTAGCAATAACGTTTTTTAAAAAAATGTAGACGGGGTTAGGATAAAAGAGCAGGAAACCACGTAATGTCCTGAAAGGGTCGGAACGTAAACGAATGCGGGTGTTGAATAATGGAATGGGAGTACCTACGCGAATGGAAAGAAGCGAGGTAGCGTGGAAAACGAGAGCCTTTTGTTTGAGGAGAAAAATTGTTGCGGGAGAATGAGATGAGAGTAGAAAGGGGAACTTTGTCGAGAAAATGGTGGGAGAGAGTAGGAGAAAGAGAGGATGGGATGGAGGATGGGAGAAAGAAAGATAGGATGGGAGGGAGAAATGAGGGAAGCGAGGGGATAGGCAGGATGATGGACTGCTAGAGAGGGCGGAGTTGCCATGCGACTGAGTTATTCAGATGCGGTCTGTTTGCAGCACAAGCCTTTCCTTCAGCGTCGACGCGAAGCTTAGGGGAAATGAGATAATACAAACGTAATTAATCTCGATCGAACATGCGCAAACATTTCCCTGCGACGGACAAACATTTCATTACCATATAATTTTGCGTGTTATTTTCTAATCAGAAACATAAACATAAGCTAGGAGCGCTTAAAAGGGCGCTTTTAACCAGGTAAAATCGAGCGTTCAAAACATATAACCGCCACAAGCATTATTAATCGAGTTTTTTACTCACATCCGAATTTCTGCGATCGACGTTCAGGGCGTGAAATATTTAAGTCGCATTTCACTTCGAATCGATTACGGGTAAATAATTCACGGTGAATTAAATAATAAAGCATAATGCAGTGTGTGCTTGCTACCTCAAGCGAAATTCTCAGGACCTGTTCATTACCGAAGGCGACGCAGAAATGCGGTCCCGTAACCGGACCACAGTTAAGAGCGAACGTTCGCACGACCCTCGTTTAAAAAGTAGAGACGTAATGACACGCTTTCGCTCTCGCGTCGTGTCGTGCCTAATCAGGAATACGCGCGGTGCAAATGGACGAAGTTCTGCACACTCTATGAGTGCATGCGGAGGATAGCGCTAAGGAGTGCTTCAGCGATGACGAAGGGAAGTAAAAGAAGCGGTTGCGTCAACGCTCTCTGCAGGATCGTTCCTTTAAACATTCAAGCAGTGAGCGGTTACTTCAGATGGATTTTATTAAAATATTTCAAATGTTTGGTTTTCTAATGTACTTCGATAAAAACTAATAACGACTTTAATTGGACAGCAGATACTTTCATCCCTCGAATTGCTCGGTTTTACATTACGATTTTTTCGTTTAGTGCGGTTTCTGCTACAGAACTGCCTAGAATTACATATCCATCAACTTCTCTTTAACACGATTTTGAAACCGTCTCCGTCGATTCAACAAAACATAAAATATTCCAGTTCGACCCAGAGGGTATAAGAAAGGATAAAGAAAGCATTGCTGAATACAGTGTAACTAAGTTGTAGTATGTGAAGATAGAGAAGGAGAAAAATTTTGAACTTGACCGGGACACGAACCCGGGTCTCTAAGTTGTAGTATGTTGAACTCAATAAGTCCCACTTTGCACGGATTCACTTTACACGGTCTTTTTAGGAGCACATCTACAGTACAAAGCGAAGGATGGTTGTAGGATGTGTAGACATCACCTACCATACAGTTCCTTCTACTTGCAATAGAATAATGCAGATGTAAACGAAAAGTAGAGGGGAAATGGTAAGAATTGTACATCAACAGAGGAAAAATTAAACAGCCTACTTTTGAAACGCCTAAAGAGGAATTCGGAAATAAAAATGTGCTTTAACCCATATTTACTGTCGTCATACAAGTCAACCTCAGTCCATAAAACAACCAGATTTTTAACATGTTTATTCTATAGCCGCAACCACCAAATGCGACATCCGTTTCTTTTCCGTCTCTACGTCTCCGAGAGACCCTTGGGAATAGTGTCCCTGGTGATGCAGGTGTCTCTCGGTTGGAATACAATGAGGGCAGGGGGTCCGAACTTGGTTCTCAGGGCATGCGTGCGAGAGAGGGCGTGATGAGATTGGGAGATGGACGCTAATTCGTCCACCCCTCCTCCTTCCTCACCCATGGGCAGCTCAATGCATGCGTCTTTTATGCAGTTGGTTCGACAGAGACGATGTCACAGTAGCTTCGGGCGATTGCATGCTTTAATGTTGCGTGATGACGATTACGAAAGCGGCGAAAAGGTTACCGCAGGTGGGAAGCAATTTGAAAAATAAAATATGGTAATTATTCATTCTCTACGTACGTTGATTCAAAATGAAGTTTTATCTTGCGAGTCCAGCCGCCGTCGATAAATGACACTTTTCTTTCGGAAGAACACTGCAGAATTTCACGGATAGTTATGAAATAAACGTTGATTACAAACTTACAATTAAAGAGAATATTTACTAAGGAAATTAAGATGAAAAAATCTGCATACTACGACTACTAAATTTTACTTACAAATAAAAGCCCAAATAAAACAATGGAAAAACTATATGATTTTTCACAACTTAATAATTAAACCAAGTGGACTCTCAATCAACCAACCAGAATAAAATATCTACGTTAAAATTCGGAAAATATAACGTAGCCTAAATGACATACGAGACGGACGAAAAAATGCTATAAATAACGAAAAATTACGCGAACATTCCAGAATGAAATTGGCACAGGTCGGCATTTATAGATCGAGACATTTTCTTCGGAGATCACCAAGAAGGGAAATCCTTTCCACATCAGCCGTGAAAAGTCTGAGCGGTCTTCCGTAATTTCACGGTTTTTCTCCAGCACTCCGGGCCATTGGAGGGCGAGACGGAAGAAAGGAAGGGTGTGGTCGTATGCGATGGGAGGAGCGAAGGAGTGAATGAGGGAGAGAGAGAGAAAAGAAGAGACAGAGGCAACAAAAAAGACCATCTCGGGGCGAAGGAGCGGTTTTTCCTTTCTCTAAAGCCAAATCGCCACCGAAAGAAGGTAATTGAGCGTGCCATAGGAGCAGACTGCCGCCTTGGGCACATGCCCCCACCTTCCTCCTCCTCCACCCTCTCTCTCATCCACGCGGCAGAAGCAGAGAGTTAATACCGCAGACGCTTCCATGCGCCCACCTTTGGGGGCCACCTGCTCTCCCACCCACTTCCCTCTTCCTCTCCCACCCCCTTCCCTCTTCCTCTCCGCATGCATTTATACCATTCACACGTCACATAACCGGAACGGATTTGGACGGAAAGAACCGTAGCCCCCTCTTTATTCTATAACTCACATAAGTGGCAGAAAATACTCCACAAATTGCACTAAATTCTTCAATGTTGGTAATGAGGAAAAGGAAGGAGAGTTATTCATTGCTCCAGAATTCAATTACTTGAAAAGTACACAAAAAAATTTCTTCGTTCCGTTTTGGAAACGGCGAAATACGTTTTTATCCTCCTGAATCTACGTATAAAAAACATAATACGTTCTCTGAGCTTCGTAGAAACATATTTCCTCTCGAGTTTGGTAATATGGCGACCGCTTATTGCCTTACGAGAGTTATGGGATAAATTTTCTCCGTCTCCGACATTTTTCTCAATGTTTTGTGCAGCCATTAAGTGATTTTTTGACGTCGTAAACAAGAAATTCCTTAAGTTGTCTGAGGTGAAAAATATTCCTTATACGCTAGTTAAGTGTTACGAGAAATGATTAACGCTTATAATTTGGGAGTGGTAATTTTGGGAGATCATGAAATATTTATTTCAAAGTAGCGGCATAGAAAAAGGAAAACTCGATAAAATATCGAATATACAAGTACAATAAAATCGTGTCTTCAATAGGACTGAAGCCAGAAAAAACACACCCCTGAATCGAACGTTGCTACTGAATAAGTACGAAGACGCCTTAGAACACAGGCGCATTAGACTGACCAGCTGCGACTCGATGACCCGCGACAAATAGAAGCGATGCGGATCCGCAGAGAGGACGAAGAAGAAGATAAAAATGCATTTAAAAGTTATTTTTTTCCGTTTCTCTGACTGCCCGCGACCCCTTTGCCTCGTGACCCGATTTTTAAGGGCACCCGCGCGCTCACCTCCTGGCGAGCGAGATCGATAAATGAAGGCGAGCTTAAGTACGAGACGGCGAATAAAATCTAAATGGTCATCGCAAACTCGTTTTTCCTTGCCATGAACAAGACCCCCCACCTTCCCCTAAAATGCGAAGTTGACGCTATACTCTTTTAAAAATGACATTTGGGGTGGCTCTTCGGAGATACTCGGAACATGTCGTTCGCTTTACTTCGAGGAGGTGGGGAGACGTGCTTGCGCGGGAGAATTCGGTACCAATGTTGTCAGATCTATTTCACATTGGGCTCTCTCTCTCTCTTTTTCTCTCTAGGCTAAGGGAACGAGAAAGTTATAGAAGCTGAGGCGGACAAACGCTTCATCGTACGCGAACACTATATACAAAGAAAAATATAAATAACAAAATTCACCAAATATTAAATGTATTTATGTATTTTATTATTTCCTATTATAATTGCACAAAATATTTTATTGCAACGGAGTGGCTAAATTTTCTTCTTCCTCATTATCACTATCGTCTTCATCATAGCTGGACTCATCATCACTATCCATGAGATTAATCACGACAGGATCAATCATTTTGTCCCGATTTTCGTCTTTTTTGAAGTACTACTCTCTCTCCCTATTAATAGATAAAATATGTAAAAAGCAGTGATGACGTAGGAATGAATTTCTTACCATTATATTTGTTAAATCTATTGCTATAATAACAAATGTAGGAATGCATAATTAGAGTAACATCAATACCTTCACGAGCGATTGCCTGCATTTTCTTTACGGTAAGGCCACAAGCCACAGCTGCCCTCTATTGAACTTTCTCAAGCAAAATGAATGGCCTTCCTAATTCCTTCTCCTTTTGGAAGAACATTAATATGGAATGCACAACCCTTTTTGTTTGGCGATGCAGAACAGTGTACTGCCTCTTCCTTTCCATAGCTTGTTTAAATGTATAAAAAAGCTATCCAAATAAGCAAGACGCCGAACGAAGAACGGGATGCAACACGAACGAAACGCTTAGCAACACGAATGAAACGCTTGGCAACACAGCACTCGCAGACACGATGTGTGCACAACGGAGGTCTAAGAGACACTGAGCTCCGCCAGATTAAGCCTCGCAAGAGCCGTCATCTATTGGTTCCCGGAAAATCACGTGAGCGAGAGCTCTCTACTTCGCTCTCTCTCTAAACCCCAATGTCATTTTTAAAGGAGTATAACTGTCGAAACGTTCCATTCGTTTTTCATTTCCTTATTATTTTAATCTCTTCTTTTAACTTAGAACCGAGTGAAATGCATTATTTCGAATCAATTCAACAGCCACAAATTAAATTTTTGAATTAGGGAATGACGGTTAATAAAATCGATACTTGAACGAATAGGTGCATGTAGTAGCAATAGTCATTTTTTTTGTTTTTGTGGAAAAATGGCGTTTGAAAAACAAGGTTAAGAAAACTTTTAATGTGCGTGTTACGAATCAGGCGACATATATAAATAAACCCTCAGAATACATTACTTCTCATGTTGTAAATTATGTAACCCTACAACAAGATTCCCAAGGGCTTAAGAGATATCCTGATTGATTAGCGATGCAGACTATCCCTTCCATATTTAAAAGATTAATAAATTAGTATAAACTGAAGTCTAAATTACACAAAAATAACGAGTAATCGTTCTGCTTGGGCAAGATATTCCCCATTGACACACTTTAATTGTGGATCATTCTATTTGCAGAGTACTAGTATATGCGTCTGAAACGTATTTTTTGTATTAATGTTAGCGTCTATTACTCTTACGTTTGAAGTAAAAGAACGAACAAAATTTCTCACTGAATCAAAAAGGATCAAGATCCATAACTCAGTCGGATAAATAAATTTGTCTACCCTTCAGCTCCGTGAAAGCTGAGGCAGTTTTTTTTCTAGGAAGAAATTATTAATATAAATGTAGATAAGGTTTTAATTAGCCCGGAAACAAGTTTCCACTATCGTGAAAGTTTTCTTGAATTTTTTTCGGAATCATTTTATAAGCATAAGGTAGTTGGCATCGAGCCAAAAATCCAAGAGTAGCACCGGTAGTTTTTGAAATCTAGTAGGCCAGATAATGAAATCGTGTATCATATGAATTTCGGCTCCAGTTCAGAAAAACAACTTCATAAATAAGCACTGCGTGATGTTAACGAACTATGTTCCTTTTAATCTACATTTTTTTTTAAATACGAAAAAACTGAGCGTTACAAAATATTAAAACTATTTTTATACAGCTCACTGATGGAGCCAAATCATTTTGGCAACATGTATTAACAATATTTTGTAGAATGTACTTAAGCAGAATATTTTTAAATTTTCCAGAGTTGCCAAAACATAAATTTAACCACAGTTTACCAGCTAAAAATCTTCGAAGGTAATTAATTCACTGGTAGAAAAAGTTACTTTGGGTGACATTGCTATAGAATTAAAACGTTATCCTGTCATTGATCAGTAGAAAACATTTGAGAATGGATCGTTTTATAAAACGCTGCAGTGAATGGATTGTTAACGCGACAAAGTAAGACAGTTCAATAAGGAGCTATTTGGATTGTCAATGATGGGATTTGCGAAACCCTTTACTCGAAGCAATTTGCCTGCGACAGACAAAACACTAAGGATAGTCCACCTTAAAATTCACCAGAGTGATTTAGTGAAGCTTTGCACACAACATTCTCGGCTGAATTTGTCGTTTTTTTTTCAAATAGGAACTCATTGATCACGCCAAACGCCATTGCGAATGGTTTATAGGCTTCGAATGCGTGCGTCTCGCGATAATAAGGCAGTCAAAAAACCTCAGGCCACGATGCAGCCATCGTAAATCGATCTCGAACGCCTAGCAACACTTTACGACTCGAATCGAGTTGTTTGAATAATAACGCATCGACAAAAGACTTGATCCACAGGGTTTGGGTATAAATTTCCCGGTATCGGAAAATACCAGTTACATAATCCGATATTATAATTTCACAAGTTTACCTGACTTATGGAAAAAAACGTATGGCTATTAAATTAAGAAATTATTAATAAAAAAGTTTCTATACATACACGAAACACTTCACAATTTACATTTTTAACCGCGCATTACCATAGAAAAAAATCGGTACAATATACACTGTACAAATTTTCGCATATACTAATGCGTCGTTTATTTATCTTTTGAAGAATATGAACTATGTACAATCATTATAAACGTCGACTTAAATAATTATACAAAATTTGATGAAAATCGTATGAGCCGTTTTTTATAAAATCAAACTGATATTAAAGTTGTCCAAGAATAAACTAGCCTTATATTCATTCTTTGATAAATATGAACTATGTAGTGTTATCGCAGACGTTAACTCAAGTTACTGTACGAAATTTGATCAAAATCGTTGTACCCGTTTTTAAGAAAATCAAATTGTTGTTAAAGTTGTCTAGAATACACTAGCCTTATATTCATTTTCTGAGAAATATGAACTACGTAGTATTACCGCAGACGTAAACTCAAGTAACTAAGAAATTTGATCAAAATCGTTAGTCATTTTTGAGAAAATCAAAATGTTGTTAAAAATGCACAGAATAAACT
This sequence comes from Uropetala carovei, assembly GCA_036926305.1. Lineage (NCBI taxonomy): Eukaryota > Metazoa > Arthropoda > Insecta > Odonata > Petaluridae > Uropetala > Uropetala carovei. The sequence continues at coordinate 234,126 of JAXCHB010000360.1, forward strand.
TCCCTTAATTAATAATCAATGTCAACCGTTTCTTCATAGCTTCTGTTCTGTATGATGAAATGCCTAAGTACGAGATTTCATTCATTTTCGCTCTACCGTTTAGGCTCTAGAGCCGCGAACAGACGGACCCACACAGACAGCATTGCGAAACCCACTTTTTTAGACTCAGGTACACGTAAAACGTATATTTCCATCAAAATCTCGAGATCGAATTTTTTCGCGATTACAATACTTATATGAGAAATTAAAAATCCTGGCAAATGCACGCGGAACAGGTACAACTCATCCCATCGCCGCCATCTAGCGCGCGCATATGAACCGTACTCAGTGTGTGCATGCGTGTGACATTCGCTTATCCGAACACATCTCGTAGATCATGTATCATTTCATGGATCTCGGAGAAAGAGAGACAGATAGGTAGGTAAACGCCCACCTACCAACGAGACGAGGGAAAGGGCTCAACAGGTGCCCGTCAAGAGACTCCAGGAGGTAGAACAGTAAAATAAAAAGAAACAAGTATATACGTTCGTGATACTCTTTCCTCAAAACAACATGGCAAATATAAGGGAAAAGAAAAGAAGAGAGAGAGAGAGAGTTCGAGGTATAGAAAGTTATCCAAGGGACAAGCTGGTGTTTTATCTTATTAATCTGTAATGTTGCGTTTGATACCAATTAATAAGGGTCTTATCAGCTGTGAGCAAACTAAGCTTGGTCAATAGGGGTAGTATTTGCGGTAGTATTAGGAGAACCAGTGTGTGTGTGTGACAATCAGAAAAAGTACAGAAAACATCAGTAAAAATCTCCAGAAAGAGCAAACAAATATGATACAGATGCCTGTTCCCTTTACATTTGATCAAAGGATGTTTTTAATGGAATCAACAAAATTTTAAATGAAAATTTAATGAATAGGAGTCGGATTAAAGTCATATCAAGGTATTATAGCAGACAGAAGTGTGAAAATTGGAGAAATTGAAAAAATAGATGTAGTCCCTGGATAGCTCAAAAATGGATAAACTAACACTGAGAAGAATGCAGACTCGAGTCTTCAAAAGGTGACCGTTAGAACAATAGGCAGATTCACTAGCATCTTTTCTGTGGGACTATATCGAGATAGGAAAATCTCCCCTTTCATAAGTTGAAGAGCAGAGATTAAAAAGAGAAAGAGAAGATTGCTGGGCATGAGAATGCAGATCTCAATTGCAAAATATCACTTGCCGAGTACATATAGCGAAAATATTAATAAAGAAAAGGCAGCGAAGTGAACAGAATATCCGTTGATATAAAACAAAAAAACGATGCCTGAGTGGGAGAAATAAAATAAAAACATCACATGGAAAATAAGTGAATAATTAGAACGGAAGTGAGAAAAGATTTGGAGTGATAAAGTGAGTCGAGATGAATAAACCATAAAACGCGAATGTGAGAGAAGGGTGTAAAGAGTAATGAAACCGAAGCAGGAAAGTAACAATGAGAATATGAGAGAGAGAGATAAGGACATTAGAAGGATGAAAATGGGAAAAGAGATATGATGAGGAATGTTGAGAGGGGAAGAGAGGTATCGTAGTGAATCAAAACCAGGAATCGTGTTATGAGAGAGGAAAGAGAGAGAAGAGAAGACAATATGCTGATGGGTACATACATGCGATGAAGAGGAAACGAGAGAGAAAGGAAGAGTGGGAGGGAAAGAGAGAGAGAGGAAATGAAGAGAGAAAGAAATTGAGGCAGAGACCGTCAGACAAACGTCTTTAGGGAGAAAGAGAAATGGAGAGACAAGAGGTAACTATAATGGGAAATAGAGAAAGGTAGCGAGGAGGAGGAGGGAGAGGGTGGCATATAGGGGGAAGAGGATATAGGGAGGTGGAAAGAGGGAGGTAGTGGGATGAAGAAAGAGGGAGACATGGAGAGTGAGGAAGAAAAGGGGGAGGGAGGGAGAGAGAGAGCGAGGGAGGATGGGCGTAGCCTAGAGAGAGAGCGAGAAAGAAAGAGGTAAGTTTCGAAGGGAGAGAGGGAATCGAGGATTGGGAATAATGGAATGGAGGGCTGTGAAGTGATACATCAAGTGTCGGAGGGTATGGGACGAGCATTGTATATGGAGGGGTGTGGGCTGTGAGGCAAGAGGCCTCGAGGATTGAATGGCGGACTATTCCACGCGGTATCGCTTCGTGATCCTCTCTGCGGGCGAGAGACCCTCTCCTCCCACTCTCTTCCACCTCTCTCTCTCTCTCTCTCTCTCACTCACTCACTCACTCACTCCTGCGTCCGCTTTCCCCAGCCCGATTCCAGGTTCCTCCTCTTCCCACCCTCTCCACAGACATCCGCGAATTTCGCTGTTGCGGGTGGGATCCCAAAGATAGGAGTGGAGATGGGAGAGGATGACGCAGAGGAAGAAGGGGAGGAAGAGGGAGAGGTGGAGTGGAGGAGGGGAGGGAGAGTGGAGTGGAGGAGGGGAGGGTGATGGAGTGGAGGAGGAGGGAGAGGGAGAATGGAGTGGAGGAGGAGGGAGAGGGAGAATGGAGTGGAGGAGGAGGGAGAGGGAGAATGGAGTGGAGGAGGGAGAGGGAGAATGGAGTGGAGGAGGGGAGGGAGAGTGGATGGTAGGAGGAGGGAGAGGGATAGTGGAGTGGAGGAGGGGAGGGAAAGTGGATTGCAGAAAGAGGGGGAGGAAGAGTGGAATGGGGGAGGAGTGGAGTGACAGAGGGAGAGTGGAGTGGAGTGGAGGGTTTGAGAAGGGAAGGAGGACGGAAAAGGAAATATGTGAAGAAAGTGCTCGGCAATGTATGTAAAATAAGCCAATTTCATGATGAGCGGAAGATTACACACGCCTTTTACTAATTGTATGTTCGCCGTAATATTTGTCACGCATCAACGGGCTCCTTCATAATTTCCGACTTGAGCTTTTGGAAAACGAGAGAGAAAAGGAAATTTCGCTGAAACGGGTTTCGGTCACTGACAGGCGGTCGTCGTTAGATCTTTAGATTTACAATGGAAATTTGCGAGATTCGAGGGAGAAATGAAACGGCCGCGGATTCCGAGCGCGACGTTTAAGTACGCGAATTAAACAGCGAGGAAAGGAAGTTGTAATTTGCGAATGACGACATTTTTTTACAAGAACGATCTTCCTGCTCAACACGGCCTTCTCTCAACGAAGAGCATTTCCCGAATGATCAAAACATATTCCTTTCCCAAAATATAACGATGACCGAAAGGATGTCATAAATATGAAAATAAACTTTCACGAGGTAAGAAAAACCTAATCCAGTTTTACAGGGATTTCAGTGGGCCCTGGGAAAGTAAAAATACGTATTAAAATTTGAGTCTTTCTTCCCGGACATGGATGGAGAACATTAATATGAATATTTCCCTTTTCGGTATATAAAAGATGAAAAATTATCTATTTATCGTGACGGGAAAAATAACTGAAGGCGAACGAGATCGCGGAAGAGGATTAACGGAAGTAACGGCAGAAATAACAATAAAATATACATGGAAAATGGAGAATTTGACGTTGTAAGGCAGGCATGTCAAACTTGCGGCCCGAATGCTCATTTCCGTCTCGGCTGAAGCACTTGAGATTTTATATTAATATATATAAATGTTATCATATTTATGAAAAGGAGAAAAGATTTTTTTTTGGTTATTGAGGCCAACTAGAATTCGTTCTCTAAATTGCTGTTTTTAATGGCAAATAGAAACGTCCAATTTTCTAGATAACATCAACGTTTTCCACACTGGCCCTCATTAAAAAACAGCAATTCTAATGCGGCTCTTCTATAACATCCGTCGCTTTAATGCGACCCCAACGCCTCTTCGAGTTCGACATACTTGTAACGTAAGACATAGAATGGGCAACAAAAATCGCGAAAACGGAGGAATTAAAACCTCCCGACATTATGTTCGCGGGAACCCGTAATTACTGAGCGAAAGAGAATGCGAAAAAATCTGATCCCCCGGGACATCCCGAGGCTATTATTTATGATCAGGAAAGAAGGAATGAGAAAAAGCATGATATATATATATATATATATATATATAGAGAGAGAGAGAGAGAGAGAGAGAGAGAGACCACCTACGTCTCCCCCATCGTTTAGCCTTCTATAGTCTTCTACGATGGCCATCTCACCAGTTAACCAGTTTGTAACTAACCGCGTCCTTTATTCGAGATCGATCCTATATACGTATTCTTCGGCGGGGGAGGAGGAAAAAAAGGTGGATCGGGGCAATTAAAAAGGAAAAGGCGGGGAATGAAAATTTCGAGTTTATTTATTTTATTTTTTTTAAAGATCCGCCCGCAAAAGTCCCAGGTGTGGGCGCGCGCTGAAGACGCGGACAATGAGCGAGGAAAAGCCATTAATATCGATTCGGGGTCGAGCGGTGGGATGGAACCCCTTTACACGAATCGACTTAAAGGGGAATGGGTGCGGGAGAGAGAGAGAAAAAAAAGAAGATAAAAGAGGAAGGACGGCCCGAGGAAATGTAACGGAAGAGAAACGTTTTCATTTACTATGTCCCCCTGGGCGTGATGGAGGTGGATTTTTTTCGGTCTAAATTTTCCATTTTAATTGACCATGTTAATGGAGATTAAAGAAAAATGGCTGCCCTGTATATGGAACGACACTTATTGAATAATGATGAATGTGAAATTGTATACACGATAAAAAAGTATCGCCATAAACTTTTTTCGGCATTAAGTTGGAAAGGAATTGTATACGACTGGCGAGTAACGAATGTAATATTTTCTTCTACTTAACGGAGAAACAATGTGATAATAAGGGAAAATAGATGTTTGGTATTTTAAAACGTGAATGAAGGGGTTAAGCTTATTTTTTGTAGCTTATAAATGATATGTATAACTCATTTATGAAGGACATGATTTAATTAAGACTATTCAACCGGTTTACGTCCATAAGAATTACAGTGACGAGGACTATAGAGCAGTGGTGCTCGACCTACGGCCCGCGAAGGATTTTTGTGCGGCCCGCGAAGTCATGACGAAAAAGCAATTCGAAAAATTGAACACAACTTCGTACATTTTTATGAAAATTATTATAGTAAAACTTTTAATATTGAAATGTTAACCATAAAAACATTATTTTAATACGATTTTCGCTTGTATAGCACCTCCGAATATCTAGGTAACTTCCGATTTAAACTCTAATCCGACCCGCAGAAGAATTTGCAACTTCCAATGCGGCCCGCCGAAGGATTCGCAGCCACCGATGTGGCCCGCCATGTAGAAAAGGTTGGGCACCACGTATGTAGGACCCAGAGCCGGGGCAAAGGCTAGACGAGTTAGGCGCCCTTCTAGAGCGCAGCACACTTAGGGAGACAAATGATAATTTGAAATTTTAAGTTTAACGTTTTATATAATTTATTTTACCTTTAAATGGTAAATAAGATAAACCTGTGTACTGTATACTCTCATTAGGAAGGGGGCGTAATTTTCAAACCTTGCTTAGGGAGCAAAAATGTCTTTGGCCAGAACAAAGATGGCAACTATGCCGTCATCTTGTTTGTAATAGAAAATTTACGCAGCAATAATTTTTTTAAAAAACAAGCTTAATCATACAATTTCTAGGGCCACATTTTGTGGTAAGAACTAATTAACTACGCTAACTGTAAAATATTAACAGATTTCAAAGGGAAATAAACCAACATACCAGTCAACACCATATAAAACAATAGACTATAACAGGTATGATACATTAGCAATTTAAATTACCATCAGAAGCGCAGTGAATTAGGAACACCACTAACTGTTTCATGTGAATTAATTGTCTAACATGGCAAAAAAACTTCATATGACAAACAGGAAATAATATGAATATGATGGGAATTCGGACATAGATAAACATTATAGAAATGTTCTCTCTAATTGTTATATGAAGAGAAAATCCGATTTCGCGATATTAAACGTCATTTCAAGAACAACAAGCATGCAAATGCTTCGAATAATACCACCAAAAATACAAAAAAACGGCGTAAGACTGAAGACTCGCACTCCATGACAAATAGCCACAGAAGGGAAAGATTTCAGCTTTCATCTCGAACAATTAGGTAGCATCATGCTCGCCACACAATGGACCGCGGAGTTGAAACGAAATTAAAACGGTCAAGAAGATAAACACGAGTTGCTCTCGACTCATGCGCTTCCAGGCAACAACCACCATGTTCGGTAAAATCCGGGTCCGGAATCTTTCTTTCGATTGTTAGAAGACCTCTCTCTCTCATCTCGGGGATGCGATACTGCTGCCCGCTTTCAATCGCGCTTAATGACGGCTGAAGGCGAATTGGAGCCCCACTTACCGACCTCGGAGTGCCCTCGAGGCAATAGATGGCCAATTACCGCTAATATTCAGCACCCTTTCCAGCAACGCACACACACACACACAATCATTACGGGTGAACCTTACATTTTTTTACACTAAGTACTAGCAACCGACCATTACACTCCGACGCTTATGTGCCGTACTCATTACTGCAACATCAACGTCTTAATTTTTTTTATTTAAAGCGAGCTCGAAAAATCAAAGAGGGACGACCTTAGACGAGAGACAAGAAGACGAAGAGAAGAGTTGGGATGAAATAAAGGAAAGAGGTCGCGACCTGCCGTAAATCTGTCATTAAGAAACGGGACTTCAAAAAAAAAAAACAAATGAAGATATACTGCCGTGGATGCGACCCAAGAAAATATTTCGTCCGCATATCGAGCCGATGGTAGGATGGGTGGGAATCAGTATGTAAAGTGCTGGAGAAGTGTGTTTGTGTGTGTGCGCCAGGACGTGTGAATATATTTGAGGTCCCTATATGGTTACCTGACTCTTTCTCTCTCTCTATGTAATTTTTTAAGTTTCGCACTGCGAATAAAAAAAGAGGCGGACGGTCTCTCGCCTATCATAAATGACCCGAATTCAAATGGGAGAGTGGAAGAATAAAGATGGTTCCGATCGCGTAATGTAGGGCCAGGCCGAAATCAGACCGAGAGCCCTTAGGCATCCGTAGATAAGGTCGCGTTCATTGTAACCTTATTAATTCGAATTTTTAGAAAGCGCAACTTCCTTCGTCGATTTTTTCCCCAGAGGAGCAAAGGATGTAGAATGCTAAAAAGCTGTACAAGTTGAGAGTGGAGCTCTCAGAATGTCGGTCGTACATTTAATTCAAACCGCTTAGCGATAATTTTCTTGATTATCTAATTGTATTTTCAAATAAATAAGATTTCTGGAAAATAATATCATACAAATTACTGATACATATTTACTTCAGCTTACTTATTGGTGGAAAGATATTAGTATAAGTTTCAGACTATAATTACCTTGGAACATCATAACAAGAGATGCAAAACTCATCGATGAAATAAGGTCTACAAAAACGAAAGCAAAAGCCTTTCAGAGAAGAAAGAAACGGGGAATGATAAAGAAAGATATACGCGTGAAATTGATAAAATGTTATGTATGGAGAATTTCTTTGAGTGGAGTGGAAACACAGGGGGAAAAAGATTTAAAATACTTTGAAAACTTCGAAATGGGGACGTGGAGAAGAATGCTGAAGATGAAATGGAAAGATAGGATGAAAAACGAGGAAGTACTAAGAAGAATGGGAGAAAATTATTATAGAGGATACAAGAACGAGGAAGGAGAACTAGATCGGATTTAACATGAGAATAGAGAGCATGATTAAAGTGTTAAATGGAAAACTGGAAGGAAAAAGAGAAAAAAGGTTTAAGCTGATACACGACTTAAAAGGGAAACAAATAGCTGAAGAATATAACTACGTATTTCGCTAATCATCCTTTTCATGATTAAAACATTTACCAATTTGATCGTATATTCACATATCAAGCTAATGTGTAAATGTGTACATGGTGTGATACATCTCAAAGCACATTTCCCTTGCCTAAAAAACGTTTCGCTAGTCATTTTTGGGCACGCTGTAAATGTCACGAGATAGTGAAGTTTACGCATGGAATCCGAATAATTTTACCGGCTACCGTTCATTACTGTTTATTTTTTACAAGGAATTTGAAGACATGAAGGGTTCCTTCAATTAATCACGCATTTTAATGAACCTTGAGGATCAGAATCTTGCGCACTTAAAATAAGCAACTAAAATAATGAGGAACGAAATTCATTTTTCTTGCGTAATAAATTTACCGTAACTGAAACGGAGTTTTTTTTTAAAGATCAATGGAATGTTGCATGAATTAGGAAGATTAGGTTTATTTGACATTTTTACGTCCTCTTACGAATGGTCACGGATTGACGGGAGACGTATTAAACCGTGGAAATTTTACAATGAAAAAAACGCTAATAATAGTTTTAAAATTTCTTTTGATGCTTGATGTAGCATGTAAAAGAAGACCTTTTATATTAGAAGAAAGAACCAACATGAAATTTCTACCGAGAGGACTCGAAGTTGAATCCTCAGTAAAGGGGTAGACAACCTTTCTTTACAGAGTGCCGCATTTTTTATTTGAGAACGTTTCAGCGAGTCGCATTGAAAGTTGCAAATATCTCGACGGCCCGGATAAAAATTTATATCGGAAGCAGCTTAGACAGACTTTTCAGCGTAATAACTTCATATAGGTTCGATCAAGAGTATAACTGGCAAAAATAAAATTGCCCTTTTTTAAATTTCAACAATCGTAATATCAAGTTTTCGTAAGACGCAGAAAAATGTTCTCACGGTCCGGCCTCTGTAAAAGCCAAAGAATCCAACGATGAATTGCAATATATACACAACTAAATAAATTAAATCAAAACCCAACCGTAACTCACAACAGGACTGGCAGAATAATTAAAGAAACAAAGCATCATAAATCAGTTGATATTCCATCGGAAAATAAACGCCAACATCGAGAATTGAACATAAAACACATTAAAGAAAGCAACAAGGCGTAATGACGGCAAGGAATAACTTCCTCCATTTAAAGCTCCTACCGCGACTTTTTCCTTCCATAGCCGTTAGCTGGCCGAGCCTATAAATATAAATAAATAATCGTCATCGCAAAAAACCAAAGAGACCGGGGCAAAAAAAAACAAGAGATATAGGTGTCGGTTAGCTTCCGACATCAGCGCACCTTTTCTACGCACCCTATTCCCCTCCATCTAAATACTTCCTCTCTCTTTTTTTCATACCTCTCTCCCAACCCAACCATTCCCATGCTCCCGGGAATGTACAAACACACACACACACGCATGTGAGGGTTGAAATCGTTATAAAACGAGATCTCGCGAGAGAAAGAAAGAGGAGTCGAAGGCTCGGAACGAAGAAAAGATGCGAAACGATACAATCGAAAGAAAGCTCGCATTAAGTCGATGTGTGAGATGGAGAAGAGGAAGAAGGAACAGCAAAAGGGGAGGTTTGTGTGCCATGTATGTATGTATGTTCTTCTCTCTTTTCACCCCTTTTTAAAGCGAGAATCGTAACGGTGAAGCCGGCATTTTTTTTTCTTAAAGGGGCGCGCAGGAAATAAGGACGGCGACGCGTAAATTTTTTCACGCGCTCTAAAGAGAGAGAGAGAGAGAGAGAGAATGAAAGAGAGAAACGCTTCCTAAAATTCCGGCGAGTCAGATATCAAAGAGATAGTCCATATAAGGATGCAACTGGTAGATAGATACCACGGCGGTCCAGTCTTTCCTTCCTCGTTATTTGCTGGAAGAGGGAGTAAACGAGAGAAAGAGGGGACAAAAGAACGAGGAAGAAGTGCAAAGATGCGCTTCATCTGCGGTATTCGCAAAATCTGATCGACGCGAGCTATTTTAAAAGCGTGTTAAATGGGAGAATGTTTTGGCCGCGAGAAGGAGAAATAAGAGGAAGCTAGGTATAAAGGATTCCCGTGGGACTCCCGCTGATACTGCTGCTATTCGCGGTTTAAATGGGACTCCCTCTTTGAGAGACATGACGTGCGTGCGTGCGTGCGTCGAGTGCTGCGCGGGGTCGGAACGAAGCCATTTATCCCACCGTTGAATAATAAAATAGATGAGAAAAAGACGAAAGGTTGGTCATCGCGAGGAATTAACACCGGTTGAGGGCCATGGCGTGAATTGACGGATCGGTGTGTCGTGCGTTCTGTCCTTATTAGTATCCAGCAAAATGTATTTCATTTGGGAAGAATGAAAAATATAGTTCGAAATGGAACGGAAAACACATTTTATAATTTTTATCAAATAAATTATAAGAATGACTTCTTATCGATATTATTACTATGTCGGAGAAATTTTGAAAATGGCACCAAAGAAGAATAAAACTCAGTAAAAAAAGACAATAAGCATGTCATAAATCTCTTCCAATAAAAAAAACTAATACAAAATAATGAACACAATTTATAACAATGCGTTTAATCAGAGAACGAAAGTTCATTTCGCCGCTTAAAATTAAGCAACTTGGTAAAATAAGAATCCCTAGTTCATCACCGGTAACAACACTTTCATCACTCACGTTCGAAGAAAGATTTTTTCCCCTTCCATTTGTAATTTACGTCGTCGTCGCCACTTAAATCCTAACTCTAGCCGCGCAACGCATCCTTCACGGTCCTTTTAAATTAAACCGAGCGTTTATTCCAAAGGCTCTACCGACGATTCCGTCATCCCCCTCTTCTCCCCCGCACGTCATCGCCGAATCGCTACTACTTAAAGACGGCGCTGAGAGTAATTTTAGAGGCATTTTCCCGCGATTCAAACAAATAATGGCTCTACCCTTACGCGTCTCTCTCTCTCTCTATCAAGATCCACCCCCTCCGATAACATACCGACTCTTTAATTGGCGGATCCGTCTTGGCGGAGCGACGGAACGGTCTAACTTGCCAGGTCGTCGGAGATTCGGAGAGATAATCCTCCTCGGGACACCTAACGGAGGAATTTCCACATCACGGTCCGCAAAAGGGGGATTAGAGCTCAAGCCAAGACAAATGGTTGGCTGTGGACAATGCAGGCGCGCCTTGTACTCTCTCTCTCTCTCTCCCTACTCGTGGTAAACCGGAGAAGGATGGAGGTGGGAGTGGGTAGCAAGAGGTCGATTGTAAGCGGAGAGATAGAGATAAAGGGAGAAAAAGCGAGAGAAAAAGATGAGGGAGAAGCAAAAAAAAACTCCTGGGAAGAGCGGAGAGATCCGAAACGCGCATTGGTCGGGAGGGAAACGTGCCAAAGAGTAAAACAGTTAAGTGGGGCGATTACAAATTCAATCCCCACCATGCCTCTCTCTTTATATATATATACCTATATATATATTGAGAGAGAGAGCCCTTAAATGAAACCTATTGGGAATAAATAACTCATTCATGCTCTCCAACGCGGAACAATGGACACGATACACTTTCGAACCGAAATTAATTTTATTTACTGATTACAACTATAGCCGTCCTTTTTTTCTCCCCTGTCTCCAAAATACCTGTATGATTTTGATGTAATTTTAACTCAATTATGAATCCAGGAGAATAAAAGCTGAAGAATCTCGCCCGAATCCGACAAAAAATCAGCCGTATAGATATATTAATACCAAACTGTTCTGATGACGAGTTGATAGTTGACTTCCTAATCAAGTTTAATATTTATAAACAGGGCCATAGCCTTGCGTGTTAATGTGTAATCATCACATCTAATGGCAGATAAGAGTAGAATTAAATATCATCTCGCCAACATAAAAAAGCGAATCATTAATATTGCAAAAGAAAATGAAACTGAAAACGTTTTTAAACTACACGCCGAGTCATTTTCAACATGGCGCCTCTACCGAAATTAATTATAAAAGAACATGTCGTTAAATTAGCGAGTCATTAATTATATCTTGTACTATTATTTGTAGGATGTCTGACCCATTCTTCCTTTATACACCTCGGGGGCCTATGAGTGAGCAAGCCACAATGGCCGCTTCACTTCCGTACCATTCGTTGATTGATGCATTTATCACGCCCTCTTAACGTAAGAAAAAAATTACGCAACGACGGGCGATACACCTTTCCGGTCTCTCTTTAATTAAAAAAGAGTCATTTAGATAAGCATCTACGGTGCGTGTGTGCCGTCCACTTCCTCGTTGCTACATACACACATGCAGATATACAAGCGATCTCTCTCTCTCTTTGTCCTTGTTTGACTTGATATCAACATTCATATTCTCCTCCCTCCCCTCCTACCTACTCCTCTCCGTTCCATCACAACCTCCCAATCAAACGAGTCAATCGAGTAAAAAAAAATTTACTCCACTCTTCAGTTCGTACACGCAAAATAATCGTGCTTAATTTCTTTAAAATTCATCATCATCGTAGAGAGCCCACTCCTCATGAAAGCAAAGCAAATTAGTCTCATCGACTCTTTAAGAGAGGGCGTGTCATTCGAAAGGGAATGATCGAGAGAGGAGGAAAAAATAAACCGCGAACGCGGAACGAAAAATTTAAAAAAGAACAAAAGAAAAAATATATTCCCCGCGTTTGCAAGTCATCCAATCACTTAGCGAGGGTGATCGGGTGTTTCTCGACCGAGTGCGGGTGGGAAGATAAGGGATTCCAGATGGAAGATGAGTGCGGAGAGGGAGGACGAACTAAAAAAAACACAATCGACAAAAATATCATTCGTCCGCGAGATGAGAAAACGGCGTCCCGGGTCGCGAGAGATTCCGAACGAAGATTCGGAAATTAACGAAGGAGAATGATAAGAAGAACCAAAAGCAAGTTCGCATTCCTACTAAAAGACGAGGACAACATGGTTTTTCCGATATGGTAGAGGTGGGCTAACCCACGACCCGCCAGCCCGTCAAGAGCATTTCGCGCGGATCGTGATGCCATTAGGAATATTATCTGTGAAATTTCATAAGGATAATTTCATAGACTTTTAGTTGAAATTATGGCCGGAAATGTTTTCCTACAGAATTTATGAAGCTAAAATATATTTATTGACGATTTTATATACTAAGAGAATCTCTCCCGGTCTCAAATCAATAACAATGTTCATTATCCTATTAAGAGTAAAAATAAATAAAATGCGAATTATAATGCGGCTCGTCGAAGATCTCCCAACGTCTAAAGCGGCCTCTTAAAAAGGTCACTCCTTACTAAAACCTCATTAAAGGCCTAGTAAGGAGTAAAAAGGAGTAAGCGAACAAGTGCAAAATGTATGCGAAAGTATTGGAAGAACGAGGTCCACTTGGTTTGCCTTCTTCGTAAGGGGGGAGGTGGGGGGGAGGGGGGAGGGGGGGGAGGGGGGAGGGAGGGGGGAGGGGGGAACGAATATCGAAATGGATGAGCATTTATTCATTGCCAGGTGTGCTTTTCTTTTCGATTCTCTCTCTCTCTCTCTTCCCCTCTCACTCTATCACACACACACTTTCTCGCCCTCTTTTTATCCGAATCCTTTTTAACACCCCCTCGGGATGCCCAAGCGAAAGCAGAATACGAGACTCGGTTTCCTTCTCCTATTGCTTTCTTGGGCATCCCCGTCGTGAAGAGCATAGCAAGAGAGAGAGAGAGAGAGAGAAGGAATGGGAGAAGGGAGAAAGGAGAGAGAGAGAGAGAGTGGAGAGATGAGATTGGCTCGGATTCGACCTCCTGACCCCGTGGATTCCCCACCATTTTTTTTCGACTCATTTTTTCCTTCCCCCCGCTCCATTGCTAGGACCGCTCTCACTCGCCTAACGGACGATTCGGGCGATAGTATTTATGCATCGGAAGGGTGGGTGGAGGAGAGAGGTGGAGAGAGAGAGAGAAGAATGAGAGGATAGGGAGAGGGATGTGGTGTGGGATGAGATGCCAAAACGCGGCAATTTCCGCTCGCAACCTCTCCCTCTCCGCTCCCTCCTCCTCTATTCTCTCTCTCTCTCTCTCGCTCAATTCTTTACGACCACGCCTCGATCATGATTCCCTCGACCTCTTATCCACCCGCACCTTCCGCGTTAAGAAAAATTTCTCTCGCAATTTCCCTTTCGTCGGCGGGAACTTTTTTTTTTTAGGCGCTCGAAGATGGAAAGGAAGGCGTGCTTTTCTGGCAACGAAGACATTTGCCGCGATGTTGTTAGAAATCAATTATATACGAGTTATAATTGCTGAGGAGTGGACGAAATTCTAATCTGTTTCCGCGAATGTTTTAACGAAGAGCGATTTTTAGAAGGCTGTTCTTCTAACCTATCAATTACCATTACATTAAGGTTAGATTTTTGTTCCGATAAAAATAGTATATCTAAAACATGATACGGCTCTTAAAATCTTTTGTTTGCCTGCCTGAGGTAAATGAAGACAAGAGAACTGTAAATAAAATACACGAAATGGTACAAAAGTTTCACTAAGATCGTACCATAATTAGGTCATGATACAACGTTTGTAGCGAAACCGACCGTGTTATTTATAATAAAAACTAGTATACAAATATAAGACCGTCAATATGGCAGGAATGAATATATTATTTAACTTAAAATCTCGTACTTATTATTCTTATAAACAATTTATTCATATCTTTCAAATATCAAAAATGTATTCAAAATAACTTCGAATTATATCATCTCGTATTATATTCAATTACTTCGCGTTTTTTTCACGCCTTAGAAACGGCACCACGGAAATAATTGATGACCCTAACCCTGATTGGCTTGTCATTTAACTAACGACAATGCCGACTGAGCATCACGCATAACCAAACAAATTATACAGAGGGGTTGATTTCCCTGGAAGTTACACAGTTGATTTACTTTTGTATCATAAGTAATTACCACAAAGTGGAGCCTGAACTCATTAATGAGAAAATACATGAAACTATTTTAACTCTGCGCTTGTTTCCACAGGTTCTGCAGAAATAAATACAAATTGTGTATATTTCTATATTTATTTTTAGGTTACATACAAAAACTAAGACAAACTGGCAATAAACCTTAATAGGTAGGTGCTATATCATTAATTTAAATTAAAACAATGCATGGCATTGCACCACTCCTATCCGTGCTTAAATTTCTTGCGATCATGAAACATCAAATTTTTTATTACTATTAAATCATTTATACCGATCTTCTGGCGATACAAAACCCAGCAATTTTAACAAAGAGATCAAATCCTTCGATACTTTATTTTCGGCTCGTGTCTACGTCTCCCGAGTATAAAAATCATCAGACGGATAAAATCTCCGATAAAAGGAAAACCCTGTCGATCTCGAACAGACCCAGCGGAAGGAGGAAGAGATAACGAGTGACAGGATGCTCTATAAGGTTGTATCGATCCAATCCTCTCTCTTCCCCTTCCATCTAATCCCAATAAGACCCACGCACGTCCATCACACCATCCACTCAGAGAAAAAGAGAAGGAAACAACCGTCTTACGGAGAAAGAGAGATAAAGAGGGAGAAAGAGGCAAAGAGAGATAGAGCCGGCGCTTTCGGCATCCAGCGAGGTGGATGCTGGTCGTCAACCTGCCCCCATGAAATCGCGTCCTCCGAAGCGGAACGGCCCTGTTTCAAGGATGAGCCGTAGGGGGTCTCCGCAATCGCACCCCACACTCCTGTATAGAAACCTTAAATCCTCTCTCCCTCTCTTTCTTTCTTCCTAGTAATTTTTTAAATGCGCCACCATCACCACAATTACTATCAGGGAGAGAGAGAGATTACTTTTTTGGAACTCACCCATTTCCCAACCTCGTTCTCCCAGTATAAGATAACCCCCCCTCCCCCCCGCGTGGCTCCAACTTCCCCTCCCCCCATCCCAAAATCGCATTGAACCTCTATTAACCTCCCCGCCCCCCAATTCCCTTCTCCGTTTCCACCCCTCGGGACCTCTGGAAGTTGATCTCCCCATGCGAGAGCTGTATATCGGCTCCCCCCCTGAGGCGCCCCCTTCCCCCACTCTACGTTTTCATCCACTACCTCCTCCTCTTTTATCCTCCTCCTCCTTCCAACACCACTCCACTATTTCCGAAATTCAACGTGACCAGATCCCGAGGATGGGCGTTCGCAATAAATTAACCAAAGTTAATTCTATGACGATGGAAACGAATGGCGTAGAGAATGCGGTGGAAATAATCCCTTCGTCGTGAAATTCGCTCCTAAAGCAAAATCGCCTGAGGAGATTTAGAATAAGGAAGGGATTTTCGCTTCGGCATTGGGGAAATGTAATATCGAAATCATCTATAATTTTTACTCGTGTTTTCTCGTGCAATTTTAGCATTGGCTGCGAAATGAAACGGTCGCTTAAGGAAAGTTAAACGGTCGACGAAATTGAACGTGCGTTCAAAGAAAATTCGGCAATCAGAGGAATTCGTATCACGAATTTACCGAGCAGATGTTATTCATCACATTAATTCAGCTTAAAAACAAACCAGCGTAATTACATGTTAGAATCAAACAAATCGCAAAAGTAACTATCATAGCAATGAAAAAACAAAAGGCAAGCAAGAGCAATGAATGATTCTTTTTATGAAATTATACTCTCCGGATAAAATTCGCGGAAGTGTGCTTAACCTTACGAAGCTGATCCATGATGAACACGTAAAATATCGCTGTATTTTTCACTGTTTTATCTCATGAAAATGATGCATCACATCCTGCTGAGGTATTAAAACAGTAGAAAATATAAAATTTGCTATTTTATTTGCCCATTGTATGTACTTTCCGATTCAAAAAGAACTTTTTGGAACATGAGACAATTTTCATTCCTCCTCTACACGGAGCATTTCCAATTAATAAAAATAAAACTATTGGAACGAACACGAGTCATAAATTTCCAACGAGAGTGTTACACAAAATTGGACGCGCGTCAAGAGGAAAACAAATACGAATATCAATAGCGCGCTATTAAAAACGGCGAGATTGATCAAAACAAACATCGTGGATGACTGCAGAATAGTCTCCTCCTTCCTCCGACAGCGCCTATTGGCTTTCATCTCGCATTAGTGCGTACGTCTTCCTTTCGTCGCCTCTCCGACGACGGACAGCGTTAATTATTCCAACAAGCGATCGATTTCGAGATGAGTGACGTGCCATCCGCCAGGTGGCCCCTTAAAGAGGAGGAGGAGGAAGTTAAGTCTCCCGCGGTGATCGGTAACAATGGACACCCTCCTCTATTAAGGCTTAAGGATGAGAAGAAGGAGTTAGACGTCGTGAGGAACAAGCAACCGAACACGTGTTTCTTCAGGCGAACGAGAGAAGCCAGGAAGGAAAAAAATCACCTTTACGAAGAAGATGAAAGAGAAGGGAGGAGCAGGGGATTGTTAGGAGGAATGTTTCGCGTGAGCTGAAGCGCCCAGATTTAGAAAACTGTCCACGACCTACTCCAGTTTGATATGAGATTCCAAACGCCATGACTCTTCATTATTCTTGTGGAGACGCATTGTTGCTCTCTTTTTTATTCGTTTGGGACACACTTCGAGAGAGATGGAATCGATCGATTCAATTTTTAGTAGTACATAGTTCGCAACGAAAACTCCTCTGCCGATAAAAGACGGGCGACCAAAATCTAAAACAAGCTCCGAATCATGCGTTGCGGAGAGAATCATCTGGTCCACCTCAAGGCTGAAATCAAATCGACGAACTACGCCTCTCCGACGGCCACCAAATGGTTGGAACATATTCACGGCTTTTGGAGGGGCAGCATGTGGAAAGAAACAGTCAGTCAAGGAAAGAGAGCTCGGAATCGATGTTCAAAAACTGAAATTTATAAAAAGCGCAAGAATTCAAAATTTGCCGAAAATTTGAAAAGTGTCTCGAATCGCGCATACCAGGGTTCCCTAACCTGCGGCCCACATGCGGCCCCTTAAACTGGTTTCATGCAGTCTCTTCCATTAGAAGAATTTATCAACCTTTCCTTTAGTATGCAATTTGAATATAAATCTTCAATTAACTTTTGCACGTCATTCAATGAACTTTTTAAAATTAATTATTAAATGACGTTCATCTGACAATAAGCAGATTTTCTTTATTTGAAATGCGGCCCCAACTAATCTTCAAATTGTCCAATGCGGTCCACTAAAGGGAAGAGGTTGGGGACCCCTGGCACCAGGGCCGGCTCGAGGTACCGGGTAGCCTGGCGGCCGCCCGGGGCGCCCAAGTATTGAGGGCGCTAATCCGCCATCTATCTCTACATTATTTGCAAGTGGATAAATACTGGATACCAATTTATATCGCGGGATAGGCGGGAATCTATAAAATTCCTTTTACTTTTCATTATCAATCATTTTACAGATCAATGAATAAATGAACGAGCTCTTTTAAAAATCTCTTTTAAAAATTTATGGAGGGGGTGGGGGGCGCTGAGCGGTTTCTCGCCCGGGGCGCCAAAACACCTCGGGCCTCCACTGCCTGGAGCATACGGTTTCTAAACCGAACTAGGGAAACATTATTATTATTAACGTTTTAAATGTGTACACCTTCATATTATCCTGCAATTCATCAAAGTGGAGGCTGGCAGTCCACGTAACAGTTTTCTCTCTATAATCTCGTATTGTCCTCGAGAACAAAAAAGAGCCTCGATAAAGCTATCTTAAATCGATCTCAGGTATTTTCATAAAATGTTTTATATGCGTCCGTCAGATATTTATTTATTTACATAATTTGAGGTAGACCATTTTTTGTTCCTCCATACCTTTTGAACGAATGATCGTAAGGAGTGTTATGTCGTTTGAAAGCTTATGGCGTGCAGATGGTTTTTAGTCCAAAAACAATTTCGTATCTCATCTAGAAGTTAAACTGTGAATGTTCAAACTTTCTAAAAGTTGATTTGATTGCTGGTGCCTGAGTGCGTTTTAGTAGCAAGAAATTGAAGTAGTACTACATAGTCGTAGCATTCTTTGCTACGTGAGAAATGATAGCGGGAAATATGGATGTCAACGTGAGTTGTCATTTTGACCAATATATGGCGAGAGAATTTATAACGCTTAATTGTACAAACATTTAGCTTATTTCTATTAGGTTTCTCATTTTATACCTCTATAATGATCACTGTTAGTTTAAAAATTTTGAATTTTTCATAAAACAATTAACATATCCTTATCAGTAGATGGTTCCTTTGGGAAAGTATTTTTATTCCTCACGCTGGTAGATAGCTTCTGGGTAGAAAATTATTTTCAAAATTTCAAAACCTGCAAAATGGGGTCCTGCTAGGCTAAGCATACCCTTTCAAAACCTGCGAAAGTTGGAATTTTTCAACAGATCTTGCGGCACCCTATTTACGTGTTTAGGGAAGAGCACACGAATCAACGCTTCATCCTTCGGAAGGGAGGTAAAGCCGTTGGTCCTCCATGGTATTTTCGAAAAGAGTAGGATAATGCCAGTGCTGGGTTTCGTATCTGACTAGTCTACTGGCGTTAGAACCGTATGAAGTCACAAAGTTCCACAAATCACGAAATTTGACATCAATCATTCTAAGATTGCGATTGACGTAAATTATTTACGTTCGTTATTTTTCATTGAATATGAAAACAAGTAAGAATTTAAAAAAATTCAAAAATAAAATATTTTTGCTTCACAAAATAGGCGGCCTTAAAAGGATAAAACAAGATAAATTTCAGACTATTTGTTCGTCATAAAAGATTTTGGTGTCATTTTATCTTCATTACTATAACTTTACATATCATTTACGTAATAATCTCAATCCATAAGCTGGAGTAAATGAAGTTTAATACAAAGTTAATAGGAAACACTTTTATACTTTCTCATATACGAAGTTTATTGAGAAAGTATTGTAATCGCGAAATAATTCGATCTCGAGATTTGATGATGATTGAAATATACGTTATAGGTGTACCTGAGACCGAAAAAAGTGGTTTTCGCAATTCCATCTGCTTCTCTGTCCATCTGTCCGTCTTTTCGCGGTTCTAGAGCCTAAGCGATAGAGCGAAAATGAATCAAATCTCCTACTTAGGCATTTTATCATATAGAATAGAACCTACGAAGAATTAATTGAAATTGAAGAATAATTAAGGGCCGTTCATTCTAGGCAGTTTTAACAATTTATTTTCTCAAAAACGGCTACAAGGATTGTATGTAAAACAACAGTAATGAAAGGAATATGACACCAATATCTTTTATAACGAACAAATAATCTGAAATTTTTCTTGTTTTATACTTTTAAGGCAGCCTATTTTGTAAAGCAAAAAGATTTTTTTTTTCTTACTTGTATCGACATAATCTTTTCTACCTTTATACGATGGTGCTGCAACTATGCCTAAAACCTCCTCTGTTGAACCTTCCGATTTACATATAGGCTTAAAAGGGCAGTAGGTGTACATATTTACCAATTCCATGATACATTGATTTTCCGAGTTTCTCACGCCCCCATCCAAACCGGACTTTCGTCATCGTCGAACTGAGGACTGTTTGCATAAGCAAATGCGCCGGCAAAATACCGGGGCATGCTAAGCATTGCTTCACTTTCGTTTTGGCAAAGTCACCCTCATCATCCACCATCCCCGCCTTCCTCTCCCACACTCCACACAATCTCCCTTCGAGAGAAACAGCATGTCTTCCGGGTGGGCATCATGCATGTATGATTGGAAATCTCACCTATCCCATTACTTTTGTTTGAGGGAAGTGAAAGCTGATAGCTCAAGAAATGATCCAACCGGTTTCCCGGGCACATTTTTTAGAACGGCGAGCTCTTAAGAACGAAAAGAATGGGAGCCTTCTCTGCGAAAGTGGCCTATGGTCAAATTAATAGTTTGCGCATGATCCAGGAAGGAAATTAATGGGCAACGGGTGACAGTAAAATGAACTGCCCATTAGATACCGCGAGAGCAACGTTTTTTTGTTTCTCCGTCGGTTACAAGATATGCTCTCTTGGTCCGCGAGACGAGTGTAATTTTCCGACCTTATCTGCTCCGGAGCAAGAATTCAATTGCTATGAGTAATCTTCTCGGAATTTCGAGCGTGAAATAGCGTCAATGGAAGTGACAGAGACTGCTAATCACCGAGTTATGGAGCGGTGTTGAAAAATTGCCAGCAGACTAATTGAAGGGCGAACTAGGGTAATCAAGCGGTAGCCTTAAATTACAGAAACTAGGAAATGGAAATGTCGGTGGATATGAAAATTACCGCTTATTCATACTTTTTTACATTCGTTGAAACGTCAACATTTATAAAAAATTGGATATGCCAATCATCAACCCCCATCGTTGAATTAAATTTTTACAATGTATGAAAAAATCTTTAAGAATTTATATGATATAATTTCTGCAAGGTTAAAAGTATAGTAAGGGAAATATGAAAGAGAACAATTCATAATTTTTTCCCACGACCACAAATCATATTTAATTGCTAAGATCTTGACGTTAATAAAATATAAGGCTCTCTATGAACTTCACATTCAATTTATCATTTTTGAAATGCACATAAATAACATCAGACCTTTCATGCTTTTTTTCAAATATGAAGTTATATTAGATATGTATTGCTACAAAACCTCTTTAATGGATGTTAAAAGACGAAATTAAGCCTTTAGTTTTTTATCTCCAAAAGAAATCGATGAATATTGATCGCCAGATAGAAGGGGTTTATCTTTTATTTTTTTATCAAAACAATGAATAAAACATCGCGGATGCCGAATCTGAAGTAATTTATCAGTCCGCGTCCAAATTATTATTCCGGAACCTCCCACAGTCGAGAAATTGAATCGACCATCCCTCTCATCACCGACAGGAGGAAAAGAGAGAGAGACTCAGATTACTCCACCCCCACCCTCACCACATCCTCCCTTGCAACCACTTCCAAACAACCCGAACCCCTCCCCTCCTTTCGCCCGCCCCCGCCTAGAGGCCACTCTGATTGATCGTCCGTCGATAAGTGAAATTATATCAAAGGATTCTGGAGCGATATCTCTCGTTTTTCTACGACAATGGAGTGAAACCGAGAGACGATTTTATCTGGGTTATCTCCGGGTTAGATTTAATAAGTTCTCGTTTCGTTTTTGCTAGAAGGGCCGAAGTACGAAACCGGTGGTGGAAGGCAAAACGTGTGATTTTCTCTCTCCCTCTGCCCTACAGGAATTCGCAAAAAACATACCCTTCAAGTATAGATATGTTTCGCCAGTCCGTTTTAAAGTCTCGGCCGTTTTTTTTTATTCCGCGGTGCGTCCGTTTCCCGGGACTTTTTATCTTAGTTCCTTATCTCCATTTCAGACGTCGGATGGCTGTGTCAAGAAGGGGAGAGAAGACGCTTTGATCCCGAAGCGACTCGCGTCTCGAAATAAAAAATGAATGAAGACGACCTGAAAAAATTGGTAGGATTAAAAAAATATATTCGCGCGGTCCTTCTTGTTCACACACTTTTCGATGCGTCGAGATCCGTGACCCAACATTTCCTTCGAAGACGTCTATATATCGCCAAAGGAGAAAAGAGAAATGACTCTCTCGAAACGAGAAATAATATTCGGTCGTTCAAGTCTCCGAGGGAAAAGGAAAAAAAATAAAAATTTACGAGGGAAAACCAGTCGGATGTAGGGAACAAGATTAGTTCGAACGGGAAAAATCGCGACTTTTAATTTTCCTTATTTCTATTTTTCGACTTCCTAGTGGGCTTGCTTTACGTTCCGCTATCAATTAGTTTAACTGCTCACGAAGGAGGAATTCGAGTCAGTTTCGATTTTCTCGACTATGCAAGAGTTCTTCCGAGGTGTGTAAGTCGGATGCTTTGTGAGAGATGAATGACTAAACCTTTCGTCGTGACTCTCTGTTTGGCTATTAAAGTCGGATTTCTCCTATAACTTGTATGAAAGGTGGATGGATATTTATAACCTATTCGTGCACTAAACAACTCGAGGAATAATTTTAGAAAACAACAATTGGAGAAATATGTCATGGAGATTTTAAGAAATGTATTGAATAGAAAAATCTTAATTGCATAATGGAAATTAAGCATCGTTCTTTGATGGATCGTAAATAAATTGTTAACATCGAAAATATTGAATGGATTATTATTGATAAACCAAAATTATAATTGAAACTGACGCAATGTCTCTTCAATTGCCTTAAAATTTTTAAGAAAAACAGCTGCGTATTTCGGCTACAAAACAACCCTTATCAGCGACATTTCACCTATCTGTTTCCTCAAATACGTAACGTGATATAATATCGCAGAATTTTAAACCGATATTTCTGAAAATACTCCAAAAAGAAGACGACGGTACATCGTTACAGGAGATAAAATATCGCTAAGAGATTTATAGTCCATTTTTATCGATACAACCATCGAATCAAACAGCAGAAAGATATACTCTCCTTATCGTGAATACCGCACGTACTGACTCGACTAATGGGAGCGTACCGCTGATAAATCCTCCCCTCGTAAAAAAAATTCTTAACCTCGACACGAAAATAAAATTCCCTCGTACACACAAACACACACACCAAGCGCGCACCAAGTCCCAACAGAGGAAGAGTAATGGAGGAAAAAAAGGGCTGGAACTTATAACCCCTCCCGAGCACGACCAAGGGAAAGAAGTCTTCAACGAAAACTTCAACCACCCACCTCTCACTCATTCCTTCAGAGAAAAAATTTCCCTCCTCTTCACGAAGAGCGCTAAAAAAAAGAGTGAACGCTGTGGAGGAGGAGGATTTAGACGGTTAAGAAATGCAGTGACACACATACAGAAAGCCTCTTAGAAAAAAAAACGTGCGCGCCGATGCCAAGCGACGCCCATGCGAAGGAAAAAGGAGTGGAGTGGTCACAGATGTTTCTCCTCCTCTCCTCAAACGACATGAGTAGTAGTACGCTTTTAAAACCCGTAAGGAGCTAGCGGAAAAGCGAAATTGAAGGGATAAATAAAGCCCCAATAGGTGAATGAGAGAAGGCAAAGAGAAGCAACATCCAGGTTGCTAGGTTTGCAAGGAGAGAAGGGTATAGAGAGAGAGAGAGGAGAGGGAGAGAGGATTATAAACGGTGGGGGTGGAGATGAATGGAAAGATGCTGGGAAGAGAGTAGGGGTTGGGTTCGCGCCGCCATAAAGATGTAAAAAGAAGGGAGGAAGAGAAGAAGGGGAGGGGAGGGGAGGAGAAAGGAGCACGTATGGAGACGGGGGGAGAGAGAGAGGTTGGCGGAGTTGAAGGAAGAAAGGTGGCGTTGGTGGGGCGTAAAATGAGGAGGATGGAAGGTCTCGGAGAGGTGAGAGGAAGGGCAATGAGGAGAAGAAGAAAAAAATCCTCTTTCACACGCGTGCTAGACATCTCCTCGGCCGCTCCGGCAGCTTTCTTCTTTGCTCGCTCCACCCACCCACGCAACGCTCTCACTCTATCACCTCATCCTCCCTCTTTCTCGATGTAGAAGGAAGAGGCTCCTCGTATGCCCTACGGCTTCAAAGGAGGATAATGTAGGGTTTTGAATACCTCTCCTCCTCTCTCTCTCTTTCCGTCTCTTCTTCTCTCTGCTTCTCGCTTCTTTCTACTTCTCTTTCCATACCTCTCTTCCCCTTAAACTCTCCATATTTAATCTCTCCCAGCCTTTCAAATTTCATTCTCCATTCCTCATAACTCCGTACAGTAATTTTTCCATTCCTTTCTTTTCCTTGCTTCTTCTTCCATTTTTCCTTCGAATGCCTATCCTTATTAACGCTGTCTCTGCCTCTTATCCCTTTATGAATTCAGCCTTTCCCAATCTCCGTTCTTATTTATATCCTATCCTCGTGTGGGTTTTTCCTTGCAAAGTAGTTTATCCAAAGCTGCATATAGTCTATTTTGCCTTAGTTATCTCCCACGAAAGTCCTGTAACTTTTCGTTTCCAGCTTTTTCAACAAGAAAAAACAAACTAGCCAAATAACCAGCATCATCACCTGATGAAACAGGTCGTGCAACGAAAGTTAAAACAGTTGTTTCTTCTTGTGAAATACGCATATCACTTGCCACAAAGTTGAGCCTAATTCCTAAGATCATATTTTCGTTTCCATCTTCACCAAATGATATACGGTAAATTTATTCCGTGATTTATGCACGACAAAGGGTTACGTCGAAACTTTCTATTCTTCATCTCGCCCTAATAAAGACACGCATTTATCTATGTTAGTATCTATCTATCTATCTATCCATCCCTCTACCTATCTTCACATATATTCTTTCTCACCATATCTTTCTCTTTTTCGTCCCTACTCCTGTTTCACCTCCCAGATCCCATCTTTCTCTCTTTGACCTCCCAGTCTCATGAAGATGTACCGCAATCCCTACTCTTCCCCTTTCTCTCTCTCTATCTCTCTCTCTCTATCTCTCTCTCTCTAGCTCTCTCTCTCTATCTCTTTCTCCCTCTCCGTCCAGATACCACCACGCGAACGAGATTAATGGCTCGAGTGCGCGCACCAGGACACGCGCCCTGACATCGTGTTATAACAGTCTTTTCCATTGAGCATCCCACGGGGATGTCCGCGTTTGCCACGGAATGGTGCCTGACGAAAAAAAAATTAAACGGGCGAAGGAATTCATTCCCCTTGCGTTTGTTTTTTGCACGTTCCCTTCGAAGCAAAAAGCTTTTCCGATAACTCTTAACTGTAACCAAGTTGTTATTTTTTAGGCCGAACGCGGCTACTAAATTACTTCCCTTGCGTTGATGACTGTGTGATCTCGCAAATCTTTTCGGCGTCGAATTGGCAGCCAATACGCAAAATTTCTCCTGTCATCTCGGAACACATGGCTGCGTTATTTTTTTGGACCTCAAAACCGATGCAGGATAAAAACTAGAACAGCCACTGGTAGGATCGTTAGATGTTGAAATTACTAGCGTATAAAAAGCGTATTTTCCCGGAAACTTGAATCATTGCTTTAAGATTCATGCAAACATTTCTCCGTTTAAGGCGGGTGTACTGTATCGTGGCTGAATGGACAGGTGGTGAGCAAATTCCACGTAAATAAAGGATCACATTTCGTCGGCGGAAGAAAATATAAAAAATAGCGTCGATGAGATTCGTTTAAGAAAATATAGGGTCAAAGCGGTAAGAACGGATCACGAGAGATATTTCGGCTATTAAGAACTGCCACGCCTCGATTTGGATCCTTTCACGACCTCATTGTCTGAAGAAACACGGGCACCGAAATGAATCGTTCCGACCGTTAATGGCGCGCAATAATTCATCACATTCGCCTCGGAAACGCAAAAACAAAATTAAACAGTTTCGAAAGTTGATCACACGAAAACCATAACTTTGCCTCATAATTCAGACAGTTCTAACGAAAAAAATATTAAAATACATATGCAAAACTGCGGAGAGATTTCGAGAAAACGCAATTTTCTCCGTTGGCAAACCACTTTTTTCCGTCCGACACAAAAAAGTCGTTTTCTCGGTTCCTCCTGATGTAAAAGGTTTTTATAACACGGCGCTCCCTTCCTTGTGCCACTCATATTTCCGCCCAAGTTCAAACCACGACAAACTATTCCATCTAGGTCTGTTCTTTTTTTTAAATGGTCCTCACTTTACCGGTAGAGAGCGCTAAGAGAGCTTCTCCCTATTTCGATTGGTCACGAATCGCCATCACTTGGCGACCGGTTCCGAAAGGTGGCCATTCAATTACGGGGGATAGATGGGGAGACGGTAGAAGGCAGTGGAAAGGAGGAAGAGAGGACAGAGGAAGAGGAAGCCGAGTACGTGCTGGAGATCGCCGATATTTTGAGAAATATCGATCCTGATGAAGGAGTCTTTATCAAGTGAGGTATTGCGGTAGATACGTCAGTTCTTTCGTCCTCTTTACTTTTTCATCGACCGTCCCAGAATGAAAAAAATTGAAAAAAAATTCCTTGAGAACAATAGTTCTTTTTTCTGATCAGATGATGTCGTTTTAAAAAAATGATCTCTATAGGAACTCATATTAAAATGAAAACATTATTACTGGATTTGAATGACATTTAAAAATTAAACCCAGAGAAAAATTTTATTCGTGCTAGCGTAACTTATTCGACTTTTTTTGAAACATGAATTAATCTCATTTCACGAAAATAGAAAATGCGTAAAAAACAAAATTAGACTTACAAAATATCTCCCTGAGAAAAATATTCTTTTAAACTTCATTCTGTATAGAGGATCGAGACAACTCATAAACCAATAAATTGCTCGAATAAACTATTTTATAGCTACAGGAGCTGCCTTCATTATCTATTGGATTCACACCATAAAGCAAGAACGGAAATTCTTTCTCGAATTATGCATACGGGCCATTCCACGTCAAATCGCACAGAAAACAGTGAAAATTGATCTCGCATTTTTTGTTTTTCTTCAAATTTTCTGTGTATATTGACCACTTCGAGAAACTAATTTTCCCAAATTTTGAGCCCTTTAACTCGGATAGTTTTTAAGATATCGGCATTGCAAATTGTCATGACTTTATGAAATTCCGCCCGCGCGCGAATCTTTCAAAGGCGCTGTCTTGTAAACTATTTATTGTATATTACTATGTAATACCTCATTGTAAAGGTTATTTAATATACTTTTTAATGATATATAACAAAAAATAGTTTCTGAACAAGTAAACGAGATATTGAAGGTTGAACTTTTTATTTGGAGTTTTGATCCTTTTGCCGCCACTTTGCCTTTTTGAAAACAATACTGTAGAATTCCAAATTTCTTACTCTTTAGAATGCAATTTTTGAAAAGGTGGTTCGATTATTTGGAAGGTTAGGAAAAAATAAAGTTCATAGCGTCGCGCCTCTCCCGGGAGGAATTGGTCGGGATTTGCAGCGGCGCCGGTACGCCGCGTCGTGTTCTTTGCCGAAGCGATACACTTTATGCAAGCAGTTACCTTTATATGCGTTAATATGTACCACAAATGTCGAAGAAATTGAACCTTTTAACATCTCCCACGTTATTTTTATTATTTTTATTAAATAAATAATGCTTCATGGTTGTTGTATAACTCAACATTGCTTTTGGATACAATGCTGGTAGCGTAATCACATTTTATCATATGGTTGAAGTTATAGACATGACGTAATGAAATAAGCGGAAAAATAGAATAGAGAAATTGTAATATTTTAGTCATTCCTTTCTTTAGATATTGTACTTACTATTATTTGTTTCAAATAAAGCATACTGAAAAGCAAGAAAGAAAATATATAAAAATATATGGGGAAAAATATGCAAAAACTCCACTGCTGGAAAACACAAAAGAAGGGGAGTATAAAAAATCAGCGAAACCTGCTGAGGTCTTCTATGTAGTTACAGTTATAATTAATTAGAAACACTTAGGTTTTATATATAGGTAATATAGAAATGCAACAGATGCCGTGAATTATCGTAAAGAATTGCAATATGAAGTGGTAGCAGACTGCCCAACCATACAAGCAGACCAAGCGATTGCTTGGGGCGGCAAACTTTTGGGGGCGCCGATTTTGACTCACAAAAATTTGGAAAATATCTTAATTCGTTAGCGTTTGCAGCTGATGGAAATAAGCAAAGACATTCAGCTGGTAACGGGGCGAAGACATCCGAAGATACCGTTTTGAAACCTCGGCTTACACACGCGAAGAAGGAATTGTAAAATCCAACCATAAAACCAAGTCCCTAAGATTCCCTGATCTTGAGAACTTTTGCAAATATTTCCCACTTGGCAATTTTTGACAGCACAGCTGCATAAAAGGGCGGGGCGGCGGGAGCGATGCCCTCTTTCGTTTAATGACATTTCTTAATAGCCCTTCTCCAAGCCTCCAAAGGAATTCATGGGCTTCTGCCTCGAGGGCGGCTAGAGGAGATTTCTTATAATCCTAGGGGTCATAAAATCGGAAGGGTTGGAGTCGAGCTTCGGCCTTAACTATGGTCAAAGAATGCATTTCTCCTGGGGAAATCCCTGGAGCGCAAAACAAAGAGCATCGGAAAGAAACGTGAAGGGCGGCACACTTTCATTTAGCCGACCAAGACCAATGACATCGCCCCATGTCGATTCGTGCCCTAATTCCCCCTACTCTAAGATTTATTAATTAAGAAAGATTTGTTCACACGGAATGACACGTAAGAAAGTAAAGAGAAAAGTAGAATGGAAAAAATTAAGATTTTTAATTATTATTTTTAAAAAATGTATTACCTACTATGGCCTTCGACTTTTCAGTTGCAAACGAATACAATTTTGTTTCAATTTCATTTTGTGATAACGGAATACCAGCATGTATTGACAGTGTTCCTACTACAACTCGCGCGCTATCAAATCTTTCTTTTAACAATTTTCCTTCGTGTTCATGATCCGCTTGCGATGTGTAGCCGAACATAATTGAATCAAAGTTACTTTTGGCCCAATTATATAAGTCTTTCGGAGCGATTATTTGGTTCTGCATCGGCCGCTGAAGACTAGTTCTTGCCGCGAGTCTTTTTACGGTTCCTCCGATCCCATCACATGGACCTTTTCCATGGGCTGTGGCATAAAAATGCCATTCTGCTTTGACGTTAAAATCTGTCTCATGATGGCAAAGATTTATAAAATTTTTCTTATTTTTGTATTGTGCAGAGGCGCCGTCACTGAAATAATATATTTTTTTTACTACTTCAAATTGATCACGGAGATAATTAATGAGATGCTTTTGGAAAACATACACAGCAACTGTGTCGTGCTTCAGGCATTCTGAAATAATAACAAAGGATTTGCACTCAATACTATCTAAATTACGGTAATATATTACAAATGGATGTATAGTTGCCTGGTTGTTATTCCAGTGAAAGCCCTGTACCTCGTCCTGCACAAGAAAGGCATAATTTTCTGAAAAATCGCAAATTATTAAATATTCTCCTGCTTGTAAGTTCGACTTAATTTCGTTTTGAAATTTACTCTGCTGTGTGGCAATAAATGAATGTTTTTTTAGAGCAGCCACTTTACTGATAAATGCATCCATAAACTCGATAGTTGATTTTTCAATTGTTTCAAGAGTTGTTCTGTCAGTTGAGACCCATTGCTTGTATGACACGGTATCCACCATGGATTTTTCGAATGCGGTTATTAACTGACTTTTTAACTCAGTTGTCCCAGGACACGAGTGACATTTATCTAGGTAACAAGAGGGCAATGCGGGATTACACATTATTCTAGCTACGCAGTCGCGGTAGGTCTTTATAGGAAGATCATCTCCAGCCGTTACCTGTGCTATTTTCGTACCATCAATCATTAACTTTACATTCTGATGAATAATACACACACAAACGCTATGTGTTCCAGCAGAACCCGCTAAAACACAGTGCACCGGCCTCAACTGCGCAAATTTAGAAAATCCTATTTTAGCATGAGGATATTTGTCCTTAAAAAAACGGTATAACTCCATTAGATTACACAACACTAATTTCTTTTGTACTTGCTTCTTATGTCCATTTTCTCTCACGATCACGAAGTCTTTTTTTCCTGGCATAGAACGACTTATATCATCACCTTCATAAAAGTCCGTTACTAATTTCGCCGTTGCTTCGGGAAGAATTTTACCTTTTTTTCTATTTGGTGTTGAGAGAATGTCACCTTTTCTCGCTAATTCCTTAGCTATTCGAATCATGTGGGTTGTGGCGGCAAATTCTTTCTGAATTTCCCTAACAGACCAATTAATAGGAAGCACGGTTAATATTTGAATTTTTTTACTCCTATCTTCAGTTCTATAATATGCTACTTTAAGATTTTCTAGTATTTGAGAATCAGTATCTACAATGTCCCCACTTGAGTCTGATTGCAAATCAAACAATTTCCTTTTTAAACACTTCTCTACTTTCTTCGCTTTCTCCTTTACATATTTACCATGCGTCATTTTCTTTTTCCTTACCGGAGTCTCACCGAGAGATATTAATGTTTCATTGAAATGCGGCAATGCAGTTTCCACAACAACTTCAGGCATATCTATGTCACTATCTACATTCACTAAACCACTAAAACTAAGCTGCTCTTCTACACTGGGATAACTTCCTGAATCACTCGATGTAGAAGATGGTTCCTTTGGTTGTGATTGGCTTAATAATGTCCTCCTGCACCGACCACAGATTCTCATATTGCTATCAACTTCGTCCAATATTCCCACTCTTCTCAGCATCCATTCTGTTGGCTTTCTTAGGTCCTTCATTGAATGTTGTCTAGTATGACGTAAGTTAAATGGATTAAAGCAGCGGCTACTTCTAAAAACTTTTTCTCCCATTTCGATTATCTGCGGAAAATCGCGAATTCATTTGATAGTATTTTAAGCAATATATCAAAAAAAGAGTACTGAGCAATGATGGGTAAAATAATGAGCACTTACCTTACGACTGATTATTACGCATTCATAAAAACAAAAAACAGTGTTGACACACAATATGTACACTTTACTGCTACCAGGCCCGGCCCAAGGTACCTTGGCGCCCCAAGCGCAGAGCCGTTTGGGCGCCCTTGCCGACCAAATTTTCTTGCTAGCTTTTTTTGATCCACAGATGATATGTCCACAGTCTTTATGTCCACTGCCTTTATGTCCACTCTTTTATGTCCACAGCCTTTATGTCCACTGCCCTTACGTCCAGAGTCTTTACGTCCACCGTAATATATGTCCACAGTCTTTATGTCCACTGCCTTTATGTCCACTCTTATATGTCCACAGCCTTTTCGTCCACTGCCTTAATGTCCACTTTTGTTTATGTCCACAGCCTTTTTGTCCACTGCCTTAATGTCCACTATTATATATGTCCACAGTCTTTTCGTCCACTGTTTTTTTTGTCCACTTTTGTATATGTCCACAGCCTTTTCGTCCACTGTTTTCTTTGTCCACTTTTGCATATGTCCACAGAGACTTTATTTCGAAGTATGAAAAATATGAAGGGCAAACCTGAAGATGGAGGAGAGTTTGAAGGAGAGGGAGTAATCCGAAGGAAACACTGCGGACATTGGTGTCTATCGACTAGGAATTTTATAACAATTACGAATATAAGGCGAAAAAATTAAAAAAGGAGGGGGTGCAGAAAGAGTGGGAGGGGAAAGGAGGTGCGGAAGCAATCCGAAGGAAATACTGCGGAAATTGGTGTCTATCGACTAGGAATTTTATAAGTATTACGAATATGAAGCTAAAAAATGAAAATGGAGGGGGTGCAGAAGGAGTGGGAGGGAAAAGGAGGTGCGGAAGCAATCCGAAGGTAATACTGCCGACATTGGTGTCTATCGACTAGGAATTTTATAACAATTACGAATATGAAGCTAAAAATTAAAAATGGAGGGGGTGCAGAAGGAGTGGGAGGGAAAATGAGGTGCGGAAGCAATCCGAAGGAAATACTGCGGAAATTGGTGTCTATCGACTAGGAATTTTATAACAATTACGAATATGAAGCTAAAAAATGAAAATGGAGGGGGTGCAAAAGGAGTGGGAGGGAAAAGGAGGTGCGGAAGCAATCCGAAGGAAATACTACGGAAATTGGTGTCTATCGACTAGGAATTTTATAACAATTACGAATATGAAGCTAAAAAATGAAAATGGAGGGGGTGCAGAAGGAGTGGGAGTGAAAAGGAGGTGCGGAAGCAATCCGAAGGAAATACTGCGGAAATTGGTGTCTATCGACTAGGAATTTTATAACAATTACGAATATGAAGCTAAAAAATGAAAATGGAGGGGGTGCAGAAGGAGTGGGAGGGAAAAGGAGGTACGGAAGGAATCCGAAGGAAATACTGCGGAAATTGGTGTCTATCGACTAGGAATTTTATATTTTATTCATCCAGGATGATCAATTCTGATAATGAATCTGAAAGACAAGGACAAGAGTAAGCAGCAGCTCTATGAAGCATTGAAAGTACGTTCTCATAGCTGGGCAAAGCAGAAGTAGCTTCTATATCTTAGGGATCCAATTCTTTCGTTAGTATTTGACTATCTTATTAGGCAAAAAATTTTATTTTTGAATTTTTTAAAAACCTTTTCTCATTATATAAATAGGTGCTCCAAAAACTTGAGTTGCATGGGGACCCAAGCAGTTGTGCAGGGGCACTCAGATCTATGTGGATGCCACTTTCAAAACAACGCCTAAGCTATTTTTCCAGCTATATACAATACATGATGTGGTGCAGGGGCGTGTATTTCCATTTGTATATTGCTTAACGAGAAGAACAGACGAAGGTTCTAATGCATCAATATTTTAACAACTCAAACAACACTGTGATTTTTAACTTATAATTTTAATCCAGAACTGGTCATTCTTGATTTTGAATTAAGTGCTATAAATGCAGTGCGGAAAACATTCCCCAATTCTACCATTAAGGAATGCCTCCTCCATTTTTGTCAATCCATATGGAACATGTAATGGCATCAGGTCTAAAAGCTCAATTTAATAATAACGACGTTATTAGGAATGGTATACGGATGCTGATGGCATTACCGTTTATCCCTGTTGAGGACGTGCTTGATATTTTTGACCACTTGCTTGCAATCCTCGGCCCTACACTAGGGGATCTAGCAACGTATGTGGAAATAACTTATATACGAGGAAGGGAAGGCAGTGGGATGAGAGGAGCCATTCCTCCTAGGTTTGGTCTGGAATTATGGAGTGTATGGAGGTATATGAGCAAACTGTAAACAGACAACAGCGGACCAACAACGCCGTAGAAGGGTGGCACTCACGCTTCCAAAGAATGATTCTTACGCACCATCCACCAGTTGGACATATGTCATAGAGGATGTTATTCCTGCATCTTTCGTTTCGAGTATTTTTCTTTAAACGGATATTGAAGGAGAATCGATTTTTCATTCTACAAAGATATTCTACGACAGGTATTTTTTATGAACAAAGCAATTTGAATTAATGAAAGGAATCCTTTATGCTTCACTAAATATAATTAACCAATTTTTCGGAATTATTCTTTTGTGTGTGGGTATTTGTCGCCGTATGAGAGAGGCAGATTTTTGACCTTCTATATTTAACGTCATTTATCCGAAATCCTCAATCTATATTCATTGATTTGATTGAAGTCGCAAATACTCCCTAGATTTCGTGAAATACCTGCAATGGGATGTCTAAATTTACTTTGGGATATTTTTTCTTTCCAAGCAGTTTATATGAAAATCATTATTATGTTTAATTTTGAATTCCAGCGAGGTAATAAAGCAAGTTATTCCCTTGAAACACCGTTTGAAGTATTTTCCATAGATCGGAATTTTCAGGAGATTCAACTTTTTCGTAATTTTAATTTCTCCATGGGAAGTTATTTAACAAACAAATACACTTGGCATAAATGGAAATAAATGTCTTAACATCCCCATAGGAACTCATTCGTAAATTTACAAGTGGGGGATGCCACATCATTCTATAAGCACTCTTCTTACAGAGGAGGATATAGGATATAGGAGGATACTAATGTCTGGCCCAAACTACAATAGTTGGAGAGCTGAAATTTAATACATAGGTGAATCGAAAAAAATAATCAGGAAAAATTGCAACGTTTATTTTCTTGGCCGTTGAAAATTATAAACAATTTTACAAACATTTCATGGTTTAGGTACTTCTAAATGTGCTATGAAGCAGAAATTTTCTCTAATGTTAGAATTTGCCAAATAATGAATACGGGATTATAGAAATATGAAAATTTTTATTCGTTCGGCCGTAATAAATTCCTAAATGTTAAACAAACTGACTAATGTTTATGTATATTATGAAGATCTAGGAAGCTGAAAATGTTAACAAAGTTAGGAAATAATGTTCCATTGAAAATTACATAAAAGTTTTATATTGTGTCTGTTAAAAATTCATAAATGTTAAACAATGAAATTCATATAAATGCACTACTAGAGGCGCTATATCGATGAAATTTTGCTTAAATGTGAGGTATTCGTAAGCGTCCAAAATTACCAAATCTCATACAACTGTTAAAGCAAGAGTGACAATATTCTTACCAATAATCTGAAGAAGGGGTGGATGTTATAGGAACATAGCCCTCTAGTGAAAGGCTATTCCATTCTATACTTCGTATTTGGGAAAAACCCTTTTGGCAGAATCCCAAAAATACTCTTTCCCGAGGTTACACACAATGGCGTGAACTTCGGTTGGTATAGATAGGAAGATGAAACGACTCCACGACCAGCGGCAACATTTATGAAAGCTTCTTTTGGCCATTTCGCTCAAAAGACAAAGGGTGTAAATGGACGGCATGCAAGACCAGATGTCCCAGTGAATGGTGGGTCGTAGTGGGGGAGGTAAACCTTTCCTCTTGTACCTGAGTTTTGGGTGGGACGGCGTCACAGCACGACACAAGTGCGAGGGGTACGGAGGAATTTGAAATCTAAGGTCTTTGAATGCTGGGGAAATCTAGTTATCCCTTTTGCCGTTCCTGCGAGAACGAAAAATTTTTAATTTCGTTCTCAACTCGGCGTTACTCGAACGAATATTTCGAAAGTCAGTACACATACGGAATGTTTCTAACACCGGAAAGGTAATTTTATGAAATATATTAAAATAATCGAGTTACTATCTGTATATTCAGCGATGCGCGAATTAGTTCAAATATGAAATGAACTAATCCTCACAAGCGTTGAAAAATGTTCTGAGAATATAGATAAAACAAAGATTACCTTAAATGAATCGCAGAGGAAGTTTAAACATTTATTGCCATTTCAGCCCCGAATTCCGTTTCTTCATTCATAAGTAAATCCTATGAAGATATTAACATTAAGAAAAAGTTGTGTATCAAATTTGTAGACTAATTTGAAGATTATTTAAAAACCGACTACAGTGAAAACCGGTTAACACGAATTGCTAGGGACCGACATACTTATTTCGTGTTATCCGAATTTCGAGTTAACCGACTTTCATGTTCACTGATTTAATGGTAACATTTTCATTTTTCAAATATGGAATTAGGCTCGTTGGCAAATCCATAATAGATATCTATAATAGGATGTAATACACAGCAGAAGATATTATCGCAAACATGGGAAAACCCTATCTCAAATGCCATTTCGCATAATCCAAAGAATTTTGCATGCATTTATTTTCGTGGGACCGAAACATATTTTCGTATTAAGCAGTATTTCGTGTAAACCGTTTCGCGTTAGCGAATGAATATATACCTACTGAAAAGTATAGGCGCTGGAACGGACCGAGCACGCGTTTCATGTTAACCGATATTTCGTTTTAAGCGATTTCATATTAAGTGGTTTCCACTGTATAAGAAAATGAATTTCATTCTTTTAGACGTTTGGTACAAAGTAGCGAATTACTACGCGTAATTGTAAGTAATTTTAAAAGCAACGAAAAATGCAAGGCAAAATATGCTATACAAGTTTCTTTGTGGGTGGGGGTGCGAGGTACCAAAGTATCAAAAATTTTCCTCTGTTCTGACTGAAACTCTCCTACTATGTTCCCCGACTGTCCAATAGAAGGGGTTTCCTTCAGATTCTTTCCGCACCCCCCTTTCTCTCCTCCTCATACTACACCCCCTCCATTTTCAATTTCTCGCTCCATATTCGTAATTTTTATAAAATTCCTAGTCGATCGATACCAATGTCCGCAGTATTTCCTTCGGTTTCCTCTCATACCCCATTTTCCCTCCCCCTCCTATTCCACCCCCTCCATTTTAAACTTTCCGCTTCTTATTCGTAATTGTTATAAAATTCCTAGTCCATCGATACCAATGTCCGCCGTTATTCACTCGGATTCCTTCCGCACCCCGTTTTCCTTCCTCCTCCTATTACACTCGCTCCATTTTTAATTTCTCGCTTCCTATTCGTAACTGTCATAAAATTCCTAGTCGATCGACACCAATGCCCGCAGTATTTCCTCCGGTTTCCTCTCGTACCCCCCTTTCCCTACCCCTACTCCACTCCTCCATTTTTAACTTTCCGCTTCTTATTCGTAATTGTTACAAAATTCCTAGTCGATAGATGCCAATGTCCGCTGTGTTTCCCTCAGACATCTTCCGCACCTCCTGTTCCCTCCCCCTCCTACTACACCCCCTCCATTTTCAATTTTCGCTTCATATTCGTAATTGTTATAAAATTCGTAGTCGATCGATACCAATGTCGGCAGTGTTTCCTTCGGATTCCTTCCGCACCACCTTTTCCCTCCCCCACCTACCATCCCCCCTCCATATTCATTTTTTAGCTTCATATTCGTAATTGATATAAATTTCCCAGTCGATCAATACCAATGTCCGCAGTGTTTCCTTCGGAATCCTTCCGCACCTCCTTTTCCCTCCCCCTCCTACTACACCCCCTCCAATTTCATTTTTTAGCTTCATATTCGTAACTGTTATAAAATTCCTAGTCGATAGACACCAATGTCCGCAGTATTACCTTCAGATTCCTTCCGCACCTCCTTTTCCCTCCCACTCCTTCTACACCCCCTCTATTTTCATTTTTTAGCTTCATATTCGTAATTGTTATAAAATTCCTAGTCGATAGACGCCAATGTCCGCAGTGTTTCCTTCGGATTCCTTCCGTACCTCCTTTTCCCTCCCACTCCTTCTGCACCCACTCCATTTTCATTTTTTAGCTTCATATTCGTAATTGTTATAAAATTCCTAGTCGATAGACACCAATTTCCGCAGTATTTCCTTCGGATTGCTTCCGCACCTCCTTTTCCCACCCACTCCTTCTGCACCCCCTCCATTTTCATTTTTTAGCTTCATATTCGTAATTGTTATAAAATTCCTAGTCGATCGATACCAATGTCCGCAGTATTTCCTTCGGATTGCTTCCGCACCTCCTTTTCCCACCCACTCCTTCTGCACCCCCTCCATTTTCATTTTTTAGCTTCATATTCGTAATTGTTATAAAATTCCTAGTCGATAGACACCAATGTCGGCAGTATTACCTTCGGATTGCTTCCGCATCTCCTTTTCCCTCCCACTCCTTCTGCACCTTCTCCATTTTCATTTTTTAGCTTCATATTCGTAATTGTTATAAAATTCCTAGTCGATAGACACCAATGTCCGCAGTGATTACTTCGGATTCCTTCCGTACCTCCTTTTCCCTCCCACTCCTTCTGCACCCACTCCATTTTCATTTTTTAGCTTCATATTCGTAATTGTTATAAAATTCCTAGTCGATAGACACCAATGTCCGCAGTGATTACTTCGGATTCCTTCCGTACCTCCTTTTCCCTCCCACTCCTTCTGCACCCACTCCATTTTCATTTTTTAGCTTCATATTCGTAATTGTTATAAAATTCCTAGTCGATAGACACCAATTTCCCCAGTATTACCTTCGGATTGCTTCCGCACCTCCTTTTCCCTCCCACTCCTTCTGCACCCCCTCCATTTTTAATTTTTAGCTTCATATTCGTAATTGTTATAAAATTCCTAGTCGATAGACACCAATGTCCGCAGTGTTTCCTTCGGATTGCTTCCGCACCTCCTTTTCCCACCCACTCCTTCTGCACCCCCTCCATTTTCATTTTTTAGCTTCATATTCGTAATTGTTATAAAATTCCTAGTCGATCGATACCAATGTCCGCAGTATTTCCTTCGGATTGCTTCCGCACCTCCTTTTCCCACCCACTCCTTCTGCACCCCCTCCATTTTCATTTTTTAGCTTCATATTCGTAATTATTATAAAATTCCTAGTCGATAGACACCAATGTCGGCAGTATTACCTTCGGATTGCTTCCGCACCTCCTTTTCCCTCCCACTCCTTCTGCACCTTCTCCATTTTCATTTTTTAGCTTCATATTCGTAATTGTTATAAAATTCCTAGTCGATAGACACCAATGTCCGCAGTGTTTACTTCGGATTCCTTCCGCACCTCCTTTTCCCTCCCACTCCTTCTGCACCCCCTCCATTTTTAATTTTTAGCTTCATATTCGTAATTGTTATAAAATTCCTAGTCGATAGACACCAATGTCCGCAGTGTTTCCTTCGGATTGCTTCCGCACCTCCTTTTCCCACCCACTCCTTCTGCACCCCCTCCATTTTCATTTTTTAGCTTCATATTCGTAATTGTTATAAAATTCCTAGTCGATCGATACCAATGTCCGCAGTATTTCCTTCGGATTGCTTCCGCACCTCCTTTTCCCACCCACTCCTTCTGCACCCCCTCCATTTTCATTTTTTAGCTTCATATTCGTAATTGTTATAAAATTCCTAGTCGATAGACACCAATTTCCGCTGTATTTCCTTCGGATTGCTTCCGCACCTCCTTTTCCCTCCCACTCCTTCTGCACCCCCTCCATTTTCATTTTTTAGCTTCATATTCGTAATTGTTATAAAATTCCTAGTCGATAGACACCAATGTCGGCAGTATTACCTTCGGATTGCTTCCGCATCTCCTTTTCCCTCCCACTCCTTCTGCACCTTCTCCATTTTCATTTTTTAGCTTCATATTCGTAATTGTTATAAAATTCCTAGTCGATAGACACCAATGTCCGCAGTGATTACTTCGGATTCCTTCCGTACCTCCTTTTCCCTCCCACTCCTTCTGCACCCACTCCATTTTCATTTTTTAGCTTCATATTCGTAATTGTTATAAAATTCCTAGTCGATAGACACCAATGTCCGCAGTGATTACTTCGGATTCCTTCCGTACCTCCTTTTCCCTCCCACTCCTTCTGCACCCACTCCATTTTCATTTTTTAGCTTCATATTCGTAATTGTTATAAAATTCCTAGTCGATAGACACCAATTTCCCCAGTATTACCTTCGGATTGCTTCCGCACCTCCTTTTCCCTCCCACTCCTTCTGCACCCCCTCCATTTTTAATTTTTAGCTTCATATTCGTAATTGTTATAAAATTCCTAGTCGATAGACACCAATGTCCGCAGTGTTTCCTTCGGATTGCTTCCGCACCTCCTTTTCCCACCCACTCCTTCTGCACCCCCTCCATTTTCATTTTTTAGCTTCATATTCGTAATTGTTATAAAATTCCTAGTCGATCGATACCAATGTCCGCAGTATTTCCTTCGGATTGCTTCCGCACCTCCTTTTCCCACCCACTCCTTCTGCACCCCCTCCATTTTCATTTTTTAGCTTCATATTCGTAATTATTATAAAATTCCTAGTCGATAGACACCAATGTCGGCAGTATTACCTTCGGATTGCTTCCGCACCTCCTTTTCCCTCCCACTCCTTCTGCACCTTCTCCATTTTCATTTTTTAGCTTCATATTCGTAATTGTTATAAAATTCCTAGTCGATAGACACCAATGTCCGCAGTGTTTACTTCGGATTCCTTCCGCACCTCCTTTTCCCTCCCACTCCTTCTGCACCCCCTCCATTTTTAATTTTTAGCTTCATATTCGTAATTGTTATAAAATTCCTAGTCGATAGACACCAATGTCCGCAGTGTTTCCTTCGGATTGCTTCCGCACCTCCTTTTCCCACCCACTCCTTCTGCACCCCCTCCATTTTCATTTTTTAGCTTCATATTCGTAATTGTTATAAAATTCCTAGTCGATCGATACCAATGTCCGCAGTATTTCCTTCGGATTGCTTCCGCACCTCCTTTTCCCACCCACTCCTTCTGCACCCCCTCCATTTTCATTTTTTAGCTTCATATTCGTAATTGTTATAAAATTCCTAGTCGATAGACACCAATTTCCGCTGTATTTCCTTCGGATTGCTTCCGCACCTCCTTTTCCCTCCCACTCCTTCTGCACCCCCTCCATTTTCATTTTTTAGCTTCATATTCGTAATTGTTATAAAATTCCTAGTCGATAGACACCAATGTCGGCAGTATTACCTTCGGATTGCTTCCGCATCTCCTTTTCCCTCCCACTCCTTCTGCACCTTCTCCATTTTCATTTTTTAGCTTCATATTCGTAATTGTTATAAAATTCCTAGTCGATAGACACCAATGTCCGCAGTGATTACTTCGGATTCCTTCCGTACCTCCTTTTCCCTCCCACTCCTTCTGCACCCACTCCATTTTCATTTTTTAGCTTCATATTCGTAATTGTTATAAAATTCCTAGTCGATAGACACCAATGTCCGCAGTGATTACTTCGGATTCCTTCCGTACCTCCTTTTCCCTCCCACTCCTTCTGCACCCACTCCATTTTCATTTTTTAGCTTCATATTCGTAATTGTTATAAAATTCCTAGTCGATAGACACCAATTTCCCCAGTATTACCTTCGGATTGCTTCCGCACCTCCTTTTCCCTCCCACTCCTTCTGCACCCCCTCCATTTTTAATTTTTAGCTTCATATTCGTAATTGTTATAAAATTCCTAGTCGATAGACACCAATGTCCGCAGTGTTTCCTTCGGATTGCTTCCGCACCTCCTTTTCCCACCCACTCCTTCTGCACCCCCTCCATTTTCATTTTTTAGCTTCATATTCGTAATTGTTATAAAATTCCTAGTCGATCGATACCAATGTCCGCAGTATTTCCTTCGGATTGCTTCCGCACCTCCTTTTCCCACCCACTCCTTCTGCACCCCCTCCATTTTCATTTTTTAGCTTCATATTCGTAATTATTATAAAATTCCTAGTCGATAGACACCAATGTCGGCAGTATTACCTTCGGATTGCTTCCGCACCTCCTTTTCCCTCCCACTCCTTCTGCACCTTCTCGATTTTCATTTTTTAGCTTCATATTCGTAATTGTTATAAAATTCCTAGTCGATAGACACCAATGTCCGCAGTGTTTACTTCGGATTCCTTCCGCACCTCCTTTTCCCTCCCACTCCTTCTGCACCCCCTCCATTTTTAATTTTTAGCTTCATATTCGTAATTGTTATAAAATTCCTAGTCGATAGACACCAATGTCCGCAGTGTTTCCTTCGGATTGCTTCCGCACCTCCTTTTCCCACCCACTCCTTCTGCACCCCCTCCATTTTCATTTTTTAGCTTCATATTCGTAATTGTTATAAAATTCCTAGTCGATCGATACCAATGTCCGCAGTATTTCCTTCGGATTGCTTCCGCACCTCCTTTTCCCACCCACTCCTTCTGCACCCCCTCCATTTTCATTTTTTAGCTTCATATTCGTAATTGTTATAAAATTCCTAGTCGATAGACACCAATTTCCGCTGTATTTCCTTCGGATTGCTTCCGCACCTCCTTTTCCCTCCCACTCCTTCTGCACCCCCTCCATTTTCATTTTTTAGCTTCATATTCGTAATTGTTATAAAATTCCTAGTCGATAGACACCAATTTCCGCTGTATTTCCTTCGGATTGCTTCCGCACCTCCTTTTCCCTCCCACTCCTTCTGCACCCCCTCCATTTTCATTTTTTAGCTTCATATTCGTAATTGTTATAAAATTCCTAGTCGATAGACACCAATTTCCGCTGTATTTCCTTCGGATTGCTTCCGCACCTCCTTTTCCCTCCCACTCCTTCTGCACCCCCTCCATTTTCATTTTTTAGCTTCATATTCGTAATTGTTATAAAATTCCTAGTCGATAGACACCAATGTCTGCAGTGTTTACTTCGGATTCCTTCCGTACCTCCTTTTCCCTCCCACTCCTTCTGCACCCACTCCATTTTCATTTTTTAGCTTCATATTCGTAATTGTTATAAAATTCCTAGTCGATAGACACCAATTTCCGCAGTATTACCTTCAGATTGCTTCCGCACCTCCTTTTCCCTCCCACTCCTTCTGCACCCCCTCCATTTTTAATTTTTAGCTTCATATTCGTAATTGTTAAAAATTCCTAGTCGATAGACACCAATGTCCGCAGTGTTTCCTTCGGATTGCTTCCGCACCTCCTTTTCCCACCCACTCCTTCTGCACCCCCTCCATTTTCATTTTTTAGCTTCATATTCGTAATTGTTATAAAATTCCTAGTCGATAGACACCAATTTCCGCAGTATTTCCTTCGGATTGCTTCCGCACCTCCTTTCCCCTCCCACTCTTTCTGCACCCCCTCCTTTTTTAATTTTTTCGCCTTATATTCGTAATTGTTATAAAATTCCTAGTCGATAGACACCAATGTCCGCAGTGTTTCCTTCGGATTACTCCCTCTCCTTCAAACTCTCCTCCATCTTCAGGTTTGCCCTTCATATTTTTCATACTTCGAAATAAAGTCTCTGTGGACATATGCAAAAGTGGACAAAGAAAACAGTGGACGAAAAGGCTGTGGACATATACAAAAGTGGACAAAAAAAACAGTGGACGAAAAGACTGTGGACATATATAATAGTGGACATTAAGGCAGTGGACAAAAAGGCTGTGGACATAAACAAAAGTGGACATTAAGGCAGTGGACGAAAAGGCTGTGGACATATAAGAGTGGACATAAAGGCAGTGGACATAAAGACTGTGGACATATATTACGGTGGACGTAAAGACTCTGGACGTAAGGGCAGTGGACATAAAGGCTGTGGACATAAAAGAGTGGACATAAAGGCAGTGGACATAAAGACTGTGGACATATCATCTGGGAACCCTTTTTTTATGAGATTGCTACCCTGCCAAACGGGAGACGATACACTCTTATTCAATTCATACAAAATAATAAACAATTTTATAAAAATAGAGTATATTTACATACAATTTAATATAAAATTTACATACATTTTCACAGGTGCAAAATCGTTTAGTAGATCTTGAAATTTGATTGTGTTAATTTTGCATATATTTAATTATTAAAATGTTTTATATATGCAATTCCTAATATACCGAATAATAAGATTAAAATTTCACAAAAATAAACGTTTACAAAAATGGAGTCTATTTACATTGAATTTAATGTAAAAGTTACATAAAAATATTTACATGAAATTCTGTTTTCGCGCTTTTAGAAATGCAAAGTCGTGTAACAGATCTTCAAATTTGATTGATTGATTTGTCCTTGATAATTTCAGTGCCTCGGCACTTAAATAAAGGGTTAAGCAAGGAAAATAAGATTAAAACTTCCTCGGAAATGAACGAAGATATGAATTAAATGCAAATAAATCGGATGATGTTTATGTTTTTTTAAAAACTCTATATGACTAAAATCCTATTTGTGATTGTCTCTCTGCCTCTCTTTTCAACGATCTATCTCAGACATCTTAATTTCCGGTAATTTCATCTCTCTAAGTTTATTTTTTATCGAGTTATTCAGTTACTTTTCTTAATTTATTATTAAAAACCAAACAAATCCCTTATAAATTATGTTCATCAAACAAAATTATAATATCGTGATGGTCGTGGAGCAGAAAATCAAATAATTAAAAATGTTCTTTATAAGTAACGAAAAGCTAAATTAAATTTTTTTTTCATTTTTTATTAAAAGCAAAATATACATTCGATAAAATCATATTCTAAACATTCCCGTTAAACCATTATAAATACAATAGGTACATGGTAGGAATCAGTAAAGAGCGAGCAAAGGGAGGTGGGTGGCGAGCGTTAGCGAGCAGGAGACTTGCCCATATAATTAATATGGATTGAAAGTATTCAATGATTTTTCTGCAATGTAAATAAAAATGTTCTTCCTACATCTCTCAATAAATGTTAAAAATTGCATAAAACACGGACTTACCTCTATAAATTATATTCCTTTCAGTCGAAGGTGTTTCGTTGATCTGCTGGTAGGAAACGCACAATGTATCACTTCCCTTCCTCCTTGAACTTAAACACAAGT
Organism: Uropetala carovei; assembly: GCA_036926305.1. Taxonomy (NCBI): domain Eukaryota; kingdom Metazoa; phylum Arthropoda; class Insecta; order Odonata; family Petaluridae; genus Uropetala; species Uropetala carovei. The sequence goes on from JAXCHB010000360.1 coordinate 278,442, forward strand.
CAACTGAGTGAGACAGAGGCCAACAGAGAGCATTCACCAAGCTCTTTCTCGTTACTAAGTGAGAATGGTGAGAATGCAGCAGAGTGTGCGCCTTATAGTATATTGGTATTTCCGAGAATTTTGAATATTCCAAGAAAAAAGAATGAAATACAATGATAGGGCACGAATCGACATGGGGCGATGTCATTGGTCTTGGTCGGCTAAATGAAAGTGTGCCGCCCTTCACGTTTCTTTCCGATGCTCTTTGTTTTGCGCTCCAGGGATTTCCCCAGGAGAAATGCATTCTTTGACCATAGTTAAGGCCGAAGCTCGACTCCAACCCTTCCGATTTTATGACCCCTAGGATTATAAGAAATCTCCTCTAGCCGCCCTCGAGGCAGAAGCCCATGAATTCCTTTGGAGGCTTGGAGAAGGGCTATTAAGAAATGTCATTAAACGAAAGAGGGCATCGCTCCCGCCGCCCCGCCCTTTTATGCAGCTGTGCTGTCAAAAATTGCCAAGTGGGAAATATTTGCAAAAGTTCTCAAGATCAGGGAATCTTAGGGACTTGGTTTTATGGTTGGATTTTACAATTCCTTCTTCGCGTGTGTAAGCCGAGGTTTCAAAACGGTATCTTCGGATGTCTTCGCCCCGTTACCAGCTGAATGTCTTTGCTTATTTCCATCAGCTGCAAACGCTAACGAATTAAGATATTTTCCAAATTTTTGTGAGTCAAAATCGGCGCCCCCAAAAGTTTGCCGCCCCAAGCAATCGCTTGGTCTGCTTGTATGGTTGGGCAGTCTGCTACCACTTCATATTGCAATTCTTTACGATAATTCACGGCATCTGTTGCATTTCTATATTACCTATATATAAAACCTAAGTGTTTCTAATTAATTATAACTGTAACTACATAGAAGACCTCAGCAGGTTTCGCTGATTTTTTATACTCCCCTTCTTTTGTGTTTTCCAGCAGTGGAGTTTTTGCATATTTTTCCCCATATATTTTTATATATTTTCTTTCTTGCTTTTCAGTATGCTTTATTTGAAACAAATAATAGTAAGTACAATATCTAAAGAAAGGAATGACTAAAATATTACAATTTCTCTATTCTATTTTTCCGCTTATTTCATTACGTCATGTCTATAACTTCAACCATATGATAAAATGTGATTACGCTACCAGCATTGTATCCAAAAGCAATGTTGAGTTATACAACAACCATGAAGCATTATTTATTTAATAAAAATAATAAAAATAACGTGGGAGGTGTTAAAAGGTTCAATTTCTTCGACATTTGTGGTACATATTAACGCATATAAAGGTAACTGCTTGCATAAAGTGTATCGCTTCGGCAAAGAACACGACGCGGCGTACCGGCGCCGCTGCAAATCCCGACCAATTCCTCCCGGGAGAGGCGCGACGCTATGAACTTTATTTTTTCCTAACCTTCCAAATAATCGAACCACCTTTTCAAAAATTGCATTCTAAAGAGTAAGAAATTTGGAATTCTACAGTATTGTTTTCAAAAAGGCAAAGTGGCGGCAAAAGGATCAAAACTCCAAATAAAAAGTTCAACCTTCAATATCTCGTTTACTTGTTCAGAAACTATTTTTTGTTATATATCATTAAAAAGTATATTAAATAACCTTTACAATGAGGTATTACATAGTAATATACAATAAATAGTTTACAAGACAGCGCCTTTGAAAGATTCGCGCGCGGGCGGAATTTCATAAAGTCATGACAATTTGCAATGCCGATATCTTAAAAACTATCCGAGTTAAAGGGCTCAAAATTTGGGAAAATTAGTTTCTCGAAGTGGTCAATATACACAGAAAATTTGAAGAAAAACAAAAAATACGAGGTTTTTCGCTGTGCGATTTGACGTGGAATAGCCCATACATGGCAGTTAACTTTGGCTCTCTTCCACCACTTTCTCACGATCCACGCATGAATTTTCCTGACCGAAAGGAACTACTACATAAACTCCCAGGGAAATTTATCTCACCCGCAAATAACCACTATCTACGTAAAACAGGTATTCTTGGAATAAAGTTCGTTCAACGCGTTTCCGCACCGTTCACTAAAACATCGTATCCTGCAACTCTTGCAACCCGCCTTTCACGAACCTATTTTCACAACATCGGACCGAGAGTTATTTACTGCTTCCACGGCGCAGCAGCGGGAGCAAAAGCGTGTGTGGTATGCGGTGCGCTTTTGGAAGACTGCCCCGAAAACGCCTCTATGGGATTCGAAACCGCTACGATTTAAATCATTCCGTACGGGCCTAAAAAACGGTACGCCATGGGAGAGACCATAATTAAAGATTTAAAATCACCTCTTCCTTCTGCTGGCCGCCGCATAAAATTCCTCTTAACTAACCCGTCGTAAACTAAACGAATCGCGCAGTTGTTGTTAGACATCCGACATGGAATTCTTCTCGAGTCGGTCGGCACTTACGGGAGGAGTAGCAGCGCCGATGAGGAGAAGCGGAGACCCGACATCAAACTTGGTCAGTAGGCTACCCCCCTTGGGGCGTCGTACCCTCGATAAATCAGCTTCGCTACAGATTTAAGGAGCAATGAAAGATACAGCCTCCTCCCACGCTTGAACCCAAACGCATTATCCATTAATAAATCGTTCGACCCCGTATTAAACCGCGATTCCGTCGGAGAGAAATGAGACGTAGGGGAGGAGACAAGCCGATGGCAAAAATACTCCCCGTGATGACGCGGGCCAAAAGAAAAAAGAAGAATGTTTTTTAAAAAGGTTTTCACCTATCCAAGTGATGAATGGATCGTGGAAAGTTTGGTTGGTTTGCTCTCGTTTAAGCGCATATCCGCACAAACTATACTGCTTGATAGAAATAGAGAAAAATCAATGCGGAATTATGGCACCACTAAGCAAGATGAAGTCCAAACCTATGAATCCTCCAAAAAGAAGACAAACTGAGACATTGAGTCATATAACTTCAACTCTTATCGAGAAGCACCTTCTTAAGGACGGAGCGCTGATTTGTATGTTCTGCACTTAATCACTCAAATAGGGGAGCGGGAAAAAACCTACTTTCGTAGGATTCGCACCGGTTTTGATAAGAGCAGCAGGTCAGCACCCTCACCACGACTCCCCTAAAATATGTATTAGTGAATTGCCATAGACGCTTTTCAATTGAAACGCGCGTATATTAGTGGGCGTTCAAGTTGACTATGAATATCTGAAGAAGGTTGTTGGATGTCATTTATAAGTATATAGCACTCTCTTATTTAGAAGTAAAATCACAGCTATAAAACCTTTTGACAATATTTAATTTACCAAATCTCGTCCAAGGAGAACTTCATGAAACTCATTAGCCTTCCATTAAGCTGCCTTTACACATAGGAGTATACTCGTATAGAAGTTACTACTATTGGAGTGCTTGATCTCTAATCATGTTTCAACACTCGTAAGACAGTAACTGAAATATCATTGCGCCGTCAAGAAAGAAGCGAGCCGCGGTGGCGATTGCTTGATCTCTAATCATGTTTCAACACTCGTAAGACAGTAACTGAAATATCATTGCGCCGTCAAGAAAGAAGCGAGCCGCGGTGGCGATTGTGGAGGTTGTTGTTATTGGGTGAATTGATAAAAAAACAAAGAAAAGTGAGAAACGAAGGAAATGTTGGGTTAAACCGTTGTTAGTTGAACGAAGTCGGTTTGGAATTGAACAAATATTGATTAAAGATATACTGTCTATGAATGGTGAAGATTTCACCAACTCTTCTAGAATGAATTATGAAATGTTTTTAGATCTGCATGAAAAGATTAGTAGAATAAATGAACTTGCTTGTGTTTAGTAGTTAATGTTGATTGCTCAACAGACATTCCCATAGCATCACTAATACATTTGTAGGCATTTAACCGTAAGACATTTTTATAGTCTTTCGATTTAGTGTCCCACAAACACGGGTGATCAGGATACAATGCAATAAAAGTCATAGTTTGCTCATCACTAAAAACACGTTTCTCAGTTGACGTCATTTTGAAACAGAATAACAGCAACTTGGACGGGAACTAGGAAAGCCACCTACCTATACGAGTAACTTGCACGCACTGCTATAAAAGTGTACTCGTATAAAAGTACCTATTCTACACATCCAAGTACTCCTACAGCAGTAACTTCCATACGAGTAAACTCCTACGTGTAAAGGCTGCTTTATGATTGCATCGATTTTAAATTAACGTTGTGCTGTCATCATATTACCTTATTAGAAAATCATGATTTTATTTATAGTATTTGAAAATTAATAGGTAAAAACCTATCAGTACCTTAACCCTTTATAGGGCAAGAAATCAAGGAATGAAAATCACTTTATTTTCATTTATAGCTGCTATATATCATATTGTATTACTAACCAAAGAAAGTTAAAATTTAAAAAAGTGGTGCACTATTGTACCAGTAACCTATAAATGGTTCTCTCTTATTCAACTTTATTCAGCCAACTTAACGTAAAAAACATATTTTAAACAATTTAAAATAACGTGATCGCCAAAGACTTAAAATTCCATATAAACCGGTCTTTATACTCACTCTTACAATTAATACACCCGGAAGACGCATTTCATACAGTTTCAATATTAATATTAGCTCTATAACTGTAAATGCTGTAATTAAATTAATGACCCGCTTATTAATCAGCCTCCAATCTGCTGGAGAGTAAAATAACGCTCGCCCTCCCCCACGGCGGACGAAAGAGGAACTAAAGGACGACCAAATAATGCCCTCATTAAAATCTTCCAGTTTTCCGTCGAGATTGCAGTGCCCCCGACGGCAATTATTCCACCCCCGTTTCCGTTGTGAAGTAAGGAAGGGGCGGTCCTGCATCCATCGCCTAGGGATATCGATTTTCTCCGCGGCGGAATTAAAAAAAAATAGAGAAAAGTGCAGCGCGGGTACATTGCGAGGACGTGGTAGGCGGGCGGGTCAATAAGGGGTCGAAACCATGGAGACGCGATAACGTGCTCCCTCCGAGCCATCGTCACCCCACTTTAACACGGGATCGTAAAAACCCACCAGATGCCAAGAGGGCGTCCTTTCTTTCCTCCGATGGATGAGACTTAAAGAGAGGTTAGATGGGGAGGGAGGAGGGGCATGCTGGCAAGGATCAATAAAACGCGTCATCGACAAAAACATGCGCATTCAATTTGCGAATCGCGTTTATTTCCATAAGGAGAAATTCTAAATAAGCATACAGTATGATATTCCCGGCGATACGAGCAAAATTACTACATACACTGCATAATTTTTCAACCAGAGAAACATGACGGTTTTTTCCTAATTCGGAAAAATTATTAAAAATTATGTTGTGACCCAGGACAGCTTGATATTCGTTCTTTTAAAGCATGGGTGGGGAACCTCCGGGCCTCGGGCAGCATGCGACCTCCGAGAGCATTTTGTGTGGCCCGCGAAGCAGAGATGAAAAAGAGATCCGTAAAACTTAACACATAAACTCATATATTTTATCCAAATAATGATAATAAAGCATTTAATACTGAAATGTTAATCCTAAATACTCTAATTTGGAATTGATTTCCACTCATGATACCTTATAATCTCTCAGTAACTTCAATTTAACCTAATCAGGCCCGCCAAAGCATTGGCAACTTCCAATAAGGCCCCTCGAAGGATTCGCTGCCACTTATGCAGCCCGCCATGTGGAATAGGGTCCCCACCCTTGTTTTAAAGGATTATCATCTCTTTCGAAAATCTCTCCGTTTAAATAGGTATCAGAGAACTTTATGAAGTAACTGCACCGAGTAGTATCTCCTAACCCTCTATGATTTTCACGCAAAAATTCATATTATTTTAATAAGAAGAAATACAATAATCGGGGAGATTAACTATTTAATAGTCCACATATCTTGGAAAACTGCCCAAAACGTTTTATGCTGTTACCAAAATAGTATGAAGCTCCGACAGCTTATAAATAATAACAACACTAATTTGTCAAGGACAAAATTTAACCACATGCTTGTATCAGTAGCGCACACAGGATTCTCTCAAGGGGGGTCCGAAATATTTGGCAAGCACAAAGTTGTATGCAAGTTACATCATTGTCGCGTATTGCATTATTAATTATATTTATGTTAAAAACAAAGGGGACAAACCGTCTCCTATTCCTTTCAGACGGCGCCCATGAACCCAAATTTAAAAAAACGATATATGTTTATATATGTTTCCACAGTTTAGAAAAATCACAATTATCCAAGGGGAGATCCGGACCCGGTGGACCCCCGCCCCCTCTCCCCCCGTGTTTGTATAGATAAAATTTCCTAGAGCAGGGGTGGGCAAACCGTGGCCCGCGGGCCATATGTGGCCCTCGAGAGCATTTACCGTGGCCCGCGAAGCTTTGGTGAAAAAGCAATCTGTAAAATTTAACACTATTTTATATTACTTTTGGTAAAATTATGACAATAAAACCTTTAGGTATAAAAATTTAGCCCTACAATCCTTGTTTGTGCTTGTTTTTCACTTATGTACGATGCCTAAGAATCTAAGAAATTTCCGATTTAAACTCTAATCTGGCCCGCCTAAGCATTGGCATCTTTCAATATGACCCGCTGAAGAATTCGCAAACACCGATGCGGCCCGCCATGCAGAAAAGTTTGCCCACCCCTGTCCTAGAGACTGTTTACTTTCCTATATCGGGAAATAATGAAGAATTTATCGTAAGACCTCTCGCCACACTTTTGCTACGGGCATCACCGTAAACATGTGAAGGAGAAAACATTACTTGATCTGCGCAAGCTACAAACTTCTATCAGGGCTAGCTCGCAAATAAAACTTTTTTATATTCCTTCGTGCACATGTATAATTTAAGAAACGTATGATCGTTCCAGTACAATCCATACAGAGAGAAGAGAGACACCGCGCGCAAATTATTTTGAAATATCCTCAATCTCCTCCACACTATAATTTTTAAAAGTGATAAAGATTGAGGTCAATACCAGCTGCGGAATTTCACGCCTCAAGATCACGCCGTACTACACCCCGATGTCGACTGTCCGTGAAAATTTTCCTGTGGAAATCAACGCTTATCCCGAGGGCACTTCACGCATTGAGTGCGTAAACCTGTTCCCAGCCGTATAATCCTCGAAAGAAAACTGCCAGAGATAAGGAGACGGGCGAGAAAGAGGGGCGTGGAATGTCCTGTTTGTTTTGATTCGGCGCCCTCTCCTCTTTATTACTGACATTAACCTTTTTTTTACTCCTACGTGTATCTCAATTTTGTAACGAGGATGGACAGCTACCGATGACATTGAATTACCTGTTTAGGTTTACTTTTTGTGATAGAGATAGACTACACTATGATTGAACAAGCTTTGCTTTGAAGATTGGAAACATCAAATTCTACCTCGGTAGTGAAGCTAGACCAGCAAAGGTTAAAGGAGAAGTGCCACCTCCGGCATATATATACACACATACACACACACACACATATATATGGTCAACTACGTCAAACTGGCATCTCATTCCCGAAGATGCTCCCCGCGAGCAAGCGTGACGGGAGACATTGGAAAACGTTCTACACGCGGCGAAACCCGGAAAACTACATACAACGTCATCAAAGTCTATCCAATCTCCTGAAATTTAATTGGATTAGCGATGACTTGCTCAGTTTCTTGACTAAGCTAGGTCAAAGGAGTGCATTTCGTAATGTTTTGATGGGGATAAATTTGAAGAGAGAGAAAGAAAGACAGACGGACGGATGGTAAACGCGAGTCGTTTTTCCGCTCTCGCTGCCAACAGTCTGACAAAATTCCGTCGGCTCGAAAACAGAAAAAGAAAAAATATGCGGCCCACCCGCGCGTTAACCTCGGCACACGGACGCAGTTCCTGCATCCGCCAGATGCGAGAGATGCGTCGCGCGGGCAGAAATAACCCCTGAGAGAACAACGGGATGCGTCCGGAGGCTTTGGAGAAGAGGAATCCGGGAGGAAGGGAGGCTTGTTTTGGAGCGCGTTCGCCGTCTCATTCAACGCGTGTCCTACTATGAAATAACCAATGAAAATTTAAGTAGGAACAAGTAATAATTTTTAAAAAATTCAAAAATAAACTCTTTTTGCTTTACAAAATAGGCGGCCTTAAAAGGATAAAACAGGAAAATTTTCAGACTATTTGTTCGTTATAATAGATTTTGGTGTCATATTCTTTTCATTACTGTTCTCTACATATCATTCACTTAATAATTTCGCTTTGATCGGAGGTTTTCAAGGTTGAGCTTCAATAAAAAATCGGTACATTATACAATGTACAAACTTTCTCATATACTAATGCGTCGTTTAGTTATCTTTCGAAAAATATCAACTAAGTACAATCATTATAAACATCTTAAATAACTATTCGAAATTTGATGTAATTCGTATGAGCCGTTTTTTTTTAGAAAATCCAATAGGTATTAAAGTTTTCCAAGAATTAATTTGAATTTTAATTCATTTTTTGAGAAATTTGAATTTATTTAATTTATTGCACACGTAAACTTAAGTAACTGTACGAAGTTTGATTAACCGATTTTCATAAAATAAAATTGTTGTTCAAATTGCCTTGAATAAACCGCCCTTAATCATACTGAAATTTCAACCATTTCTTCATAGCTTCTATTCTATATGATAAAATGCCTAAGTTCGAGATTTCATTCATTTTCGCTCTACCGTTTAGGCTCTAGAACAGGGGTCGGCAACCTTTTTCCTAAGAGGAGCCACTTTTTCAAATTATGTATAAAACGCAGTATAAGAAGAGCCGCAGTTATTGATGGGAGGGGCGGGGCGAATCTGACCTTAACCTTGCTGTTGTTTTACTTTTTGGAATTATCTCTGTAAACCAAACGTTTATTCTACGGAATGCGTCCATACGTTTTTAGTTTTATGCAATTTCTATTAAAATAATTTACGAAGCCAATTTCTTTCTTGGAGGTTTTATCAGGGAGAGTTGCTGTTGGGAGCCGCACGCAAATTCTTAAAGAGCCACTTGCGGCTCAGGAGCCGCAGGTTGCCGACCCCTGCTCTAGAGCCACGGACAGATGGACAGAGAAACAGACGGAATTGCGAAAACCTCTTTTTCGGACTCATATACCCCTAAAACGTATATTCCCATCAAAATCTCGAGATCGAATGTTTTCGCGATTGCATTACTTTCTCAATATACTTCGTATATGAGAAAATAGAAATGTGTTTCCTATTAACTTTGTATTAGACTCCATTTATTCGAGTTTATGGATTGAGATTATTACGTAAATGATATGTAATGTTATAGTAATGAAAATAAAATGACACCAAAATCTTTTATAACGAACAAATAGTCTGAAATCTATCTTGTTTTAACCATTTAAGACCGCCTATTTTGTAAAGCAAAAAGGTTTTATTTTTTTTATTTTTTTAAATTCTTACTTGTTTTCACATTTAAAGAGCGAAAATAGGTAATATTCAATGAAAAATAACGAACGTAAATAATTTACCTTAATCGCTATCTTAGAATGATTGATGTTAAAGTTCGTTATATGTGGAATTTTGTGACTTCATACGACTCTAGCGCTAGTAGGCTCGTCAGTCGAAATCACAAAGCATATAAGACGAGAAACCCGTACAGTGAAATCTCGTTACAACGTACCTCACAATTATGTGTTTCAAATTAACGTACTTTTATTGAATCCCCTTAGTTTCCCCGTATAAATACTGAATAAATGTTTCACAGTAACGTATTTCAACCTAACGTACTTTTTAATACTATGTATGATATTCAGAGTTCCCGAAAAAAGATTTTTGTGGTTTTAACGTAGTCTTTCATCTGTAACCATAACAATTTCTTTCTCATTCAATTCGTTTACACCAATTTTGAAGGCATATTTTGTCTGCGTCAAAATCATAAAAGAAGGGTTTTTCCGAATTGAAAATTTTAGAACCCATGATCAGTTATCCCTCTCGTATTTTCACAATAGCATTGAGATAAAATCTTAAATTATAGGATATATCTATCTTGTTAGACACCCAATCTCGACGATTTCGGTTTGCGCTGGACCTGCGAGAATGCCTAACTCCCACTGAGATGCTTTCAGAGAAAATGCTCTACTCCTTATGGGTATTTCAGTATACCGTACTTTCAGTATAAAGTATTAAAATTCATGCTCCCTAGAGATACGTTGTATCGAGATTTTACTGTAACGGCAATAGCCTACTCTTTTCGAAAATACCATGGAGGACCAACGGCTTTACGTCCCTTCAGAAGGATGAAACGTTGATTCGCGTGCTCTTACCTAAACACGTAAATAGGGGGCCGCAAGATCTATTGAAAAAAATCCAACTTTGGCAGGTTTTGAAAGGGTATGCTTAGCGTAGCGGGCCAGCTCCTTCGCCACTACAATTAAGGGTTATAATTTCTCTCACCATATATTGGTCAAAATGACAACTCACTTTGAAATCCGTATTTCCCGGTATCATTTCTAACATAGGTGCAAAGAATGCTGTGAATATGTACGTAGTAGTTCAATTTCTTACTATTAAACGTTCTCAGACACGCCAGCAGAGCCACCGCAACCAAATAGACTTTTGGAAAGTTTGAACATACACAGCTTAACTTCAAGATAAGATACGAAATTGAATATGGTCTAAAAGCATCTGTAAGCCTTAAGCTTTCAAGCAATGTAAGAATCATAACGATCCGATAATTCGTTCAAAAGATATAATGGAACAAAAAATGGTCTATCCCAAAATATATATCGTCATCATAGGTAGTCTGTACGTAGACAGGTCCGTGATTATTCATGGCTAATCTTGGTTCTCCATATACTCCTATTTTCCGCAGTTTTCTTCCTGTATAGAAAGCTCTTTCCCTTTGAAGTCGTCTATCAGCTGAAACCTTTTCCTACCTCTTTCTCTTTTTCCATCCAGTTTTCCTTCTTGCACTTCTTTAATCACGTTCTCTCTCCTCAGGTACTGTCCAATCCAGTTCGCCTCCCTTTTCTGATAGTCTGTATAATCGTTCGCTCCTCTCCTATTCTTCGTAGTACTTCCCCGTTTTCACCTATCTGTCAATTTGAGCTTCAGCATTCTCCTCCATATCCACGTTTCGAACTTTCCAAGTAATTAATATTATTTTTCCTTAGCGTCCATGTTTCTGCCCCATACAAAGCTATACTCCATATATAGTATTTTATCAGCTTCTTTCGGATACCCTCCTTTATATTCCCGTTAGTAGGAGTTTCTTTCTTCTGAAAGCGGCTTTTGCTTTCGTTATTCTAGTCCTGATTTCATCTTGCTTCTCTCGTTATGATGCCTCCAATGTATTTATAAATTGATAGAGAGGATGATCCGGAGATCCTTATGCGACCGGCATAAGCTTTTATGATGGGAAATGAGGAAACAGGTGAAAAAATCTGCCATGACCGGGAATCGAACCCGGGCCTTCCACTTGCCGGGCGGATATTCTACCACTGAACTACCATGGCAGACTAATTCTCCTGTTTCAGAACGGGAATATATTCTTAGGTTGGGACTTAGCTAGCTATGCTAGTATCAATCAGCCCCCAACGGATGTCCTCAAGGACAAGAAAACCCTTACCCTCTCAAATGATGAGCTTATGCCTGTCGCATAAGGATCTTCGGTTCATCCTTTCCATCAATTTATATAATGGCATTCTCACCATTTGAGAGGGTAGGGATTTTCTTTGGTGTATCTCCTTGAGGACATCCGTTGGGGCTGACGGATATTAGCATATCTAGCTTGATCCCAACCTAAGAAAATATTCCTGTTCTGAAACAGGAGAATTAGTATGACACGGTAGTACAGTGGTAGAATATTCGCCCGGCAAGTGGAAGACCCCGGTTCGATTCCCGGTCATGGCAGATTTTTTCACCTGCTTCCTCATTTCCCAAGGTATTTATAGTCTGAAACTTGTTCTAATGGATTTCCTCCAATACTTATGTTCAAATTTTTTTCTTCTTTACTTGATATTCGCGTAACCTTGGATTTTTCTGTATTTATTTCCATACCGTATTTTCTACCTGTTATCACTAGTCTGTTAATCATTTTCTGGAGTTCCTTTTCCTCTCTTGCTAAAAGTACTTGATCATCTGCGTATTTCACTGTTCTTATAATCCTTCCTCCGGTTTTGAAAAAGCCCTGTCTTACTCCTCTACCGATATTTACTCCGCTGGTGTCCGCATTCCCGAACCTGACCTTTACAACTTGATTCCCATATAGATTCCTGATCAGTCTCCTGTCTTTCCAGTCTAAACATATATCCTTTAATATCCTCGGCAGTAGTACCCAATTTACTCTATCAAATGCCTTTTGCCAGTCGACGAAACATACGCAGCAATCTTGGTTGTACTTTATTGCCCTTTCTGATATGATTCTCACTACACTAATAGCATCTCTGGTTCCTCGTCCTTTTCTGACGCCGAGTTGATCTTCCGCTAGCATTTCTTCGGCCTTCTTCTCTAGCCTTTTATTAAGAATCCTCGTGTTGATCTTCGAAGTGTGTGACAGTAGGCTTATCGTTCTGTAGTCTTTACATTGCATTGCCTTCGGCATCTTCTTTAGAGGAATCATTGCTACATTTATTTCTCATAATCATAGGTAGTCTGTCCGTTGACAGGTCTGTGATTATTCATGGTTAAACTTGATTATCCATATACTCCTATTTTTTTCGACAAATGCTTTCCTCAAGGCAGTCCCCGCCCGTAGATCCGATTGGGGGACTATTTTACCTCCAGAATATTTTACCTCGAGAGAACTCATATTGTCCATCCATATAATCATTACTAGGGAATTTTAATGTGGTAGTTTCCTCTTTGCTTTCCACATCTCAGTACTGTGGCCGTTCAAATCCTCCCGATCACGCCTACAGCTCTATAGGATATAGACCCAGCCAACATAATTTGTTTTCGGCTCTATACCATACTGACAGTACTGCTGCCTACTGTCAGGCACCATGATAGTTTCTTTTTGTGAAAAACCTCCATTCGCGGGGATCGAACCCCGGAACTTTGTAACGGAAAGCCGACCCGCTAACCAATATTTATATATAAATATATAAATAAATAAATATCGGACGAACGCATATAAAAGATTTTATAAAAAAGCATCCCTTGCTTTCGCTGGACAAAAGAATTCATGTAAAAGATCGTGTAAAGCGAAAGCCAGGAAAATGGGTTAGATTTTCCGATGAGGTTACATTAGAGAGCCGTTTGTAATAATATAATTATACTAGGGGGCAAGCACCCTGCTCGCTGACGCTCGCCAACCCCCCTCCTGTTTCTTCGTTCCTATCATGTTTAGTTTAACGGGAATATGTTATGAATATGACTTTAAAGAATATATTTTATAAGGGATGTATGTTTGGTTTATAATAAAAAATAAGAAAATTAGTTGTATAACTCAATAAAAAATAAACTTAGAGGGCTGAAATTTCCAAAAATAAAAATGGCTGAGGTATAGAGCGTTAGAGAGAGAGAGAGAGAGAGACAACCAGAAATAGAATTTTAGTAATATAGATAAAAAATATAAATAACAAGAATACCTACTGCGTTCGATTTATGTATTTGCATTAAATTCATAGCTTCGGTCATTTCGAGCAAGTTTTAATCTTATTTACGATCTTTAAGCCTTTATTTATGTGCATATGCATGGAAATTACCGAGGACAACAATACCGATAACCATGGAATCTTATTATTGAAATGTTAAAAAAAATTACCAAAACTCGAGTATAAGTTCAAAATATGATCTAATTCGATGAGAATAAGTATTCGACGGTAAGAATAAGAATCCTCATTCATTTTGGCGTGTTTTAGCGGAAATTTCGTGTCGATAACTTAATTTTAAGATATTATAAAGAGTAAAAGAATGAAAGCCTTCAAACCAAAAAGGTGATTTTTACGTGTTATCTTATGGGAAAAGACATTCATCCTCTGGAGTCAAACCCGTGACCTTTTTCGAAATTTTTTAGTCATAACGTAAAGATTCATCAACACTGAAATCCTGAGAAATGTCAGGCTTCTAAGTTTATTTCTAATCGAGTTATTCAAAAAATTAGAGCATTACGCATCATGATGACCATTACGATTTTATAATATAGAAAGACTATGGTATAGCCCGTCAACAATGACTGGAGTAAAGAAAATTCAAAATGATGTTATCATACCAAAATTTCCAAAGTGAAAACAATTATATCTTAAAGTTAAAAGAGTTGCGTATATTCTTCCACGAAAGAGAATGAATGTACATTCAATATAATAATTTACTAATGTTGTTTACTTAGGTAGCTATGAAAATCATTTCCCTCTCCTTCCTCCTCTCTCGTATTAAAAGCATTCAAAGCACGACTACTCCCATAAGGATTGGAATAACGATAGGATTTCGAGTTCTAACAATGTAATTGGTCGGCAAGGCAACATCCCGTTAAAATGACAAGATTTCCACAAAATATATTAATTAAACGTTTAACATGCGCGATTTCGAACTGTAGGTAGAAAAAGATGAACAGAATAAGAAACGTGGTAATTTTTTCTTCAAATCCGAAGCTCGGAGGTTAATTCTTTCTAATTTTAATCTTAAAAAGAATGAAAGCCCGCACGTCGAAAAATCAATTTTTACGTGTTATTTTATGGGAAATGGAAATGTCTTCATTGGAGTAGTACTTTTTTAGAGATATTTTTTCGTCATTACCTTAAATTATGTTAATCGAGCATTCATGCCTAATTTTGAGTTTCGATCTCGATTCCTTCTCGAGTTATTGGTAGATGGGTGGTTAGCGTGTCTAGCTCCTAATGCTTGGGACGCGGGTTAGAATCCTGCCGAGAGCATATATAAAAATAAATATTATTCGCATTTTTATAGCGAGCGGGTGTAGCGTTACATCAGATAAACCAACAAACAAACAAACGTACAGACCGCCGAAACTATAGGTATAATATAATTTCGTTCAGAATTGCTTCCATTATTCTTTATTTTAACCTAATGAGACTAAATCGTGCAAAGCAATAATGGGTGTCCAATTTTTATTCCCTGTCGATTCCAACGTCGTAGCATAATGTAGCTATGCTTAATGATCAGCGGAATGAATTTACAACGAGACATTCCGAAAAATCCAGCTGATAAGTGAAGGAAATCATTATTTCATATAGCCGAAAGATTTTTAATTGTGTATTGATTAATGAAATTCTTAACGATGCCTTACCGGAATTTAAAGCATGGATTATTTTGCTATGCTTGAAATAGTAAATAAATTTTCGAAAAACTGAAATATCTTCCTTGCTTTTGGTATCTTTATAAACATAAAAATTTATATAACATCTTATCAGTGAATCAAAGATACGGGGTGAGTACGTGGGAGTATCTGAATACGGACGAGCAAGATGCCTAGTAAAATTACCAAACACGCATTATCACCAGTAAAAACATAATTATGAAACTTGAAAGTCATTAACCGCGTGACGCTTCTGACCTATTTTAGACGAATACAAATTTTGATTTGTCTAACGCAAGAGTTGGTATATTGTTTTGCGTGTATCCAGCGTAAAGGTCATTGTGCTGTTTTTGGACCAATATAAATAAATAAATAAATTAATTAATTAAACGTGCAAGATTAACTGCTTGTATTCAATAATAATTATTTTCGCTGCTTAATTTTGCCCTATAATTGTAATATTTAATTCGACGTGCATTCCTTTATTCGCACGGTTTTTAATCAATAAGTCTGTTGCAACAACCGACTTTCCGAACTTATACTTCATATAAGGGGCATTTCGTGTCAAGACGACTTTATATTAACGAGGTTTTCACTGTATGCATATCTGTGTTTATTTCTCCTCCATCACTCTTTCCTCCCGGAACGCCTCCCTCTACATAGCCCCGGGTTAACTTCATTCCCAGTCAGAAAAAAAAAAGCTCCGATTCGCAGACACCCGCACAACTCGCCCATCTTGATTTCGTCGGCTCGCACCATACCTCGTCCATCTCTCTCGCCCAGGCCCGCCTCCAATTATCCCCTCCCCTCCCCCCCTCTCATCCCCACCCCTCCCTCCCTCCCTCTTCTCCATCAACGCACCGCCGAACGGACCACCTCGCGTAAAGCCCTCAACTACTACCTCTCTCCCCCACTCCTCCATTTCCGCATCCTCGCCCTCTAGCCATTAAAACTCTCACCCTCCTCTCTTCCCACCCGCACTCTTTAAAAAAAAAAAAAAACAACCCTCCGGATCTCCTCTTCACCACCTTTCCAAACACCAGAGTCCGGTCTCAAACCGAAAGATAACGAAAAAAAATACGCTTCTTTCTCTCTCTCCCTTTATAAAACCCATCCCGAGCTCTTTATCTCTCGTTAATTCTCTCTTTTCTTCCGTCCATCCTCCAGGCGTATGCACTATTTATGGCGAAATTCCTTCTCATGCTTTTTTTTTACTCTCTCTCTCCGAACCCCCTTGAGCTAATGGCGCAGGAGAGGAAAAACAAAAGAAGGTGCACACACGCGGACGACCTCTCTCACTATCTCACCAGCAAATACACGCGGTACCGCGAAAAGAGATCCATATATATGCGATAAGAACAAACCCGTATTCCTTTTTCCACGTCTCTCTCTCTCTCTCTCTTTCTCAAACAGGGCCAGGGTGAATCAATTCCTACCCCCGAGGCAGTATCAAAGCAAGCAAACCGCTATCAAAAAATATAAAAGTTTTCTATTTTTTTTTCCTCTTAACATCCAAGCAATCCGTCTCTTTCTATTTCTTTCGCTTTCCTCTCTCTCTTTTTTTCTCTCTTTCATCAGAGGAGACCGCCATCTCCTCTAATCCACTTCGCTCTCCACCATCCTTACCTGCTGTCCATTTCTTTCCGGTTTTCCCCATCTCTAATCTCCTCTTTCCTGCTCGTTCTTTTTTCTCTCTCTCTCTTCCTCATCCCCTGTATGTTACTCTATCTTTCTCTTCCTTCCGTGTTTCCACCCTTATCTCGTCCATCAGTCTCCTTACTATCTGTCCCGTTTTATTTATCGATATCTCCATCGGACAATTTCTTTCACTTTTTCATCTCACTGCCGCCAGTTTATTTTTTCTGAATAGCCTGTGTGTGCTTTCGCTGTTTCCTTTTCAAGGTGTTCTTTTTATTCCTCCCTCTCTATGAGAGTCTCTCTCTCTCTCTTCCGCCTCCCGTTTTTTTTTTTGGAAACCTTTTCCCGAACTTTATGCGAATATTCGCCCTCAAAATTGTATCACGAAATGCTTTTCATCCTTTGAGAAAAAAATGTTGGGATTAATTTTATCCTTCCTCCCGCGTCCTCCTGCAGGGATTTCATTTGTTATTCAATTCATGAGCTCCGGATTTTTTTTAAATTTCGTTTTCCGAAATTCTCCGGGAAGAACGTTAAAGTTAAATTTTTCTCTTTAATTTTCCACTCCTTTCGGCAAAATATGTAAATGCGCATTAATTCCGGCCTGGTATCCGTCCTATACACCACTTATTCTTCCTTTTTATGTGCCGACGTTCTTTCTCCGACAGAAATTTGGTTTCATATTCTTTCAAGAGTTATAATTGTTTTATAAACATTTGCATCGATATCTTTTTACTCATATTCTCACTGTATACTCTATTTTGGCTCACTTAGTTTAAAATGACTACACCGCAGGAGGTTCGCTAATTTTAAACGGCGCAAATCTGGATATAGTCGGTTCGTGACGTAATATTTCGCCAAAGAACAAAAAGCCACCATCTTTCACAATTTATGTTTCGGTAATATATGATCGAAGCAAATTATAAATTGAAACGCTCTGACACAAATCATCGCAGAGTGGCGAATTTGTACAATGTTTTCTAAATTAACTTAACACCGTAAGGGTTTTTCGTCGATTCCATATAACGGGAGTCGTGGTATGAGTGTAGGCAATCCGCTTAGGAGGCCAGTATTAGAATCCTGGTGGGGAACTTTTTTTTCAACCTGGGCTATTCCCGCCTCGTGTGTTATGAGGGCACGCAAGAGGAGCACTCAGTTCTTCGGAGAAGCGGTGTGTTTTCGTGGTACTTTTCGCAAAAGTAGGCTACAGCTGGCATGCGTGGGATGGACGCGTGTGTGCGTAAGAATTGATCCTCCATTTTGGGGGTTGTGCATTGCGTTAGCACCCCCATTCACTTTTTTAAAAATCTTTGTACTTAGAATACTTGGAATCGGTACCGAAATAGGTTACTAGCCTACTGCGAGCAGCGAAGATCAAAATGTATGCTTGATCCCCTATTTATAGATTCTTCAGAACTGGTCTTTCTCATTAACTTGGCGTAGCCAACGTTCACACAGCACTGAGTTTTCCCAAACAAACCACAAAAATCAAAATCGCTTTGAGAATTTCAGAAATTTTTAATTAAAATTCCATTCGCTCGTGTTCACAAGAGAAATAAATTGCGTGAAACCAACCCCATCAAAAGTCTCCGTTCGTACCACTGTTATAACTCGTGTAAAGCATTAAAAATCAAGCCCGTCCACTTAAACTTTCCTTCGTTTAGCCTCTCCATCCCCTTCCACCACCATAAATATCATTCACCTTTTCCCCCTTTCGTTTGTACCGCCTCCTCACGTAAGTATAATATAATGTAAGAATGGACACTACAGTCTCAATTTCGCCCGAATAAAGTCGTTTGTCTGTCTGTCTCATCCTTCTCTCAGCACTCCTGCCCACCCTTTCCTCAACACCGGTAGGAGTTTCACTTCAAACGCAGCCATGTCAATGGACCGCGCCGCTGAGAAATACGGCAACGTTAAAAAAAAAAAAAAACATCGTCCAATCCACGGATGAAATAGTCGAAGGTTTTTTTTTTGCCCAAAAACTCCCTTTTACTCCAACGCAGCACGATTCGAAGCCGTTAGCAATGGAAGCAAGGGGAAATAAAGCAATCATCCGATCTTTCGTTGTAGCTCACACCGCGCCCCGTTGCATAGAGAGAAAGAGAAAAGGGCCCGCATCCATTTTGCATAATTTCTCCGGTTCGGGCGCGAGCTTAAATCGATGCATGACCCCGTATCGATTCCTCGGCAGAGGTAAATTATGATAAACAATGCAGTTTGTGCCTAAGTGGAAAGAGGAGGGACCGTAGAGGATGGGCGAGGAAAGAAGAAGCGGAGACCGAAGGGATAGAAACTGGCTTGAAACAGATGTTCCAAGTTCCATCTAATTTCGTCGGCCGTTATCACATACGCAAATGGGTTTAACTCAAGTTTGCAAAGTTAAGTTTTTTGATATTTTTTTTTGTACACCGGGACTACGTATGACACTTGTAAATGATGGAGGCAAAAAATTTGACAACATTTTAGGTTGCGTAAAAACATTAATCTACAAACTTAAACTTATATAAAGGTTATAGGAAATTTTTTTAAAAAACTTCTACTGGCTATAATTAGTGTAGAAACGGGAAAAAGCTCCGGAGCCAGTACGTGTGTAAGAGAATATATAGTAATAAATAATAATATAAAGTTGCCGTTAATGTCTATTTCAATTTTTAATCTAAAAGAAAATTTCTCTGCCCAAATTTTTTTAACCAATTACCTTTCCGATTTTTTTTAAATGGACCTGTGAATTACTATCTCATTTTCGAACATTTTTAAAATCTCCAGTGATGTTGACAATCACCTTCAATGGTAAAGTCTGCGTTTAATCGCTCAAACATATGATAAAACGGAACGCCAGGCTGTCGATTCGACGATTAGGTAAACCGAGCCCGCATAGCATCCAAGGCTGTCCATTTGCGGCCAGATAAATGGATAGGTTAAAGTACGCATGAGCTAACTCAAATATTCGGCCATCATTTCGTCTCCCCGCAATATTGCCTCCACATGCATTTCAGCGATGCCGTTAGGTTAAAAACTAACGAGATCATGAGAACTACTAGATAAAATAAAAACCAAACCCAAAGTCGAATCGACACACGCGAAAACGAAAACCCGTAGGCCACGGATTTATAGAAAATATACGCAATTTTGTGATAAATTTATTGTTAACTAAAGATTTTCGAGTACAAAAATAGCGTAAATTGGCGAATGGCAGCTTTTCCAGAAACCGTGGCGAAACATCCGTTCCCCGACTTTGAATGGATCTCGAAACGAGGCTCGTTAAAGTCCGAAGTCCGCCACGGGGAAAATAAAAGGGATTGATTCGACGGTTATCGGAAGGGGCAATCACCGTCGTATAACGTCACAGGGCAGTGTGGCCATTAACTCGGTCTTGGCTCTCGAAACTCACCGTTCGTTGGGAAATAGTTCTTCCTCCTCCCACGCCACGCCCCGTCCTTCACCCCTTCACCTTTCCCTCCCTTCTCCTCATCAGTCCCTTCCAAAAACTCCGATTCTCTTTCACTTTTTTCCTCGCAAATTTTTGTAATTTTCTGCCATGTCGTTCTTGAGTAATTCAGCAGTTTCCTCTCCGATATCCAGCAGTTTTTTTTATGATTTCCTTTATTAAATTTTTTTAAACTTTTTTAAGGGCGGTTCTTTTTTTATTCGACATTCCTATATTTCATCGGCAGCCACATCCGATTTCCCAGCAATTTTCCCTTTTTCGCCCGGCCAACCTCTGTCATTTCTCTACCTGCGATCGTTTATATGTTTTGTATTTATCATTTCTTTCTTTCTCTAAGTTTTCCAAGCTCTCTATCGGCGCTAATAGTTTGCCAATTCTTTCAACTCTCCCTTCGTATTTTATCCAGCGTATCTGCTTCATATTGTTTCTTGCCTTAAACAACGCAGTTATTTCGCATAATATAAAACAGCAATCATTAACTCGGAATATAGAATAGTATCCAAAGGATCTCATGAATGTTTAATCTTGAAAGAGACCGACTCCACATAATTACACAACGAGATAATTTTATGGGTTTCAAACTTATTAGGGCTGTGTTTTTCATTTATCACCTGTGACTCAAATAATCAAGTGTGTCAAGTACTAATAAAAGGATTTCTTCTTAAAGATACTAAAATGACAACTTTCACTAAATTAATACATAATTGTTTAATTTTTATCCATGTTCAACTTAAAACCTGATATATGGCTAATTATACTCATCTTAAATATTAAAATAAATATAAAAGGCCAGGTTTTTGTGTCTATCTTTAACGCTTTGTTAACATAGTAAGGCATAATATGTACTTTTTCGTTTACATAACGACCGAGTTTCATTGTTATAAAGTGTAGTATTCACCGAAGTTTGATTTAGATAACGGTAAGTCAAATATTTCATTTTGATTTGTTTAGAATAAAAGTAGTAATATTTTGTGATAATTGCTTTGTAATCCTCACATTAATATATCTTCTATATTATTACGCAAAGACAACTTTATACAGATCCACAAACCTGGCCTTTAATATTTATTTTAATATTTGACTGATTAAATAAAATTATTAAAAATAAATTATTGGTCTTTTTTTCTCCCGTCATATGAGAGAAAGGGATTGAGAAGGGGAGGGAGAGAGAGGAGGAGGTAGGGCAGGGGCGAGAGAGAGAGACAGTGACGGAGAAGGGTGGGAAGGGAGAGAGAGACAACTAACCAAAGAGAGATTTCACAACACATTTGTTTTCAAAGAAATGTTCAATTAATTGTAAAAGATAAAAAAATGCGAAAACCGCCGTTTGCATAGCGCGTCATTCAAATGAACAGGAGAATCAAAATAATTTCAGAATCCAGGAAGGATTTTCATAGTGCGGAAGACTATAAAAGGAAGCGGCTAACCAACTCTGTATGTACATTGTTCGAATTTATGCCCACATTTTTACTTTCTCCATACGTAGTAATGGGAAAGTATTGTATTCATGAAAAAAATCGACTTCGAGATTTCAACGGAAATACATGTTTTGGGGTCCCTAGAACACGTTTAGACTATTTTCGGAATGATGTCTGTGTGTGTGTGTGTGTATGTTAGTGTGGGCGCTCTAACTCAAAAAGTACGTGCCATATCGTTACCAAACTTCATATATAACACTTTAACATGAGCACAAAGAACTGGTTAGTTTTTGGACAATAACGGATAATCGGAAGTCGAGGTTTATTCGAAATCCGATTCGGTTTTTGCGATATTTCTTCATTAAAACATCATTATTGTATATGCAATCCTATACAAAGGTTATAGAGAATGTAATTTCCTACAGTTTTCATTTGAAACAATTTTCTATAGGAGTTATTGTTTTTCGATTTCCGTTAAATATCTCCTTAAAAACATCTTTATTAGTAATCTTCGTAAGGACCAAAGTTGTAGAGAATAATATTTCTTCCAAGTTTTGTTTGAAACAAATTTTCGTAGAACCATCCATTTCGGATATATTTCGCTTTATCTTAATACCGTATACAGCGCCAACACCATGTAGCGGTGAATTCTGTAAACATTCAAAATATATGTAATTTACGGCAACAAGGACGTGTCTTCTTTTACGATACGAAATAATAATTTTGCCTCGTAATATTATTCATAATAATTTAAATATCTATACCCCAAATATGGAGAAAGTCATGTGTTGGCCACATCAGATTTTTATTTAATGTGTACCGTGCCAATAAACCAAATCACTCCCCGTCATCTTTGACGGGCACTTATACTAGTATTTAATAATTATAAAAGTAAATACGATTTACATATATGACAATAAAAATGGTCGATACACAATAAGATTCGAAGCTATTATATCTGAGAAACAAAATAAAGGCACTAAACTCGACGAAATAACATGATACGTTGTTGAAGGACGCTTCATTTCCTCTTTTAGAAATATTACTTTGAATGAAGATTGGAGTGTTCTTCAAACTTTCTTTGGGATTCGTATAGAGGAACACAAATCGTATTAAGTCTTCCTCAAGTTTTGTTAGGAAATTAGAGAAGTCTGACTGGCATTCAAACAGATCGGTACAATCTTAATTTTAAAACGTCTACCGCATACGAAGAGATAGAAAGATAACTTAAGGGACAAAATTGATGCCGTGGCAACACCAGCAAACGGCAGAGCTCGTCTTGAATTATGGTTCCCTGAAAAGGCACGCGCATCCAGAGGGAGATAGGGTAGGTTAATTTCCGCATGGGTGGCCAACGCCGAGTAAAATTGAAAATTTAAGGGTTTCGCCCTTATCACCGATATGTTTGCCGAGAAAGACTCAACCCATGCAAATTTCATTAGCGTAGTGCGAGAGAAAACGAAAGGGAGAGTTGAACGAACGGCCTTCGAATCTGAAGATTCATCATGTCGTTCGTGTTTTCACGTCAAAGACGATGACTACGATGACGCGGTTGATCGAATGAAGGCTGCTTATTGTTCGACTTAAAAGGAAGAGGACTCTTAGGAAGCGAAAGACAGCGAAAAGCATATTGAACAAATTAAAGGACCACATACTGAAGCAAAGTCTTAAATTTATACGTCGATATAATTATAAAAATTGATATAATGGTTGTCTGCCTTAAACACGGATGGACCGAAAAAACCTCAAAAAAATTTAGATTTTTTTTTACTTTCTTCGAAGGTAGAATTTCTCGATGCGCCTCTGCTTAGCGCGGAAATAAAAGGGCTGATAAATAAATAACACGACTGACTTTTTGCGTTGGTCTTAGGCATTCAGCAACAGGAGAGGAAAATTGCACACAATGAGGAATACCTCTTTAAGGAAAAAAGATCCCATTGTACAGCGTGCAACAAGATTTATCCAAAAAAGAGAATGGACAGAAGTTTTTCTCGATAGATTCCGAACGGAGAGAGTTTGTTGAAAGGGGGAGCATCCGAGGTATACAAAAAAAAGAAGGAAGACGAATAGGTAGGGGAAAGGGTTGAAATTTTGGACATTTCAAAGGACTCGAAGAAAAGGATAACCGTTTGAGGAGAGGGATGGTAGGAGGAAGTTTGAAAAGGAATCTGGAGGACCAAAGGGGAAAACGTGGCAACGAAAAAAAAAGGCAGAACGCGGTTTATCTTCCGAAAAGAAAGGAATGATAAAGGTGAGGTAAGAAAGGAATGCTCGATATAACGGAGAAAAGAAGGCGAGCGGATGGAAGAGGAAAGAAGGATATCGCACAGGAAGAGGAAAAAAAGAAGCATCGGGAGATTCTTCTGCGCTTTCATCTCTCTCTCTCCTTCTCTCGTAGAGAGAGGGATAGATGGCAATCTCCGTATCTCGATGGAAAAAGGGTAAAGCCGTGTAATTGGTTGGAACGCCAAAGAGAGAAAGAGAGAGCGAACCCAGGGCATGGCGAGGGCGATATCGACCTTCGATTCCTTCTCTCTCTCTCCCGTCTTTCCGCTCGCCCTCCTTCATCCTCCTCGTTTATCTTCAATTTTTCCTTTCCCACCCCCATAGTGCTTGCTCTGCACTTATCTTTGTTATTTCGCTATTCTACTTTTCCCTACACACACAAGAGTCTGTAGACCTAAAACGACGGCAGATGGTAAAAATGATCGCTTCCTACTAATTAAGTCGCGTGTTCGATTCCCTTTAACCGGGAAATGATTATTACGAAAGAAGTGCTTCTCCAATTCCTTCCATCGGGTTCAAACAGAAATTAACCAAAGATAGATTTAGTTTTGTCGTAGGTGCGGATTATTTAACGGTAATGGCGGCCCCTAACAGAAACGGCTCAGTCGGACATTTGCCGATTCCAGTTCTAAAGAGGATATATAAGAACGAAGTTTGCCCTCGACGTGGCGCACGTGTCTTACACTGTTCATTGTATAGCAATTGTAATATAATATGGAACCAAGGGTGGCAAAAAACCGATACATTTTTCAATACCCATGATTACACCTTTAATCTACTTTCCTTTTTTTTTTTTTCATTAAACGGGTTTTCCCAATTATAAATCGTGCATGTCCAGAGGATAACACGTTATGTCAGAATATATATCTACCTCATTATCTGGCTCAGTGCGGGTTCGATAGATCTTGGCGCCCCGGGCAACGGTCCATTCCAGCGCCATATGGTATGCATCGAAAAAAATTTACGAGAACAAATTCTTCGAAATACCGATAAAAATGAAAAACAACAATAAACTAAACGAATTCAATGGGATATGGCCGACGATTGATCGATATCCAATACTCTCCTAAATTTATCTACGTATAAAATTAATGCATGCGGAAATCGTTGATCAAGCATCCCCCGCATTTTGGCGCTCCGAGATCCGGTTTCTCGTGACCGCCTCGGATCTGTCTTTTTGTCTGTCACAGCTGTCTTTGGATAGACTAAAATTCCAATTCACTCCCAAAAAATATCTCAAGTATATATACACCTGTTTAAAACTGAACGTCCATATGATACGCTTCAAAATTTCCCAATCAACCAACGTTGTAATAAGGAGAGTCATGGCTTAAAACGAGCGAATAAGGGTTTGGGCGACAGCGTCCCCGTCCCACGAAACGGTTGCGTCGTGATCGAACTGGTATTTCACGAAAATCGGAGTCTCCTTCGAGACACGCGTTGCTGAGGAGAGGATCGATATTCCCTCCTTTCTCGTTCCGCTCCATTACATAATTTCGCAAAAAATGTCACTACTCATTTAGCGTAGGACGAGATAGGAATCGCTCCTACACGAAGTGAAAGAGCAACGGACGGGCGAATCAACAACCGAGCAGCACGAGGCGAGCTCCCTAAGTTCACGAATCCTCTCTCGTTTGGCAACCGATTTCCGTTGTTTTTTCTCCATCCCTCCCTCCCTCCCCCTCTCTCATCCGAATCTCATAAATCTTTCGCTTCGACCAGATCAAAGACTCCTCTCTTATCATGAAACGGTTTTTAGAATTTTCGAGGCACGAAAAAAATATTGCCTCGGGATCAATAGGTCGTCCATTTCTGTTTCATTTGAAATCTTTACAGGCAGTTCTACTTCCATTTACTTCGTGATTTATGTATTTCGGTAGAATTTTCTTTTATGAGTAATAAATCCCTTTCCCGTCTTTTCTGCGAGGTATTTCGTATTACGAGGAGCAAAAGATCGTCTCACGACTAGAATTAAATCAGATACGAGATTTTTTTATCGACTATCCTTTGTTTTGCGAATTTAATTCCATTCCGAAAGTCAGCTTTAGTTGTTGTTTCTTCTTATAGTTTCGGCAAAACATTAAATTTGCAACCTATCTCTATTCCATTCTTTTTTCTTCCTTACGATCTCCCTCCTCCGAAGAACGATCAGAGATCGAATTCAGTAATTTGTGAGTTAAATTCCAAAAGGAAAATTCATTGGCGAAAATGGGAAATATTTAAGTTGCTCGAGTTTCTCGGCCCTTTAAATACTTAGTAAGAATAGATTATGGGTGTATTAAAATAAAGATATACAATGGCTCAATTACGTAGCTCTGACTCGAATGATTCAAAAAAAAGCATTTTTTCAAGAAGCACTAAACTGATCGTTAGAAAAAACTGAAAAATCACTGCTAAATTTGTAAATTTCGTTTAAAGAAATTAATTCGGGCTTTAAACCTTAAAGAATATACGATTATTTTTTCAACGCTTTTTCGGTTAAAAATATACATAAATATTTGATACAGCTGATTTGTTAAATAAAAAATTATTTTTAAATTCGGTTTTACTTACTAAAAGGAAAATTTTCCTATCTTTCCCACATTTTCAAAATGTATTACTGGCAATCACAAGACGTAATGGAATCTAAAGAACAGCAATAACTCTCAACCGTTTCAACTTGACACCGAGAAATTTATTTCGCATTCACAACTTCATCCATTAAAATGGAGTGATTCAAACTTCAAAATTTCTCGTCTTTTTTTTAACTACAATTTTCCACTTCGACCTTTATTCGTCCTCTTAATCCCACCTTCTACTCGCTATTGATAGCTGCTCCTTATTCATTTTAAATCCGATTTTATGTTTGTTCCACGGCTGAGAAAATCCACCGCCATCATACCACTAATTTTCCATAACAGAAAATGGAAAGATAATCAGATGGGCAGCTTTCTTCGCCTGCTAAGCTAAGCCTCCCTCTCTATCTCCTCCCTCGGATCTCCCTTTTCCCTAAGCACTCCCGAAATCATTTCCCAGACTCCGAAAGAATCCGAGATTCAAGCGATTTCCTCGTCTCGCTCCCTCCTTCATCTTCTTCCGCCTTTCCCTTGAGACACGAATTGTGTTTTAGGAAAAGGTTCTGATCTTACCTAGGAGGATGCCTTTTTGCCAATCTACCCTTCCGTCGCCTCTTTTTTTTTTTTTTTAATCTTTCCCGAAACCCTTTCCCGCCGTCCCTTCTTCGAACCGAATCCGGAAAACCGTTCATCCTTTACCTCCCCCCTCTCTTTCGCTCCCCTCTTGATACAACAGCATCCCTCCGACCTATAAGCGTTCCATATTCATGGAAGTCGCATTCTGAAGTATTTATGGGATCTTCTCTCTGCTAATTGAATTTCGAAAATGCGAGAAATACATTAACGCGCGAGATTTAGTGGCCGTATCATCTCGAGCGGCACATTATTAGATTAAAACCGTTGGGTATTTAAAAAATTTTTTAAAGGAGAGATTTACGTTACGTAGAAATTATTCAACGATGGAGCGCGTAAAACTGGCGAATTAATAATACATTATTTAAATTTTGATAGGGTTAAAGCCGTTTCGTGTGTAAGTATATCGAAAGCCAGCTGAGGCGGCAACCGCCCAAATAAACAGATAACTTTAATAATATATTTTTCAAATTTGAAGCGAGATATCAATACCGCGAACATTTTAGTGTCTATAATATCAGTCATTAAATAAGAATAACATAAGCTTGACATATTTATTGCAAACTATCAAGTTTTTAATCCGAGTAAAACGAGAAAATTACTTTATAGAAAATTAGTTTCACTTTAAAAATTTAAGGTTAAAAAATTATTTCTTATATTTAGTCTTGAAATATTTATTTTGTTATTTAAGTATAACTGAAGCTCATGCAAAATAATGTATTAAAATATTTTCGAAATAGAAAGGAGGACCTGCTGCATGACTCACTTCAGGAATTCATCATCGCTTGGATTCACCTAAGAGCGGAAAAACATCGCGAAACGGAAAAATAATCAAAATTTTCTGACTCAAGGGGTTAAAAACCCATATAACTCGGCCGTGACTCATTCGAGGCCGTATTCCGCTGCATGGAAATTGAATTATCCCATGCGTCTCCTTCCATTAAATTCCTTGGAATGAATCATCATGAAATAACACACTTTCGGATATTATTTTATGAGTCGAGTCCGTTCCATCGCATCGACAAACGAGGGTTAAAAGGCGAAAAAACATGAAAATTCTCTACAGAAGCGAATGAGTCACTTGCGTTATGTATTCGCGTGTACGAATGAGTCACCTCGACAGCCACCTGACCCGATTACGCGTCCAAGCGATACCGCCAAGGAATCTCGAAAGAATGGATATATCCAGAGTGAGTGAGCGAAAATAAGAAAGGAATGAGTGCAGGAGCACTTTGGCCAGAGGCTCCTCCTCTTCTCCCTCACCCTTTTAACCCTTATCTGTCCCTCCCACTCCTTCCTCTCTCTCTTCCTGGCGGTGAGTCCCTCAATCGATCCGTCGTGTGTGTGACGCAGTTTCCTAAAGCCTTTCCTACCACCATACTCCCCCGCCCCCCCTTTTTTTATGCCTTCTATCTCCTTACCCCTCTCCTTATCCTCTCCCCTCCTCCACTTTCCCTCCCTCCCACGCCTTTTTAAAATGCCACCTCACGCACCCCATTTTGACTACATCCGCCGAAAACAACTCGAGGGTATAGCCTCAAGGGTTTGGGAACCACTTTCCTGTGGGTGTGGCAACGGGGTTTAGGGAGGTTCGGGTGGGAGGAGAAATAAGGAGAGGGGAGAAGATGGGAAGGAAAAGAAAGGAGAAAAGGAAGAGCCGCAAAAGATAGCGAGCAGAGGCTCGGATCGGTAACGGCCGATGGGAGATACGACCTTTATATTAACGACCTCGAACAGAAAACTCATCTCGGCGTTTTGCCGCGACATATCTCGGATTCCAGGAGATGCGGAGCGGTTGTTGACCTTACAACTTAGGAAGTGTGAGATTTTACCCCAAAACCAAATCGGATGGGATATATTTTCCTACAGTGTATGTTGCCCAACTCTGCACATGATAGTGTCAACGATTGTGTTTACCTAGCTGATTTATTGCCTCAATTTTTAGCTAATGAGGCGTGGCCTTTGTGAGACCGTCTAATTTATAGTATCAATTTACCCAACCACTTTCTAACAGATTCCATTTTACAAAGAAATAAAGTGAATATTAAGGTATTTTCTTTTAATTGCCTATTAACTCTCGTGACAGTTTACTAAACATGTAAACGGGAACTATATATTTAGCTACTGAATAAATAATAATAAAACAACAGCGGTCTGAAAAACCGAACTTCAGTTAGAACGTGATCATAATTTCTTCTCTAGCTAAAGGTTAAAAGGGAAGTGTAAATTGTACTTTATTTTATTGTCCAAATGTCGACAGTTTATCGTAAATATTGCTCAAAACAGTTTGTTTTTGCTGTACTAATTGTAAGTAAAATTTCTTAAAGTAAAATTGGAAAATATATTGTTTGACGAATTTAATGATGCTATTTTAAGAAGCTCGTCATAATTTCAAATATCATAAAAATCTTAAGATTACAGTAATCTCCTATTTCATCGTTTGCTGGAACATAAAAAAACAAAATAAAGGTAGGTACTTAAAGCCAAAAAAACCACACCGAGAGGAGATTTTACCGAACTCATTTCTCTTAAGAGTTCTAAATCTCTACGCTTTCTTTCACGTCATAATCCCCTCTCAAGCCCCGATAAACACGCTCTCTCAACTTCAGCGACGGAGCGAATTTCTACAAACCTTCCGACATAAAAATCCACGCCTCGAGCAAATCTCCTGCTTCGGAAAGCTTTCGGCCACACCAACACGCTTCCACATGCGGACACACACGCACAAATTCCTCCTCACGCAGTTCGGCACTCCGTTACGCTCGAGATGATAAACTGCGACCCTGGCCTCGATCATTCTACCTATAGGTTAAAAATAGGCGACGGCCGGGAGGGGAAATAAATCGCGAAAGGCATAAAACCAGCAAAAGGTTGGAAGCGGAACGAATAGGTGAGAGCGAGTGAAGGAAGGAGAGGGAGGTAGGGGGGGAGGGGGGGCTGTTGAGAGGGGAAAACGACACGAGATGTGCGTGCAGTGCCCGTGAAATCTCACGGTCAGGGTCACGAATGATCTCGAGAAGGTTGCGTCGATGAAGGCTGGCGCTCAACGTATCGAGGGTTGCGCAGATACAGGGGCATTTTTTAAAGTGAAACCGAGATCGATAGGAAAGCAGTCTGCGGTAGGGATTGGCGATCCAAGATCGATCTTTTACAGGATCGATCTTTTTACTAGGCCGATTCGATTTTTTGGATCGATCTTTTGTTCTACGATTTTTATGTGGATCGATTCTTTTAGCCCAAAATCGAGATCGTTCGAACCCACCTGGTGGGGTGCCTATGAAGGAGAGGGGCAGTGGTGATTGGTGAAAGTGGTAAACTCTAGTTGTGGGCATCAAACCTAGTCGGCAACTTAACCTTACTATCTGTACCCGCGCAATGTTTGCGCGGTTTTTTTCAATTAATTTATAATAAATTAAGAAGTGCGTGAAATAAATTGAGCTCAATAATTCACGTTTTACTCTAATAATGCATTTCCCCAGTATAGGATTTTAATGTAGGTATGTATTTTGTTTCCAATGTAAGGTTCGCGGGTTCGAATCTGGCTGAGGGCATGGCCATTTATTATGCGAATAGTAGTCAGTCAGAAATCTGTAAAATTAAAAATCATATTAAAGAGGAAATTAATGCTACACAGTAGTTGATCTCGAACGTTTATGTTTTAAATTTTCTTGTTTCTTTTTATTATGATTATAAAATGTTAATGTAAAATGTTGGTTCTTATGGCTTGAATCGAAGATCGATCTTTATTATAATAAAAAAATTGTAACACGAAAATTATTCTTTTAGTTTATAACCTTCCTTGTGGCTAGAATCGAAGATCGATCTTTCTTGAATCGATCTTTTTGGTTCGATCTTATCGGTAAATCGATCTTTATTAATACAATCTAGATCGATTCACAGAATCGATCTTTCAGGGTAAGATCGCCCATCCCCCGTCTGCGGGTGAGAAAAGAGAGAGAGATAAAGGACATGGGGGGCACGGAATGTAAGAGAGAGAAAAGCCGCTGAAAAGCTCCCTCCTCCCCCCGCATTGTACCGTCAAAGAGATCAAGGGTCCCGTGAAAAAAGACATTGGTTCGTACGTAAAGTTTTCAAAGGACACAAAATAGAAAGAATGGCCGTTTTGCGATGTTTATTTGCTGCCGTAAAATTTATGCTACTTTTAAGATTTGTTGCGTCGTAAGATAATGTGCGAGTGGTTGGAAGCGGAAAAGGGAATCGCATGTAAACTTATTTTACGCGAGGCCATAAAAGTCAAGTCCTTTGCGAGGGATTTGTAACTACATACCTCGTTCCATGGTGTGAGATTTGATCCACGAAAAAATGTGAAAATGACGGCTTGAACGTCTAATCGGGCGATAACTGGTATTTTCACTTTAATAAACCCGACGATAAATAAACAACAGAGGAATTCACGGTACTCTGCAGCAGCTTAAAAATGACAGAGCTGATAAAAACCATTCTCTACCACACGCTTTTAGGCCATCGGGATAAATGAGAAATTATGATAAAAGCAAACATATATCAATGGAATGAGCATAATTAATTACAAAGAATTTAAAGAAAAAAGTGTTTGGCAAAATGAAAATTTTGAATTTCACTAAGATTGTAAAAAAACCATTTACACATAAGCTTTTCAATGCAGTACCGTTCGTAAAAAATTCTAAAACATGGCAAGGTTATCAATTTTTAAGAAAGCTAAATGTTTACGTGGGATATTTTTTCGCGGTTCGAGCTAGAACGATTTCTCAAGCTATAGACTGCTAAGAATCATTTTTAATACTATTAATTGGTTTGGAATATCGAATCGTGATTACTAAGACTGAGCCAATTATACACTTAAGAAATCAGTTTTTCTGTAAAAATGATCAATAAATCATTTTCCCTAAAATACTGCAGAGTATTTTAAAACAAATATAGTCATAAAGGAAATTATTAAAATTGACCAGGGCGATGAGTATTATGCAATGCATTTCAATCCTTAATTAAATTCAGCCGTTAAATTATGATTTTTCCCTTAAAGTACTTCGTTTAAACTGCCGAGGGAGGCAATAATGACTGGGCACTTTCACCGTACATCGCTCCCAACGCGCGACGCCGTCGGGCTAATTACCTTTGTCGACGCACGGATAAATGGTCTATTCCTCCTCTCCCTTCTTCCTGAGAACATCCACCGTGAGTTTAGGCGTCTTTTTCAATTAAGAGGACCCGAGCTCAGCGGCGCCTTAATTCGAGTAGGCGGCGAGGAGAGGAGTTTTACGACGTTAAAACATTCAAACGGAGAGCTATTTTGAAGGCTAAACTCGCTCTCACGTAATAGCCTCTCTCACTCACTCTCATCCGTCTATTGACGGGTTGAGTTTTTCCTACATTTATAAAATCGGTAGAGTTAACGGCAAAGTAATGCAGCCGGTTTGTCGGTCCTCGACTACATATCTACGCATCCACACAGGAAAGAGAGGAAGTAAATTAGTGCTATAAGTCAGCATTAGTCTATTCTTGGGAAAAGTACAAAGAGGGCAGAGTGCTTAACATGCCCTCCGAAGGGTGGGGTGCTGTTCTTGCATGTCCTCCTCACGGCATACAAGTTTGGGAGAGGCAAATTGAGGCTTTAAAAAAGAAAATACTGGTCTCCGCCAAGATTCGAACCCAGGCCCCCTGCCATCCCGCCACCACTAATAGGTGATGAAAATTCTATGTATTGCTTGGAAACTTGAAAGGGCGGAATGGTGGAATCATTTTAAAGGGATCTTATGGAAATATAAGCAGTATCGAACTATATTAGAAGTTCGATTTTTCATGATTTTATTACATGCATCTATATCTAGCCTCTTTTTAGCACGAGAGACAGACTAGGCCAGATAACTCAAAAACTCTATCTCAGATTTCATTTAGGCAACAGTTCTGGGTAATAAATTGTACTGAAACCTATTTTATCAACTCTTAAACAGAATAATAAATACCGTGGACTAAATTACAAAATGATCAAGTAAATCTTGCATTGGGGTACGTACATTTTGGAATTTTATCCACACTTTTAAGAGCGATATGTAAATGAATATTTGCGGCGTCAATAGCTTTGAATTTTTTCGCTTCATGAATTCCTAAAGACTAAAAAGCATGTCACGCAAAACTTCCGTTTTCTTTACGAGTTTTTTTTCATGGCAGTAAAAAACGAAGCCTGCATTGGGAAATGCAAGAAAATGTTTATCATTATTCCGATTATAAACGATCCCAGAGCGACGGTCACGATGACACCCAACTTTAATCCGACCCGTTAACTAAATGCATGGAGCTTTGATTCCCATTTCTTTGACCGAACTCGATCACAACTGGAGGATCCTTTTCGAAAACGATAATTTAGTCAATTCTTCCCAACTCTCCTCTGTCAACTAAAGCAACCGGAACCCCTGAACAAATAAAAAGAGAGACCACCGTACGGGGAGAGGGAGAGTTTAAAGAGAGAGTCGTTTTTTCATTAAAACCGGCGCAGCACATAGAACGTTCGTTTCTGACTCTACCGCAACTCGTCCTCAAAAACAAAAAAAAAGTGAACGGGCGAAGGCACCCACTTTTTAAACAAATACAACGTTTACGAACGACTGGAAAAGCAAACGATTGCAGCAACCGGCTTTTCACTCTTTCTCCCCTTACGGGTTGTGTGTCACGGGGTCGCTTCTCTCGCCGTTATATATATATATATATATATATATATATATATATATATATATATGTTACGCAAGCGAGGACGACCGCCACGAGAAGTGCTACCAGAAGCGGGACGGAGAAGGAGAGTACTAAGAGATCACGTGACGCGAGAGAGAAGAGTGTGTGACGGGACTCGTGGTAGTGTGGGCCGTGTGTTGGCTCGTGGGAGAGCTTCTGCTGGAGAGCAGAATGCTGGTGTAATTCGGGTTTAAATAAAGTTGGAGTCCCTTGGACGTGTTGTGTTATTTCGGGTGTGCCTCCCCGAGGAGGAAGTTGGAGAGTGGTGTAGTGTTTTCTGACAGAGCAGCGGCGGGATCGGGATCAGATAAGGATAAGAAGATCAAAAACCAGTTTTCGGAAAGGAGCACGTCGTGAGAGAGCCGACTGTTTGCCGATGAAGACTGTACCCCTCCGTAAGTACGTGAAAGAAAAGTGATTCCCGAGTGAACAATACCCCAAGTATAACTAGGGTTGTGAGCGTCGAAACAGACCTAAAAAAAGCGAAATTAGCGAAAAAAAAGCGACCGCATGGCGTTTAGTGGGGAACCGGAAATGACGTATCCAGTGGCGGGAACAGGAGTAAGCGAGGCGTTCTTGACGCGAGCAGCGAGCTTTCCTGAGCTACCGAGAGCGATGTCGACGCCCTCTGTGACCCGACCAAAGAACCACTTAGCGCCTAGGGCGAGCGATAACGACATTGAACGTGAGATTCTACGACGAGAAAGACAGTTGCTGGAGAGAGAGCGCGCGTTGTTAGACCGCGAAAGAGAAATAATGGAAGCGAGACATTGTAGTACGATGGCGACAACTGTAGTTGCTCACCGAGACATGGCGGAAAGATTGTTGCCCGAGTTTGACGCGTCGACGACCTTAGGATTTACCGCCGAACAGTGGGTGCGGCGAGTGGAAGGGGTCGCTTCCGCGTATTCGTGGGACAATTCCGTATTGCTTACTCATGCGGTGAATAAGCTGAAAGGAGTAGCTAAATTGTGGTTAAATAGTGTCGCGGAAGAAGTGTATTCTTGGGAGACTTTTAAAGAAAGGTTACTTTATAGCTTCCCATCAACAGCTGATCAGGCCGATGTCCACATGAATCTCACGAAGAGGAAGAAGCAGCGCGACGAAACCTATGAGTCATACGTGTATGCCATGAAAGCGATAGCGCGACGAGGTGACATAGATAAAGAATCCTTGATTAAATACATTTTGAACGGCTTAGGTGACAAGGAATTAGTAAGGTCGCTGGCTTTGTGTGAGTTAAAAGATGTTGAAGGGTTACTGCTCAAGATAAAGCGCTATGAAAGTATTACAGAAAGAGCGAGATTAGGTGAAAGACAGTTTTTAGCTAACCGTTATAGTGTCCCAATTGAACCGCCAAACGAAGGTAATGTGGTGAGGAGAAATAAGCAGACAACGCAGGCGAGGTGTTATAATTGTAACGGCCAGGGACACATGGCTAAGGATTGCCCAGAACGACAGCAGAGCAGGCGATGTTTCCGATGCAATAAAGAGGGACACATGATGAAGGAATGCCCTCAGGGAACCCAAGTTAATAGACATAATTTGGAAATGAAAAGGCGAGTCCAAAGAATTTCGGTGCCGAACGACCAAATTAAAGACGAATATTATAAATGGATAAAGGTTAATGATGAACAAGTTGTTGGGTTCATTGATTTAGGGAGCGATGTTGTGACCATGAGGCAAGATGTCGCTGAACAGCTAGGTGTAGAATACTTTGCGAGTCAAAAAAGTCTGATTGGATTCGGCTGTGGAAAAAGTAACGTAATAGGCTCCAAACAGTTAATCCTTGTTGTGGACGACGTAAGCATTGAGGTAGAAGTGCTTGTGGTCCCAAACTGTTCGCAAGACGATGCCATAATTCTAGGACGAAGCGCCCTAGACCAATCGGGGATTCGAGTTGAGAAGAGCTATCAGAAACTTGTAATTAGGAGAGAGACTGATGGGCAGGAGGAAGAAAGTAACTTCGAAGCCAAAGTTCGAAATGTCAAAGAGAGGACCGGGATAGAAATGGAAGAAATAAATTTGAATAACGACCTGTCTGAAGAGGAGAAGGATGCGGTATACGAAATGGTGAATGAGTATCGAGAATGTTTTGCGAAAAATTTGAGTGAACTGGGTACAGTAGAGTCTGCCAGTTTCGAGATAGAATTGTTGGATAACCACCCTGTGAATTTAAGACCGTATCGCCTACCGTACGCCCAAAGAGCGACTATGCAAAAGGCAGTCGATGAGTTAATGAAAATGGGTATCGTGCAGGAGTCGACATCAGAATACGCAAGCCCAGCATTGTTAGTGAAGAAAGCTAACGGAGAAGACCGGCTGTGCGTCGATTACAGAGCATTGAATTTGAAGACGAAAAAAATAAAATTCCCCATGCCAGCCATTGAGGAACAATTAGACGCGCTTGCAGGAAACAGTTATTTTACCATTTTAGACTTGGCGTCGGGATACTATCAAATCCCTGTAGCCCCAGAGACGAGACCCTTGACAGCTTTTGTCACCTCAAGTGGACTGTACGAGTTCACAAAAATGCCTTTCGGAGTAGTAAACGCACCTGCAGTGTTTAATCAAGTGATGAAAAGGGTAGTGCGAATGACAAAACCAGGAGAGGTCCTAGTCTATATGGATGATCTGTTGATACCCAGCAAAACGGTGAAGGAAGGGTTAGAGAGATTAGAAAGACTGTTGCAAGTACTGAAGAAATTGGGGCTAGCGCTAAAAGTATCAAAATGTGAATTTTTCAAAACTAAAGTAGACTATTTGGGCTTTGAAATAACCAAAGATGGGATCCGACCAGGCGAGAGAAAAATTCAGGCAGTTAAAGAATTTCGAAGACCGGAGAATGTTCACGAAGTGCGACAATTTATTGGTTTGACGAGCTTCTTTAGAAGATTTGTATTAGGATTCGCTACGTTAAGCAAGCCGTTAACGCTCTTGACGAAGAAAGATACGGCATTCGAGTGGACGGAGAAACAAGAAAACGCATTTCAAGAGCTGAAGAAAAGATTAATCGAGCGTCCGGCACTTGCGTTGTTTGATGTAAATGCCGAACATGAAGTTCACACTGACGCCAGTAAGAATGGACTAGCGGGGATTATCTTACAGCGCCGAGGAGGAGAATCTCAAAAACCTGTGGCATATTATAGCCGACAGACGACAGATCTAGAGAAGAACTATCACAGTTATGAGCTAGAAGCGTTGGCAGTAGTTGAAGCCGTAGACAAATTTCGAATGTATTTATTGAACAGACCCTTCAAAGTTGTTACTGACTGTAATGCTTTAAAGACCACCATGTCCAAGAAAGAATTGTTACCGCGGATAGCGAGGTGGTGGCTTCGATTACAAGAGTATGATTTCACGATCGAGTACCGACCAGGACGCAACATGAGTCACGTTGATGCCCTCAGTCGAAATCCCGTGGGAGATTCCGAGGAACCGGATACAGCAGACTTGAAAATCTTCACGTTGCGAATAAATCAGGATGATTGGTTACTAACGATGCAGCTGCAGGATGTAGCTATCCAGAAAATACATCGTACCTTACAGCAACCTGCGGTCGCCAATGAGGATAGGCAGATCCACACAGACTATGTGCTGAAAGACAACCGTGTCTGTAGAAAGGTAGACGGTGGGGTCCGTTGGGTTGTGCCTAAGAACTCTATTTGGCGCATTCTAAAGGGAAGTCATGATGACATGGGACATTACGCAGAAGAGAAAACCCTAGAACACGTGAAGAGATATTTTTGGTTTCCGAAGATGAGAAGAAGGGTAAAGAAATATATTGCAGCTTGCATTGAGTGTGCTTATCATAAGAGACCGGGAGGTAAAAAAGAGGGGCAGTTGCACAGTTTAGAGCGTGTAGCCATCCCATTTCACACAGTTAACGTGGACCACTTAGGGCCATTCCCAAGGAGTAAAAGGGGCAACGAGTATGTTCTCGTGTATCAAGACAACTTTACAAAGTTCATCCTACTAAAGGCAGTGAAAACCACAAAAACCAAACCAGTGTGCGAAGCTATCAGTGAGATTACGAGCTTATTTGGGTGTCCTGAGCGTTTAATTACAGATCGAGGTACGGCATTTACAGCGAAGGAATTTGAAGAATTATGCGAAAGAAACCAGATAAAGCATATAAAGAATGCGACTGCTACCCCTCGAGCAAATGGACAAGTAGAGCGATCAAACGCATCCATTACAAACGCCATATCCACTATGTATGCACAAGAGGATGGAGGCGACTGGGACACGAATTTGAGAAACATCCAATTCGCCATGAATTCTATGTCAAATAAAACTACTGAGAAGAGCGCTTATGAGCTATTGTTTGCTTATAACCCAAGGAATTCATTGCAAAACCGTGTTATATTGGCGTTGCAAGAAAGCGAGCTCGATGAGACTAGAGAGACCTTAGGCGAAGCAAGGGAAAAAGCGTTAGTAAAGATATCAGAGACGCAGAAAAAACAGAAGGAGCGTTACGATCAAAGACATAAGGTGCCGAGAGTGTACCAAAAGAGAGATTTAGTCATCGTAGAACGAGAAGCGCAAGCGACAGGGTGTTCGCGAAAATTAGCTCCGAAATTTAAGGGTCCGTATCTTGTCTCAGAAGTGCTAGCGCGAGATAGGTATTCTCTCATGGATATACCAGGGGCAAAGAGGACACAGCGAGCGTTCAATTCCGTGTTTAGTGCAGACCGAATGAAACCCTGGTGTAAGCCCCCCCAAGGCGAAGTAGGAGATGACGACCAGGCCGACGAGAGCCAGGACGAGGGAGATGACGACCAGGCCGCGGACAGCAGAGGGAAAGAAGACGAGAAGCGGATGGAGAACGGCGCGAGCGCCAGAGGAGCAGTTCAACCGGAGGCAGACCGGACCGGGACCGAGGACGGCCCCGATGTCAGGAAAGGCCGACTGTTACGCAAGCGAGGACGACCGCCACGAGAAGTGCTACCAGAAGCGGGACGGAGAAGGAGAGTACTAAGAGATCACGTGACGCGAGAGAGAAGAGTGTGTGACGGGACTCGTGGTAGTGTGGGCCGTGTGTTGGCTCGTGGGAGAGCTTCTGCTGGAGAGCAGAATGCTGGTGTAATTCGGGTTTAAATAAAGTTGGAGTCCCTTGGACGTGTTGTGTTATTTCGGGTGTGCCTCCCCGAGGAGGAAGTTGGAGAGTGGTGTAGTGTTTTCTGACATATATATATATACCCCTAGTTGCCCTATATATATATATATATATATATATATATATATATATATATATATATATATATATATATATATATATATATATATATAGGGCAACTAGGTGCTGAAGGAAACCCAGTGAGCACTTACCGGAAGGAGAGCCGCTGGGGTGTTGGAGAGACACATTTGTAGAAGTTATTGGAGCTTTCGGGATGATCCCTTCGTCAGCACAAGAGTGATATATATAGAATAGCCTCTCTCTCAACGTTCCAAACCTAACCCTCACAACCTCTTCCTCCCTCAACCTCTACGCCTCATTTGTACCCGAACAAATCCCAAAACCGAAACGTTAAAACCCATCCACTAAATTCCCGCCTCAGGGATTGGAAGAGTGAGGGTGAGTGGCATCGCTTTCTGAATGAAACCCCCAACCCCCTTCTCTCTCTATCTCCCTAACTCAGCCCCTGTCGGTCTCCCCCCTCTCCCTCTCTATCTCCCTCCCTCCCTCTCTCTCTCTCTTACTCCCTGTTGGCCGAGCGTGAGTCGAGTGCAGTGGCCTACCCACCCTAGTGGAGACAGTGAGAGAAAGGATGAAGGAACGGGGATGTAGGGAGAGAGAGAGGGGAGAGGAAGGGAGTTGGAACGGCGGTGTTTATTGATCGCGGGAGCTTTCGGGAGCGATGGCGCCGGTAGGGACCAGAGCGGCGGAGGGAGAGGGGAGGGGGGGAGAAGGAGAAAGGGAAAGAGAAGGGAAAGAAAGCGAGGAAAAAGAACGGTATCGAGGGAGGGAGAAATGGAATGAGATAAAGTGGTAGAGACAAAAAGAATGGGAGGGTGAGATGAAGAACGAGGGTGAGAGAGTTATAGGAAGGGTTAAAAGGGAAGAAAATTGGACAAAGCAGGAAGAGGGAAAGATGCTATTAGAGGAGAGAAGGAGAGGAGATGGATAAAAAGGTTTGAAACGTACAAGGAAACAGGGAGTAAGGGAAGGAGGAAGAGGTGGTTGAGGCAGAAACAGAAAAGATGAAAGAGAAGGAACCATGAAGAAAGACGAGAGAGAGGAAGCACAGCGAGGAAGGCAGAAAGGAAGAGAATGAGAGAAGGGAAGGAGAAAAGCAGAGGAAAATTTAAGGAGTTGGGGGAAGTTGAGAAGGCAGCCAGGCGCCGGCATCTCCACCTGGGGCACCAGGGGTCGACCCCCCCGCCGGGGCATCGATCGTCGACGCTGGGTTAGGGGATTGGCCGACTTGCTAAAGAGGGAAGCACAGAGGAAGAGTGAGAGAGAGAGAGAGGAGGTGGGGATAAAGAGGATAGAATGGGGAGGGAGAGAGGGCAATATCCGTGACGTTTGTTCGCGAGAAAGAAAGGTGGCGATTCCGCTTTTGAAGTGTTTTCCAAGGGTTTGCGCGAGTGACTGAAGGGAATGGAGGTTGACAAATGTAGTGTAACAGAGAGAGAGAAAGAGAAGCGAAAATGCGCGGAAGAAAAGGAGAAGGGGGAAATGGAATTGAAGGAGGATGGGGAAAATAAATCATGAGGAGCTAGGACGAGACGTCAAGTACGACATGAAAATTGAGGTAAAGAAAAGATTATAAAGGCTGCATAAAGAAAAATGAATGCAAAGACGAAAGTATGATTTGTTTACAAAATGAATGCAACTGGAAAGCTAAATGGCTTTATTTTCTCTTGAATGGTGTCGTCGTAAAAGAGAAAGTATTTTTTATATTAAAATTAAATTAAAATTCAAGGAAGAAGCTAAATTTTTTGATGGATGTTTTAACCTGCATCCAGATCTCACGAAAAGTTAAACAACTCGTGTTATAAAAATGCATTCATTAAAAAGGGAAACATTAATTAATAATGTTTGTAAATAAAGAAACCTGTAACTACCATTGATTTATCCGTTAAAGCAGTGAGTGAACTTTTCATCAAAGCTTTCTCAAAAATGCTTTCCACAGCGTGTATTAGAATGAAAATTTTTCTATTTCCTCTTTGAAAAATTCTACGACAAACAAGTTTCTTTCGCATAGCGTTTATCCAATAAAGGTTACGGATAGCGCTAGAATTAGACACTCCCATTTCCTACCCGAGGTTAAATCGAAGAGCCTTTTTAAAAAAAAAAACGCGGTAGCTTTATGAATTGCTCGTGGAATAGCAACAAAAAACGAACGATGGGGTGAGTATCATTCGATAAGGAGCAGATCAAAAATTAGAGTCATTAGCGCCGTCGCTTCTCTTGCAATCCGGAGGAATTGCATCCGATTCTTCGCAGCACGTCCGTGCAATTGTGATTCTGCGCTCCCAAGCAGCAGCCAAAGGCAAAACGAATAACTCAAAGAGAAAGAGGGAAGGGCGAGAGGAGAGAGAGGGAGAGAGACGGAAGAGAAGAGAGAGAGGTAGAGATTGCGAATAGGATGGTAGCAGTCCTCCATTCCCGCGCATCCTAACGCTGTAATCTAGGAGTTCCGTTGTTTTTGAATCGTATGCTACGAGAACCAGAAGACCCCTCGTAAAAACAAACCACTTACTGCGTCGGTACGAGCGAAATCGCTTATCTCTCTCTCGTTTAATCAAACTGGTGTTAATTTTGACCATCGTCGGAAAAATCTTTGCTGTTTTAGGTCAAAATGCTTCTGAAAAGTCTAGCCTCTTGTTTGTTATTTCTACCCATAGATGAGAATTCCGGGGTAAAACCACCCCCTCCTCCCCTCTATCTCTCTCTAGCAGAAATTTTAAAAAATAGTTCCAAAAGAAATTTTTTTCGGGTTTGTAAAAGCCTTTTTTCACCTACCTTCTGACGATTCTACGTAAAAAAAAATAGGACAGCAGGAGAGTAAAATTCCCTCTTATGGTTCGGCTTACCTGTGAAGTAAAAGGAAAAGTAATGAGTATTTGTTTCTTAGCGTCTATATCCAATGCTAAAAACTGTATTACAATTACGTTTATAAAATTAAGATAATAAAACAGCATTGCAAATACAAAGGCATCTGCGCTACTGAAAAAAAGTTTAATGCACAAACATATTAATTTTTTGCAACTGCTCCACCTTTGAATAAAATGTGATTGTTTGTTGAGGTTCGAGAAAAATTTTCATAATCTAAGTACACACGTGCTCAATCAACAAAATATATACCTGAATCCAACCGAGTGACTATCAAAGGGATCAAAGGAAATAATCGGCTCGTTTCACCGCTAACGAAATAAAATTTAGCGCAAAGAGAACGACTTCTAAGGGCAATGGCATGTTCTCAGAGTAGACAAAAGACGCATAACGAGTGATTCATTTTAATTTTTCCGTTACAAAACGTCTCACGATGGATCAAGTAAGATAAGTATCTCTTGTCCTACATCGAATGTCACCGGAGTAATCTAGGCGTCACTCACGGTCGGACGAGTATCCCGCACTCGCACGCATGCACGCATCCGTACACACATACACACACACACACACACACAAAGAGGCACACATCCACCGTTAACTCAACGGAGAATAACAACCTCCTAGCCACAGAGGTTGGTCGACAGCGCCGCGATTGTTTGATGGCTTGCATTCCGCCCCTCGAAACCGCGCAATCATTCAATTGCCGTCTCCTTCATACATGTGCGCCGGTGTGTTTATGCGCCCGTCTTAAAAGATCTCAGGATGCAATTGCGAAGCGAGCTTAAAGCGCGGCCAGTCAGTCAGTCAGTCAGTCAGTCAACCATTCAACCATCGGGACGCGACTGTATAAGGACGATTGAAACGAGGCTGGTGCGCTATTGAACGCCACCGTGTGGGCGGTCTGGGTCGGAGCCCGTGAGTCTGTAAGACGGTCTGTGTGTGGGAAAGAGGAGATCCGGAGGGAGGAATTGAGCTGGAGAGAGACTTCATTCTTTAATGGTGAGGAGAGAGAGAGAGAGAAAAGAGACGTACACGTGATACACGACCATTCCCAACCTTAAAACCCAATGCTCATTTCTCTTCCACCTTCAGACGCTCTCTCCCCCCTTTCCCCTTTATCTCCGCAATAAAAAAATAACTCGCCGTACATAAACGTATAGAGACGTCGCAGTTACATCGTTCCCGTCTCATACGCTTAACTATATCGCGTTTCTGATGGCAGGGAGAGATAGAGAAGGGGAGGGATGAAAAATGTGCAATGGCCTGTACTATTGTCATAGCGATATTGGGGGACCGTGTGATGGTTCGTTAGACCGATTTAGGAAAATTGGACTGAGAAAACAGCGGACCAGCCAATTGTCCAGACTGAGCAATTTTCCACGAGGATTATTATCAAAAGTTTTAGGATTGTAGATCAAACTTTGAGGAGAGTCGCTGTTGCCATGGTAATAGCAATTTATTTAGCGTTTTAAAAGACAAGAATATGCAACATCTTCGACACCGATACCTACTTTATTTACAAATTGTCAACGAATATCGACATCCAACCGATTCAATGTTTTTATGAAATGGTCATAATGAATGAATTTTATAATGGAATTTGCATATATATGTTTAAAATGAGAATGACAATGAACTTAATTTTTTCAATCAGTAATTCATTTCATCAATAATAAATATAGCAGAAACTAAAAAACTCTTTCAGTGAATTTGATTCAGTCATACGATGATAAATGGATTGCCAATATTTTATACTAATGCATTTAGCTACGTTTTGATTCATGTACATACTATAATAACATTTCATATTACATTTTCCTCGCCATTTTGTACTTTTTACGTTTCGTCATTTTGACGGGCGAGAAATACTAACAAAGACTTCCGGACATTTGCTGGAGATAATTTTTTTTCCCATTAAGCGGGTGCGATGGATCGGCGTGTCTTTTTCTATTTCGTCTCCTTACACATTATGCAAGTAATGAACTCTCGCAGCACAGGTTGCGACAGTCGGTGCCTTGGTACGGGGCTGAACCTCAGGTCGCCGTAAGGTGCGGCCCCGCCCCTCGAGTGGGCGTCGCTTCGTCAAATTGCCCCCGCGCCGCGAAATGATCGCGGTGGAGCAACGCTTCCCACACATCAATGTCCCCGGACGGAGTGCATGAAGGAAGAAAAGTAACGAGGTGCGGTGAAATTCAGGTCATGGCCGAAACGTTAAAGAAAAATTGCATTGGATAAAACGCCGCAGTGAAGAGGAAAATCGCGAAAATTAATCTCTCGTTTCGGATTTGTTAATTAGGTACTCCGAAATCGTTTCCCGGAAATTAAGTCATGGTGGGTCGTTATGACATGTTATTTAGCCAAATTAACTGTGGGATTCCAGTCGCAGATTTGCTTTAATTGAAAGTATCGTTAATTGAGCGGTAGGAAGTAAAAATAACACCACAAGCATTGAGAACTGAGATATACAATAAAGAGTAATATCGATGCTCAAAACCTAATCAAGTTATTTTTATAAGCAGTATCTACGTTTAATACTAGATAAAAAACGTAAAATTTTTCCTTTTCCAAGAGGAGAGCAAATAACGCATTTCACGTG
Source organism: Uropetala carovei (assembly GCA_036926305.1). Classification (NCBI taxonomy): domain Eukaryota; kingdom Metazoa; phylum Arthropoda; class Insecta; order Odonata; family Petaluridae; genus Uropetala; species Uropetala carovei. The sequence continues at coordinate 323,010 of JAXCHB010000360.1, forward strand.
TACCAAACGACAGTTCGTTCGTTAAATAATTTCACATTCTTCCCCCTTTTAACCATCACTTACAATTTATTCATATTTTGATCAATTTGCCTTGTAATTCTCCCATATGTGCACATTTACTGAAAACGTTTACTTCAATTCTTTCTTTCGACATTATTTATAGCGTGACCGAGCAGCTTTACGCCCTACTCCGATACGATCCGTGCCAGGCCAAATGAAAAATTCACCCACCTCGCAGCTGCTGACGATGACTCAGTTTTCCCCAAAAGACATTGCGAAAGGTTTTTTAAAAAAGCAATGGATATCACGATGATTCACGAAATAACAAACAACCAGTGAGCATGCCACCGCTACTGCTTTTTATCGTCCGGATAAAACGTTTATGCTGTGTGCTCGGTAATATTTATCGTGGAGGAATCATCAGTTCATTATAATTTGAAAGAGTTAAATCTTATTCATCGCAGAGAATACCTAGCCAATAAAATTATCTCGAAATCTAAAACAATCCTGCATTGTAGAAAGTAACTTCTGAATTTGCATAAACCTCATTCGTAAATGGTTTTGATGTCATAAGCTCAGGATTATGTGAAACGTCAATTCAACGTTAATGACAGACTCTCCACTAAACTCCTAGAGCAGAGAAAGTAAGGATAAAGAATTTTCGGGTTATTTGAGGATCAAAATATCATAAAATCAGGAAAACAGCGAAATATTAAACCCAAAAGATATAAGGCCTTAGTATAATGACGGCTAGGACTTATACCTCCAAACATTAAGTTTGCGGTTTCGAGTCCTTCCGGAGGTCTGTATGTACCTGCCATTTTCAATGTTTAAGAATTACTACAAAAGACTAAATCGTTGCTCAGAAGAAAATTTAAGAAATGAACGAAATAAAAATCACGATGGAAAGTGCATCTAAAAAAAATGAATAATTCGTCTTTTTCACAGGAAAACGCACGAGTGAAACAACTCCGGCTCGTCCTCTCTTGCACAGACACTCCTCCACTCCATTTTATATGCGAGTCCCCCGGGCCAACATAGGAAGAGAGGCACTCGAACCTTTAGCGTGCGGCTCTCACCCTCCATCTCTCTTTCTTCTCTCCCGCCGCTTCGCCGCACCGCATCGCTCCTCCGCACTTCCAGGAAATCTCAAAGTGAGAGTGAGCTCGCCACGCCCCTTTCACACACACACTCTACACACAAACGAACAACGCGACAACCCAACCCCGTTGAGGGAAGAGGTTGAAAAGGAGTTTTTTCAAGAGAACCCTTTCCTTTCTCCGGGCGACGGAGGAGCAACTACGAGAGAGAGAGAGAGAGAGAGAGAGGGGTCAACGGAAGGAATGTCCGAGGTCAAACGCGAAAAAAAAAAACATTCCCACGGGAGATAAAAAAAAGATCCTTTCGTGAGCAAAGGTTATCGACACCTCTTTAAAAAATTAGTCTTTTCCGTTAATCCAAACCTTCCTTTTACAGTGCGAAAGTGTTTTAATTAGTATACAACATGCGAAAAAGTTATAGCTTATAATTAATACCAACGCATAAGGCAGGGGTGGATAATTTTTTTAGATCTAGGAGACAGCCCAAAAGTTTAGGCGCCATACAATTTTTTTCGCCCATAATGTTTATAGTGCAACTACTAGGCTACTAAAAAACATTAAATTGTACAAATTACATTTAATACTACAAGAAATGGCAAATAATGCAAAAATATGCCACATATAATAACTTTCTGACGTTAAAAAATACTCTGACTCACATATTTCTCATTTGGACTCTTGTGGCCATTCACATGTCTTGAAGTTTTGGAATTGAAAAACCACTGATCCACAGACTGTTCAGGATTAAATTCCGTCAGCGATGGTCCATTCCTTTTGATCATCATTAGGTTATTAAAGTTTTTGGTTGCAATAATGATCTGAAGTTGTTTTTCACAAGATGCATTTGGCTGAATCCTCTTTCACAACACATAGTGGATACAGACAGCAAAGACACTATGGACAACAATTTTCCTAAAATTGGAAATCTTTTATCATTTGCCAGTGCTAAATCAAGAAGCTCACTCAATTTCTTCCCTTTGCCTAGGACTTTGAATTCATACCACTCATTACAGAGCGCTTGCTTACATTCATCGTTCACGTATGGTGTTGAAAGTTGTTTGTTGAAATGTTGAGCAAATGCTAATATCTCACTGACACCAAAATCTTCCAGAATGCTTCCAGTTGGCCAGGCAAAAGTGTCAAAAACTGTGGTGGACCTTTCAATGTTTCCCTGATGCAAAAATCTCTCTTCCAAGTATTTGACTGCATGTTGGATTAAATTTTCTTTCTCAGACTCAGAGGTGTAGTGCTACTGAGCCTGTGTAATTGTACAACTTGGTATATACCCTTCAGGGAAGTGTTGGTAATGAATCTCTCTTCATATTGTCCTAGGCTAAGTTTCAGAGATTCAATTGATGCCATTGTGTTCTTCACATGCAGTTCAATTGTGCTAAGAAAAAGCTGTTCCCTTTGAAACAAAATGGAGAGGTTCCTAAGTATTGTAAGGTAGTCCAAAAGAAAATGAAGCATGTAAACAAACTTGAAATCGGTTAGTTTTCTTAGCAGATTCTCAGCAACAGCAGAAGCACTGCCTTCTTCTGCAGCGACACTTTCCAGATGCACTGTGACACATTTCCGATTTTTCACAAGAGCTGAGAGAGCCCCAACTTTGCTGGCCACCCATCTTACATTATGTAGGTAATGAAATTTTTTATGCTATAATGAAGACATTCAGCTACTTGCTGTAGTTGTCCCATTCTCTTTGGAGAATACTGTTAAAATTTGTACAGCCTCTAGAGAACTGAATCACAATCATCAATATATTTCCCATTCTTTACTGAAGTTAACACACTCAAATTTAGTCTGTGTGCTACAAAATGAACACCAATCACATGGTTCACATTCTAATTTTTTGTATTAGACCATTTTCTGCTCCATTCATACTGGCTGCGCTTACAAGAGGACAACCAGTCCAACAGTCTGTGCTTTTCTAGTTCTTTATGAATGGCATGTAAGTAGCCAGCTGCATTTGCATTGTCAAGTGGTAGAACTGACAGAAACACATCTCCCACTCCAGTCTTCTTTATATACCTTACATATAGGATTAATACTTCAAAGTCAGCTGTGTCAGTGGATTCATCTAACATTAAACTCACATACTTAGCATCCTTTAATTCACAAATCAGTTCATTCAATGTCACATTTTAAATGTGTGAAACAAAGTCTTTGCATCGTTTTTTATTACTATACTCCTCTTGCACTTCAACTCCTAATTTAGCATTTAACTTTCAAAGACAGAAAACGGCTTATTGTTCTTTGCAATATAATATGCCACTTTAAAAAGAATTTTCAAATGGTCAAATATTTTTTAACCATCTTTTTCATGCATACAGCCAATAGTTCTGAGGATGCCATTACACATATTTGATGTTGGAACGATTTGTCATGCTTCTTAAACGTCTCCAATTTGAAAGGCTCTGCAAAACCTTTCACTCTATTTGAATTTGGATCTGCAATATTCGGAAAGTAAGCACATTGCTCACAGATTGCTATACCTGTCCTGCGGTAAAATTTAAGCCATGGAAGTTCTTTACACCACTCTTCCTTGAATTTGAAGTTGGTCTCTTGAAGGAGAGTCTTCTATCAACACTTTGGCCGGTTCCACTCCACTTTTGCTCGTTCCATTGCACTTTGGGAAGATTGTTCGCCTTTTTTTACCGGAACAGTAAAAAATTGTAAGTCGCGTTTGTTTATTTTCTCGTCTCTCTCTTGTTGCTGAAGCCTTCATCCTTGCGGCGTTCCCAAATAATATAAAATTATATTTTAAGGAACAGTGTAAGCTAAACACAAAGGACTAAATACAATGCGCGCGACTACAAAAACTGTTGGAGCACATTGTGCTGACACCTATACGCCGAATCCAGCATCGGGAAAAAACAAATTTCCAATTGCGCTTGGGCCTTGTGTTCATTCTGGTACTCGCATCTCGTCTCCTCTCGATGATATTTTTGCGAAATTTTTTTTTTCATTTTCTCACATTATTTTTTCCTTTTAGTATTTTTTATTTTAAAATATAGTTATCCTCCCTTATTAAAATTCTTTTAGAGATTTTCTCTTGTCCCTCTGAGGGATAATCTCAAAAATGCTCTCAGCTTGAGCTAACAATTTTGTGATATAATTTCAACTATATTTCCGAACTTAGAGGGATAGATGGGGTAAATCCATTCGCGGCAAATGTTTAATTAATATATAAAGAAACGTGGACCAAAACAGACTCAACAATATATTTCCATAAAAGTTAAGTTTTATCGCAAAAAGGTTACTCTATTTTTTATTTATTAGATATTAAATCTTTTATGTCCCATAAATGATTTACATAAACCACATTTTTTCGAGAAAAATGGAGTTTGCTTGATATACTAAATTTTGTAGGATTGTCTAATCCATATGAAATCTTACTGCATATTTAATTTGGAGTAAACGAAAAAGAATTAGTTGCAGAAAAAGGCGCTTTAAGAAGTTGCTTTCAATTCCTCTTGTTTCTTTAATATTACAAATTAGTTGTACACAAAAGCTGAACATCAGTTTCGCTGCCGGAAATGAGCAGATGAGTGACGCAGTCATATTCTGCTGAGAATTTCAAAATAGCAAAAGCATACAGAAACAAGAATAATTACTCTCTAAAATACAAGGCGCCGTGGCGACCTGGCGCCCGGGATTTGTCCTACCCTGGCATAAGGGTATTAAATTCTAAAACGAAGGTCTTTCTTTTTCCTCTACAGAAATTTTTTTTTTAATAGGCTTACTGAAAAATAACCAGCCGATAAAAACTTTCTTTGTTAGCGAAAGCCTCGAAGCCTCTCCGGAGAGATTTGAGTACAAAAGATAAAGGAAAAGTCGTCGGAATAACGGTGGAAACTTTAGCAGTTTTCCCTTTTTTCTAACTTATTGAAGAAAGTTCGCAATCGTGCAGCCATTTTTATTTGATCCTACAGAAATACTGCGACGCTAGAAATACAAAGCCAGCAGAAACACCATACTGTAGAAAATCTTTTAAAATTATCCGAGCCTCAAAAAATGAACTAGTACGATAAATACACTGAATCTTGTATTTTTTTAAAATGTATAATATACAAAGACAGTGCAAGTCTCTCATTGGTCGCCCTTTTTAGGAGTTCTTTACAAAAATTTTTAAAAAAGCCTTATGGTTTGATAAATTACCGTAGCCAATAAACATGAAAGAAGATACGGCACATTATAATACTGTTAAAAATACTGTACGTATCTGACGATAAATCAGCCACCCTCGTTGTTTGGCCGCCCGTGTGCGTCGCACACATCGCCTCTGTACAAATGTTTCGCTTTTAGCCGCTAATTAGGCCGTATATTTCTCTCTGGAAAAAAAACTTCGTGATATAAAAAACTTTTGAGTTACATAAATTTAATGCGTTCCTATTACCATAAATTTTGACTGTATAATAGTTTCGTCTCTAAATCGAAATGGAATACGGCCAGTAGTGACGTCATCTTCGGTTTATTTCGAAACGCACGCGCTTGCTAATTTCTCCGCCGACTTCCCGAGTTAATTTTTCCGCCAATCACATAAGAAAGAAGAATTTAACGATAAGAGAGGGAGTTCTCCTCGCTTCCTGCCCTTCGCCGAAGCCATTATTATCATCGGTGTTTAAAGCGTTGACCGACCAACCTCGTCGTTCTCACGCAACTTCATTCATCCCACGCACGTATTTCCGTAGCGACACCCTCTTCGTCCCGAGTGGTAATGCTAATCGCCTCGAAAGCGTTCCTTCCCGGCATCCCCCGCGCCAAATGCACGGGCGTCTACTCGCTCCCTATCTGAACGCCGGACCATAATGAAGTCGTAAAGCTGTAACGGAGCGCGGAATGAATGACGCATTCAACTAACCGAATTCCTGCCTAAGAGAATTCCTTCTCTCCCTGAAGTCCATTATGATTTCGTTAAAGACCCATTCCTCCTAATAAATGACCTTTGAAAAATTCAAGAGGAAATTTTCCACTTTTTCCAATGAGACGGTTACTCACCTCATGTTGTGAATCTTTAAAAAGTGCCTCTCATCAGCTCATCATTTTCGACGTGATAGCACACGAGCCCTATGCCGCTGACATAATAGCCTTGCATATTAATTTGATGTCATTTTGCGTGAAGAATATGATTAATAAAAAGCCTGCCTTCCACAAAAATATTTCAGTTTTCTTTTTCGTCCACGCGTAATTTGCTGCGACAATTAATAGAAATCTCCTTTATCCTTCTTTATTTCAAGGTGGCTAATGATGGTTAATAAGAGTAACACGTTCAAAGATAAATCAACATATATAGAGTAAAGGAAGGTCATGTCCGTCACAACCCAAAGCGAAACTTCCCCTCCACTTTCACTCACGCTTGAGTGGAAGTGGGAGAAGGGCCTGCGGGTACCTGGAATAGGGCTCCGAGCCTCAGTTTGCGGCGGCGGCAGCGACTTAAATGATTATTATACAAGTAAAAGTATTGGTCAAAGCAGTTCAATCTGAATACTGAAATCGTACCCATTTCGTAAGTAAAATCATCTCTTTCATTTTAAATCAGCCACGCTTGAGTGCAAGTGGAGGGGAAGGTAATGCGCGGGGCGGAAGGAGGTCCTGCGGGTTGATTGAATAGGGCTCCGAGGCTCAGTACTCAGTTCTTTGGGGGCACAAAGGAGCGCATAATTGATACCATAACGTAGAAGCCAGGGTGCGCGGGTAGGGCAGCGGAGATTCTGCTTACAATAATTCTGCAACAGAGCTCCGATTTCGGAGCTAAACGGGCAGCTAGTCGTATATAATTTTATCATCATATATTTTGTGATGATCTGTTCACTAAATATTCCTTTACTCAAATTAAAATACAGGCATTTTTTTCTGTAAACCGCATTTTTACTTTTAACTAGAAATAATTCATGGCCATTATGGATTCCAAGAACTATATTATAAACGCTATTATTCAGTCGATTATACTAAATTCTCTTTGGAGATATTCGCATTTCGCTGAAAATGCAGATCAAATAAACCTACACATAAACATCCTATCCTTCATCCCTGATTGAATTGCAATGAAAAACTGGAGGCCTTATCTTTTTCATTCCAGATTTCAATTTAATTTTTCATCTTAATCGCGATACCATCATTTAATTATACTCGGTTTTCATTAAATCACGCCGAAAAAATACATTCAAACTTTAGGTATCATTTGTTTTAACTGGCTTAAACGACGAATGACGATGAAGCGAAATATATTATAAATAACCTTGAAAATCAATCCGTCTTTGCAAAAACAATATTTCGGTCTTTAATCTTATTCTCGTTCTAATAAGAGCTGGAAGAAGGCACGCGTGGTTGACCAAAATGGTCGAGTGGTCTTACTGGGCATCCATTCAAATTGCCACAGCACGTGATTCGCTCGGCTTTCGCTACGCCCACTTCCAGAGAAAATAAACCGATCGCCTTCCCCCGGATCCTTTTCATGCTATCGCCATGGCGTCAAAATATATCCCTATCTAAAGCTATCGCATTCGCCGTCTCACCGTCGCCGGCGTCTTCCGAGAAAGGCCCGAGCGAGCGCATTTAATTCCGTGATGAGCTTTCTGACGAAGCAGTCATGACATTCCGCGATAAGATAGTTCCAACGCCTTCCCCTTTGTACGCGTACAGCGGGCGAAAGTGAAATGAGACGAATGCGCGATACACAACGCAATGTTTTACATGCCTCTTACCTCTTACCTTGCGCGCTATGCGAACATAATCTCAATAACAATTGCCGATGCACAGCTAAAGGGAACTGACACGAGCTTGAACAGCTTTAGCGATGAATGACTGCGTGTTAAGACAGCGATAATGCCGAAAGCAATGCTACCAGGCACATCAAACTTAGTTGCATTCACAACGTATAACTCAAAATAAAATAAAACGACGTCTTATCAATCTTATTCGGATTACTGTTCCTAGTTATGCCTTTTAAACAGACAGGTTGTGAGCCGCTGTACAAACGTACCTGGACATAAATGCCTCATTTCCAAAACCTGTTTACCAATGCAACCGAGAAATTTAAGTGCCACTCTCTCGGATCATTATCCCTTTGACTGTTAATGTTCGTGTGCATATCCACTGTCGAGTGACGTGGCACAATAATAACATCCCTCGTAACAGTCTTAACTGCATCATCCTCAGCGCGGAAAACATTCCATCCTCAGCTGTAAGGAAGGCGGAGAGTGGGAGAGAGAGAGCGAGACGGGCATCGTCTCACGTAATGGATGAAATGGAATATAGAGTAAAAGGAAGCACACGGTACAATGCGCTCCCTCGATTTGATTTCCTTTTTATTTTCCTGAGATTAAGTCGAAAGGTTTTGTCAAAGGCGTAATTGCGTTTTCCGCTGGAGGGTTGACAAGACGGTTAAAAAAAGAGGAAGGAGGAGGTTATGAAAGAGGAGGAGGCGGGGGAGGGAGGAGAAAGGAGAGAGAAAGAGAGAGAGGTGAGCACATGAGAGTGCGAGATAAGGGAGACACGCCCGTGCGGGGACATACTCGTTAAGACGGCGAGGACAATCAATTTCCCGTGGGAGTCCGCGATCGAACACAAAAGGATTAGGAAATATAAAAGGAAAAATATAAAGACAATGAGGGGCGCAAGATTTAACAGGACGCCTCCGGGAGTAGCGAAATAAAAAAAGATTAAGACGATGAAGGAGAAACTAATGCGGGAAGGCGAGAGAAAGGTTGCACAAGAAAAAAATTAGGGTGGCGAAAATATTTCACCTAAAAACGTCGGACGAGAACGAGGGCAAATACTACCCTTTATCACCTTTCGTCATTGTTAATAATCTGTTCAGTAGGCAAAAACTATTTTCACATAGAAATGGGAACTTGCAATCCCTGGACGCCAAATGATTAATCTGTCTAAACAATTATTCAATGGACAAAGACACCGGAATCAGACGAGAGAAATACAGAAAAATATTTGTGATTTTTGCAATATTTCTCAAGAAAATTTTGTCGTGAACTTTACAAAGTAATATTATAAAACGACAAAAGGTTTGAAACCATAATATTTCTTTAGTATTTGGCAAATGCTCAACTAGCGTCGCAAAGTTCTGTCTAGGTAACTAATGCGGATTATACATAATCTTTAACTAAAGATGTACGAATACTAGAAGACGACATTGCAAACAAATATTTGCTCATCTTCTAATGATAAATTAAGACGGGTGACCTTCAATATTTTCACGTAGCCACTGCCTGACTCGTTTCATTTTCAATAACGTTAGCTCTTGGAAAAAATTATATTATTCACCCAGGTGCTCCAGGATCAAAGCAAGTTATGTTTGACACTTGTCGCGCGTTCGTATCATTAAAAATCTCATTGTTTGCCGAGTTTAACTACGGGTAATGTTGAAACCTCACCTAACGATCTTTTGTTTCATAGGCGTTTTATTCCCACATTGCGATTAAGGTAAGCGAACATGTCATTGTAAATCTTTATTCGAAGAATCCGCCCAAGAAATACAAGCACCAGCTTTTCTCTGCGTCAATAATGCATAATATAGAGCGTTCCAGCTTTAAGTTCAGTATTGGTAGATGGCGCACGGTGTTGCCACGTCTCACTACCCTAACGCTAGCAAAAGTCTGACAGTTTCAAATTTCCTTTATGTAACTTATTAAGTAAATGTTACTGTTACAATTTTTGCCGTACTACATGATTTTATAAATCAAAACAAAAACACTGCGTAATAAAATTTCTCTCGCTACCTACCGCAAGCGTGTTGCACACGTGGCTTCTATAGAAGCCCAAACACTCCGGCCGTCACAAAACCCTCATAAAAGTGAAAGCTGAAAGGAGCTTAAAAGAATAGAATCCCTTTGAAGTGCCCTTGTTTTCCCTATGCACTTACATTTATTTTTTCTATGCTAGCTTTCGGTTGTCTAAGCCAATCTGAGGTACTCCTTTATCTTGTGATGTAAAGTTACCTACCCTTGCGAAAATGTCAAAATAGTAGAAAATTAAAAAATATATTTTTTATGTTTTATAATTGGAAAAATTAGAATTAGAATTGAATTTAGAGTGGGAGGCAATTTTTTTTAGAAACGTGTGATCATTTTTTCTTAATGCCGAGACAGAAATCGTCCTATGTACGCCTTCTTGAATCTTTCCTCGGCCGTTCCAATTTTCTTTTTTTCCGAGGGTGTTTTCAAATTTCCTTCATTTGCTTCTTTTTTAATCTTGTAAATTGTCCTCTGAGAAACACCACATAGCTTGCTCGTCCTACTAACTGCAGATGACAGGCTTTCATTCGACTCATTAAGGCAGCTACTAAGAACATTTAATATTGTTTGTTTTTCCTTACTCCTGATTCTTTCACCTTGCTTTCTTTTCCTCGTTGAGACGTCCATCTTCTCACAAAAACCACCACAATACACAGTATTTTTAACAAGGGGACATTATAAACATAAAACCTGCAAACACAATGTATCTCTACACTTGAACCGTATTACACACTTCAGTTTGAAAACGTTTAGTAGAATTGTTAAAGCAAATAATTTGCAACACACAATAAAACTTGCAAAATTTCTAAGTACTTGCCTGCAAACTTATGAGCAGACAAAACGACAAAAGCACAAGATAGTCCAACTGCTGAGTCGTAACTGAGGGAAGAGCGAGCGAGGGTAAACAGCCAACCCTTGACCGGACCGCAATAAAACTTTTGCATTGTTCACCCTCCCCTTGGCGAACCAACCCCATATCTAGATGCACCAAAGATAACTTTAAACATTTACCTACAACTTTCTCGCTTAGATCATGAAAGTATCTTTAAAAATAAAAACGTTTCTCACAGAGAAACTTTTTTAAGTCAGGCTGGAACACGCAAAAGAAACTTTTATCATAAAATGCTGAAAACAAATATTTAAAATCAATTTATTAAACTTTTAGTAGCACCACTACGATCCCTAAACATTCCTGAACCTAATGCAAAAAACAGCATTACATTAGTGTAAAATAGAACGTATATATCATCGACTGAAACAAACGTGAGCGTAAAATGTCCATTTCAGATCAAATATTGTTTATCGCATTTTGTATAAAAAATAATTTTGTTTTAATTTAAAAGTATATTATCAGATTCTGCGTTAAAAATAGCGCAATTAGAAATTTTGAATTTTTATTTTAATGCAACTTTAAATTTTTAGTGAGATTTGGCAATCCTGATGTAGTAGAGGAGGATGGGGCGATAGGATTTTTAAGTCTGCAGGAGAGGGGAGAAGCGATGCCGTTTGAAACCATATTGAAACTTTAAGGTGGAACGCTCTATAGTTTCATTTAAATCAGTTGAAATAAGCATAGTTGAGAATTACGTAGAACCGCTAAAATCCTAACTTTTTTCATAGGCAACCGACGGAGGTCTGGAAGCTAAACCCGTTCACGAAAATTTCAAACTTTCACTAATCAACCGCTCGACGATTATTTTTTTCGTCTTAATGCTTTATTAACGTTTAACTACGAAGATGACACAAAAATGTGTAAGGAGAAGGCGCACAACAGAAGGGAGAGAGAAAAACGCGGGTTAGCGAAACGACTTGCGTAAGGGCAAGTAAGGCGCGAACGAAATCGTTAATAAGGAGCTATACGATTCTAAAGGACGTAGATAATGGCGGATCGCCAAGGGAGGAGTCCTCCAAGAGAGTAAGAGAGAGAGACAGAGAGAGGTGGGAGAATGCGAAGGGACAAATTAATACGCCAAACTCCCCTATAATGTTTCCAGGCTAGGGTAAACAGTAGGGAAGCTTATGTTGGGATAGTAAAGGGGAAAGATAGAATCGAGGCTTACTGAGTGAAAGAAAGACCTAAGGGGGATTGGAAGAACATGAAAGCATAAGGGAGAGAGGAAGAAAGGAAGTTTGAGGGGGGAGAAATTGGAGGGAGGGAATGAAAACGGGTGAAGGGAGAGAGTGCATAAAAAAATAAAAACAAGAGAGTTCAGGTGCGCGTATGTGTGTTTGGAAGGAAAAAGGAGAGAAAGGAGGGAGGAAGGAAACATAAGGAGGTGTAGAGGCGGAGTGGGGGATGAATGTAAAGGTTCAGGATACAGACTCCAGACAATGATGGAGTGGAGGCAACGCGGAGCGGGTGGAGAAATAGGGAACGAGGGGGAGAAAAAAGAAGAAGAAGATGAGGGTTTCCTTTGGTTCCGTGGGTATGGCGCGAGTGTCCGGTCGTGTGGATGAGGAGGGGAAGTGTGTGTAATTTCAAGTGAGGTTTTTATTGGGAGAGCAAAAAGGAGAAATAGGAGAAGGAGTTAGGGAGGGTCCGAGGAAGGAAACGGGTTGGGAGGGAGGTTTTTAAGAGAGGGAGTGAGAGAGAGAGGAAAGGTGATGGAGGAAGCGGAGGTTGGGAAGGAACAGAGAGGGAGAGTGGAAAAAGGTGGGTTGAAGGCTTAGGCTGGGACCACACTTAGCGTTTTAGCGGGTCCGTTTTGAAGGGACCGGTTCGAAGGGAAGAGGGTAGAACATTGTTTCAAATCAGCGCGTCCACACACACCCGGTTCAACTGCAGCCGCCGGTAGCCACCGCATCGTGCTGCGGTCTGGCAGGACGACAGGACAACCGGAGGGCAAGGGCAACATGTGCATTTAAGTGAGAGCGTCCACACCATGCGGTTGCGCGGCACCTATTTTTCCGTGAGCTGTTTCGTGTGGATATAAAATGTTCGACGTTGATAAATTTATTCAATGTGTGCATATGCGTCCTGCTATCTGGGAGATGGGATCGAATGAATACATGGACCGAAACTTGAAGGCGAAAAGCTGGCTTATCATTGGGGAAATGATGATGTCTTTCCTCTGCACTTACTGGGTTCCTCCAACGAGTATACTGTTTAGTTATATGAGGACGTATAATTTCTAGAAGTTCATCGAAGGAAGAAGTAGACATCCGATAATATTCAAAAAACTTCCTTTCATATTTTCGTATCTCCTTATAAAATGTCCTAAATCTCTCACTCTTTTCACGATTAATATGGAAAGGGTGGACCCAATATCTTCTTGTCACAGGCTCACTCAGTAATCCAGCTGCTTCAGCCAGACAAATAACTTTTAAACGTTTTTCATACATGACACAGCACTTAACAATACGACACTTCGAGAGAGACTGAGGACCACGTGCCCGATATGCGATTCAGCGGGATGACTGTGGACGACGAACGACATCCTTTCAAACGGGTTGCGTTTCAACCGGACCCGCTTAAACGCAATGTGTGGTCCCAGCCTTAGGCTGGGACCACACTTAGCGTTTTAGCGGGTCCGTTTTGAAGGGACCGGTTCGAAGGGAAGAGGGTAGAACATTGTTTCAAATCAGCGCGTCCACACACACCCGGTTCAACTGCAGCCGCCGGTAGCCACCGCATCGTGCTGCGGTCTGGCAGGACGACAGGACAACCGGAGGGCAAGGGCAACATGTGCATTTAAGTGAGAGCGTCCACACCATGCGGTTGCGCGGCACCTATTTTTCCGTGAGCTGTTTCGTGTGGATATAAAATGTTCGACGTTGATAAATTTATTCAATGTGTGCATATGCGTCCTGCTATCTGGGAGATGGGATCGAATGAATACATGGACCGAAACTTGAAGGCGAAAAGCTGGCTTATCATTGGGGAAATGATGATGTCTTTCCTCTGCACTTACTGGGTTCCTCCAACGAGTATACTGTTTAGTTATATGAGGACGTATAATTTCTAGAAGTTCATCGAAGGAAGAAGTAGACATCCGATAATATTCAAAAAACTTCCTTTCATATTTTCGTATCTCCTTATAAAATGTCCTAAATCTCTCACTCTTTTCACGATTAATATGGAAAGGGTGGACCCAATATCTTCTTGTCACAGGCTCACTCAGTAATCCAGCTGCTTCAGCCAGACAAATAACTTTTAAACGTTTTTCATACATGACACAGCACTTAACAATACGACACTTCGAGAGAGACTGAGGACCACGTGCCCGATATGCGATTCAGCGGGATGACTGTGGACGACGAACGACATCCTTTCAAACGGGTTGCGTTTCAACCGGACCCGCTTAAACGCAATGTGTGGTCCCAGCCTTAGGCCGAATAGGATCTCCTTTTCCGGTGCCCTCACTTCTCTTCGCCCACTAAGCGTTCAGGACGCCTACTCGGACAGCAGTCCCGTTCGTGAAAAGGAGTGGAACAGGAGAGGAAGGAGAAAAGGAGAGAAAGACGTATGGAGAAATTTCCGTCTCCAACCGCATCCCACTTTATTTACATCCATTCTCCTCCCTTTTTCTCAACTCCTCTATCACTAAAGGGCAAGATGTCTACTCGTCAGGTGGGTCGTAGAGAAGCGACCTTATCGCGAGGTTTTTCGGCCCGGCCTAAGGATTTTTCCCGTTCACCTCTTATTGTTCTTTCCTTCCATCGTCCGTCTCCTCCCTCCCAAAAACGTCTTCATCCACTATAAGAAGGACATCCCCCCCCCTCTCTTCCCCATCTGCCTTTCACAAACCATCGACCGTTTCCCTGAGAAAACTCACCCTTTTTTTTGTTGGGCGCGGTCCGCACCTTCTACTCTCGACGATGCATCCGTGGACACCCCTTGAGGCGGATACCAGTGAATCCGGGTGCGAGTGTGTGACACACCACACCACACAATCCTCTCTGTCTCGCGCGCACACACACACACGCAAAAGTGAAAAATAAACAGGCGATGACACAGGCAAAAAAATCACGACACGAATGAATAACCAGTACGTTCAACCAACACCTTTCAAACCAAAAAAATTAACGGAACCACGGCACCAAATAATCTACGGGACATAAAGATCCCGTCCATTAATCGCCTCGCGATCCATTTGCGACGAAAGTTTTACTGTTTCTTTCTCTTTAATTATTTTTTTTTGCAAATCCTGGAGGAGGAAGAGAAGGATATCGCGGGTCAAGGACGCGTTGCGTGAGTTTCGTCGCTCTCTCTCTCTCTCTTTCTCTCTCAATACCACTCGTTCACGCCTATTACACGGCCGCCGCTACCGCCACCACCACCACCCCTTTCACTTTCCGAACGAAAGCGAGAGTCTCCCGATAGTAATCCCTGGGACACGCTCACTCTCTTGTGTCCCGCTCCGAAGACGGATCTCTGCCGTCTCTTCTTTTGTTTTTTTTTTCTAAGCGACTAACCGGTTATTCCAACACAAGACGGTCGAGCAACAATAGCAAGATGAGCAACACTCACTCCTAATGGATGGAAAATACTTAAAATCCAAACGAAGATAAAACAATCTGCCTCCAAAAGTCTCTTCCGATACCGAAATTCTCCCAAGGTTTCCAAACTCGCACTCACGCACGCAGCACGCGTCCTCTCCGCTCGAAGGTCCTGAGCCAACTCTCCGGTTGTTCCCCCCCAACAACAACCGACACACACACTAGTCCGGTAGGGGTACAGGAAGGGAAGGAAGCGGATGGAGCCTGGCGGAGTCACGTGTTCAGGAGGACGCCCACCTCAAAACGGCATCCCATTAAAAAAAATGAAGAGCTCCGTGTGTTGCCGCGCGGTGCCTTGTGGGCAGTTTCGGCCTGGTCTCTGGTGGGCGGCAAGAGGATCGAGTTAGAGAGAGGGAATGGGTGGGAGAGTTGAGAAAGGGAACGGGGGAGGGGACGGATGAGGTGTTTCTAAGGGTAGAAGGGATGATTCTTAAGGGAGAGCACCAAAAAAAACAACGGAAAGACGAGACACCTCCCATCTATAAGGAGGGTTCCTCTTATTTTTTCCCTCGAATCTCACCGAGGCACCCTATCTGTCTCTCTTCTGCGGCTCGACTCCGAACTACGGCGCCGCGTACTGGCCGACGTTGAAAAGGTGGGGGGGAAGTGTGTTGAGAGGGGGGGGAATGAGGGTGGCGTCGGGGGGGGGGGGAGTCGGGAGCTTACGGCAGAGGGGTGGAGAGATTGTGCGCGAGGAGAGGAGGGAGAGTGGGGGGAGTGGGGGGAGTAGAGAAAGAGAGGAGGGAGGGACGGAGCAGGCGCCGTGGCTGCGTTTCCGGGGGCGAAAGAAGGGAATCGCCCGCCCAAACCCCTAGCACCACCCCGCCCGGCCCCGAACACGCATCGCCGCCGGGGAAGGATATGGGAATTTAGTGGGGGCGTTCGCGGTGAAGACACCGACGACGGCTGACATCGCGTGCTTTGACAACCGCGTAGAAGAGAGTAAAAATCAAGGAGAAAGAGGTTTTTTATGGTTTTTTTCGGAGCGACGCTCTCTGACTACGAGAACGTTTCGTAAAATCTTCCAGCGGCGGAGGAAATAAAAAAAGGAAACTTCTTGAAATTCATTGGGACTCTATTCAAGTTTTCCTTTGAACCTCATTTTCGTGGATTAAAACTTTTATTTTAACTGGAAAATATATAAATCTAGAATCTGGGAAGTTATTGTGGGAAGGCCTGTAGGGGCTTTGGTACCCATTTATTTGTCCTGCTCCTTCCCTCTCAGCCTCCTTTCTGAATATTACACTTTAAATTTATCAGTATATATATATATATATATATATATATATATATATATATATATATATATATTATTGAGTTTTGTTTTTAATACAATATTACCTTCCATTTGTTGAGTGATTAGATAAAAATTAGTTAAAATCTGTATTGTTTTTATTTTATTATTTTGATTGATTAAAAAAATCTTGTGTGCTCCTCTAAATATTTGTGTCAATCATGCTTCCATCCTCCAACATCCTTTTCTAAGACGTTAAATTATACCCCGTGTATAGGGAAATGATGTTCTAGGCTGTACACTCGGTTGTGGAGCGACGTGGACTCAAAATTATGAAGCGAAAAACGATCGCCGGTGAGTCATTCGCCAAAAGCGTGATTTGCGAGAGATTATCTGTGATGAACGGCAGACGCGAGCTGTTAATGCCTTCGGCGGAGCTTGAACGTGAATCACGCGTGGGATCGTGGCGGCGTTTCAGCGCGCTCAGTCACTTCACTCACGCGACGATAGGTTTCGTAAGGGATTTTTTCCCATGATTTTTTCCCAACCTCTCTCTCTCTCTCTCTGTGTAACTCATAATCTCTCAGCTGTGATTAACCTCCCATAGAAAGGGTGTTTCGACGAAACCTCAGAAAAAGGGACACACGTTCAAAGATTAACAAACACTAGAAAATAAATAGTACATTTTTAGATAACCAGGCGGAAAATCAAAATACAGGTAAATCTCGTTCAACGAACGTTCTTTGAACGAATGATCGCTTTAACGAATGAATTGAATTTTATAGCTTTACTTTTCGCCGAAAATTCTGTTCACTGCAACGAACTGAATAACGTGTATCCAACTCAGATCGAATAAACACAAAGACCGTCTTGATTACCCATGGATTCTTCGTGTGTCCAAGAATCATTTCTGTCCATCTGTAGAAAAATATCGGAGGAAAAAAAGTTGGATCACAAGGCATTGTTGCTGTTAGATAATGCACCATGTCACCCTATAATCACCTCTGAATATGTTAGAGTGGAATTTATTCCAAAAAACATTACATCTCTGACACAGCCCATGGATCAAGGTGTTATCGCGACTTTTAAGGCATATTACCTTCGTCGAACAATGCGCCAACTCATATCAAAAACAGATAGAGACAGGCAAACGATACGAGAATTCTGGCGTTCCTATAACGTCAAGAATGCCATCGAAAACATTAATGAAGCCTGGAATGAAGTGACGCCGGCGACATTGAATGGTTGCTGGGGGTAGCTGTGGAAGGAATGCAAACCACTGATATTCAGGACTCCGTTCCTGACATCCACAAGAGGATCGTTGACCTTGCCAAGGATGAAAACATAACCAATGAGGTATTAATTCAGCTCGGAGAAGAACAGGCTTCATTACGTGATGATGGCTCTGATGATGATAATAAAGAATTATCTACTCCTGATTTAACCCTGGAGCACTTGCCTGAGGCCAACAAGCACATCGAGGCAGCAGTTGCCATCTACTCTAAGAATGATCCAAACCAAGAAAGGAGCGGTCAAGTCTCACTTATGATACCTGAATCGATTACATACTACAATAAACTATACCGGGAAATGAAGAAACAAGTTTCACAGCTTCCCATCACAATGTTTTTATCCCATCGCAAATGTCTCCAAGCTTACGAAGATCTCCACAACCGTCTACAAGTGGGTTGGCCATCTTCAAACACAAGAAAAAAACCACTACAAGACAATTCAGAGGAAGAAGTTGACGATCCTGCGATTCCTCCCGCCCAATAAATTCACCTACAATTTAAGATAAATAAAAAGTTTCTACAAGAACTTCGAATCTTTATTTTTGGTAAGTGTTACATCTTCTTTTTAAATAATGAATTATGCATTCTTAACTTTTCTCATAACTGTTCAACTTTTTGTTAATTATTTTCCTGGAGATGATTGAATCAAGAGGAATTTTTAATTCTTCATCGACGGTGTTGGGAGGTTCTGTTTTTTATTCAAAAGTTGAATTTTCTCGTATCATACAATATATGGCACTGTTACTTCTATGTTCGATTGTTGTTGCTTGTGCTTTCTAGTTGATTCAATATTGTAGTTGCTTTGACAGACATTTTAATAGCTAAGAATTATAAATTCAAGAATAAAAACATCTTTTGTCAGGAACGCATCTGGAGTTTTAACGGGGAAGTCAACGGAAAAATCACGATCGTTCGAAGAATTTCCGTTTTACGAACGCTTTTCAGGAATGCATGTCGTTCGTTGAACGAGAGTTGCCTGTACTCTAAAAATGAATATGAACTTCGGCAAAAAAATTTTACAGCATTTGGCATAAAACAATAGTTCTCAGGCAGATCTGCCATGCGACACCCTTCGAGAGGATATATGAGTCGGGTGCTTCAACTTCTTATACTTCAGTGAATGAAGATTTAGGTGTCTCATATTTATCTTTTGTTTTTGTTTTCCTTTTCTATTGAAATAGTTATGGAATTTCTAATAATTTTAAAAATATTCTGGAAAGCTATCTTTTTAAGCTTCAAAATACATTTGGTCGATTCGATCCAACGCGAATACTAACGTATTTTGAAGAGTAATCGAAGGTTAATGTAGGTATTTTTGAAGGAAAAAGCCTCTTTTTAGACTAAGGGAAACATGTTGGCAACCCTTTACATATAGAATTTCATGGTCATAAACATATTTATAAGTTATATTCGAATCATACAAGACATAACATCGTTTTACATAAAATCTTGGTTGCAACGCCGCTGCGCGCGTGTGACGTTTTTATAAACAGCCATAACTCGAGGCTCGAGTAAGATATCGGAATGAAACTTTCACTAAAAACATTATCGCTATTCGCCTAAACAGCATACGTATGATGTGTGGGTATAACTATGATAGAATGAGATTTAGCAGGAGGCTATTTTTGTCATGACGTTGACTCAAAAATTTGCGCCGGACTAAACTAAAAGATTTTTTATCATCTTAACAATTCAACTTATGCATAATAAATAAACGTTGTTGGTAAGATAAAGCAATGAATAATATAATATAATTTTCTAAATCTAGAAGGTTGTACCATTTTTCCGTGTTTACTTGAGGAATAATAACGAGTAATGAAAAACGGATATTAGGAAAATCCTATAAAATATTATTCTGTAAATTAAATAGAAACATTTTGATAAGAACAATAACAGAAATGAATGCTGCGTTAGAATTTATAGAGGAAAATATTTTTTATTATAAGTTATCTCGAAAAGCACAATTTGGCAACAAGGCCTCCACTGCCGCAATAAGCAAATGGGCGGGGCATGGGTCACTAAATAGCGGCACAACTATGGTTCGAAGAGAAACGTTGAGTATAGTTGTATTCGGCAAACATTAGGTACTCATCTCAACTTAAAATTGTAATATTCCAAAAGCGTGCATTCCTTTTCAATTAGAAGTGACATCAAAATATACAAAGCAAAAATTATTTTTCATGGCTCACTTCGTAATTTAAGCACGTGACCACAAGGGCATGATTCTCATAGAATATTTAACATTTTGTAAACACAATTTCACTATCTCATTTAGTCGAATACCTGACATGTACACTCACCTAAACTAAATTTTGAAATAAAAAAATAATTTTTATTATAATGACAAAACTACATAGTACTATTTTTTTTAAATCTCCTTCATCGAAAATATTCCAATCGTCTATCTTTCTGAACGGCATCGTCGATTCAAAGACGATTCGTCTACGCATATCATCTCCACGGCAAACACAATTTCTTTTTACTCCTTTAGGTTCGAAAAAAATTTCCTCACGTACGGCTGTGAAACTACGCTTGAATTATTTACCGTAACGGGAACTGGCCATTCTTTGTCCCGGGCAGGAAAAACAGAAATCTCGCGATTTATCTATTCAATACGCGCGCCTTTTCCGTGTAATTTTTGTCAGCCAACCCTTTTGTTGAGCCAGCCAAGGTGTTGCACAAAAGATAGTGGTGGCAACAACCACCGTTTCCGAGAATGCATTGTTTGCCTGCAGACAAAAGACGGACGGGAAGAAGGTGGGACCAACCCGCAGTCTCCAAGTGAGAGAGAGAGAGGAATGAAAGAAAGGGGAAAGAAAGAGTATGGAAAGGAATTAGAAGAGAGATGGTCTCTGCTACGTGCCTAGAGGTCCCGAGTTCAATTCCATGGAGATAGAAAAACTGTGCTTGTGAGAAAGACAATCAAAGAATCAAACAACTATCACAATGGCATGCGAGCTTCGAAGCCAAACTTGAGATTTCACGCGAATATTTGTAATTGCTCGAGTACGGATAAAAATTTCCCACACCCACACAAATCCCAAGACAGAAGAAGTGTTAAGTACCGAGCAACGATTTCCCGGGTACGCATCCGGGAAAATATGAAAACAAAAGGCGTCACGTACTTACTTACGTTGCGGTAAAAAAAAAACTCTCCCGTCCTAGATCCATCAGAACGGTTGATTTGGTTACGGAAAAACGCGTAGGCCCGTGAATTTATTTTTTTATTAGAAAGATAAGAACGTCACGAGAGAGTTAATTAACTCGATTTTTACGTCTTTTTTAGTCGCGTAGTAAAAAAAAAAGGATCGACGATTCGATTGAAGACGCGATAAAAAAACTTGCGCTTAATGGGGCATCATAGGGCGGTGGCGGAGGAAAGAGGGGTAGAGGGGGAAGAGAGAGTGAGAGAGATAGAGGAAGAGACAGACAGACAGACAGACAGACAGACGAACGACTTTATTTAGGGCGAAATTGAGACTGTGAAGAGAGATGGAGGAAGAGAGGGATAGGAAGAGATGGAAAGGGGAAGAGAGAGTGAAAGAGATCAATGAATAGATAGAGAAGAGGGAGAGGAAGTGAGATAAAGCGAGAGGAAGAGAGAAAGGAAGATAGAGAAAATGAGAGGAAGAGAGAAAGAAGAAAGTGAGAGAGAAATTGGAGAGGAAAAGAGAGAAAGGGGAGAAGAAGATAGAGATAAAGAGGAAGACGTAGAGAGAAGAAAGAAAAATGAATCTAGGGGAAGGGGTGGAGAGAGTTAGATAGATCTAAGAAAAGGAGGGAGATGGTTAGGAGAGAGAGAGAGAAAGATGGAGGAATGCTTTAACCTAATGGAAGGGTTTTTCGAGGCGCGCATCCCTTACTTAATAGGCTTCGCACCCTTTCCCTACTATAATGAGATTCTCCGTACGACTGCCTCCTCTATCACAGAGTGGGTGAAGAGAGAGAGAGGGAGGAAACTTCATACCTTCCTTATTAATCTCCTCTGATTCATTCTATGCCGAAGCATCTTTTTTATCTTCAAACCTCTCCCGCTTTGTCATCATCCGAGCTACCGTTATAACAGACACTCCCATCGTGCGCGCACACCCGAACACGAAACTCATGAAACACTAGCACGTCTCCTCATCTCCCCCTTCGGATGGAACTCTTTTCGTGTCTTACACATCCTCTTCAACACAGCTTCCGTCCGAAGTGAAGGGAAGGATTAGTTGATGAGAGACGCAAAGGCAAGGGAGAGATGAAAGACGGAGGAAAGAGACGGAGAGAAAATTTATGTGGGTTTAAAAGTGCAGGAATTCGGTGAAATGAGATGAGATTACAACAGCTTTTATCAACCGGGTTGCCGCGAGGTTTTCTTAGAGGTGCCGGAAAAATATTTCTGTTTGCCTAAAGATTAACTATCGAGCGAATTTATGCATTATGAATCGAGTAAATACGAGTAAATTACCATAAGAAATAGTATATGTTAAGTACTAGTAGAATAAACACTTATAAATATGTACTTGATTTTTTACCTAAAATATAATAATAAAAATTCCTTGCATTTCTATTTATAGGGTGCCAACAAATTCTGATGAGTCACTAAAGGGTACCGTGACTGTAAAAAGTTTGAGAAAAAGTGGATTAGAAGATCAAGAGTAGGTAAATGCGTAGACTTAAGTGACGAAGGAAGACGTGTCCAAGTTTTCGATACACAATGGTGGAGAGAATAATGCAAAGACTGGGAAATTAAGAATGGAGGAAATAATGGAAGAATGATAAAAAGAAACATCAAAAGGAGATGCAAAGATTGAGGGGCAGAAAGGATGCAGGAGGAGAATGAAAAAGGTGTGGGAATAGGGGATAGGGTTGAAAGCGTTGCCTTGGAGGACTTCCCTCCTTACTTCCATCACGTGTGCATGTGTGAATGAGGAGTGTGTGTGTGTGTCTCTTATGAAAGCGAAAGTATTGTTGGAGCTGCGGGACGCCACATCCTCGAGAGGGTGGGTAGAAGAATAACGGGGGCGAGCCGACCATCCTACACACAGTCCCTGTGCTTCCAACCCCTTCAACCCTTTCAACCTCCTACTTCCCTGCCTCCCCTTTCCATGCCCATCCAACCATCCGACGACGCAACTCTTCCAGCGACTCAGCACCCCACGCCGCCTCCGGGAGGACGGCGTGATGGATTGGGCGGGGGAGGAGGAGGAAAGGGGTAGCATTGCTCAACTGAGTTAAGTCCGCTTCGTTTGGTCACACTGCGTCCACCGAAAGGGAGTGAGCATTTCCCGTGTCTGTTGCAATCAACCCTGTAATCGGATACAATTTGTCAGGCTCCGGAATTTAACTCGCGTGTTAATATGTGCGAGTATGATCCGTTCCGTTGGTTTCCTTTTAAGTCCTGCTTCTTTGGTGAACGTCGGCACGTGACTTCTGAATGGCTTTTGATGTTGTCGGTCTAAAATAATTCACGTATATCAGTGATGGCGAACCTATGGAACGCGTGCACACAAGACGATTTCGGTTGGTACGGCAACGAAAGACGAAAACCAATCAAAGCATTTATCGTACTGATTTATTGCCGCAAAAACATTTGTGTTATTTAGTTAACTATTGTAAACATTAGTTTTATGTTTACAAATTTCAATTTCTTATGTCTTGATCACGAATTTAATTTAGTTGGCACGCAAAAAAAAAGGACTTTTTTGTGGCACGAGAGGGGGAAAAGATTCGACAATTTCAGTAACATTGGCACGCGGGCAATATAAGGTTCGCAATCACTGACGTATATCATATCAAATAGAGATAACTAGTGACAAAATTTTTACAATCAATTTGCGCAAAAATTCTTTTACAGACGTGTATCGGTGTGGTCGGATTAATTATCAATTAGTACTAACAATGGAGGTACTAACCGGGAAACGGATTTCTTTGAAACTTGGTAGGTACGTAAGTACTCTTCACCAGGATCAATGACTACGGAGTGGTTTGATCACGGCTGAGGAGGAATTATTTCCAATATTCCATAGCTGAAGAAATGTAAAATTATATATCAACTTTATATTTGTAAAAGATTTTCGAATGGATACTGAATCGAAGGAAAATACAAGCTTATTTGTAAAGGCTAATACTATACTCCCAACAGGTTGAGGAATAGGGCCTCGAAAGTGTTTCTAAGAAGATTAAGAAGCTTATTGTCACAATAAGCATGGAGGGTAAATGTTTACGAAACAATATGAAATTTGATTTATTTTATTTCGAATTGAGGGCTTTGGAAAGCTTATTTTTTCGCCTCGGCATAAGAATTATTCGTTTCAAAAATTTACGAAACCAAAGATGAATAAACTATATTGTAGGCAAATTTTGTCGCGTTGAAACGATCGGTTTTACCAAACGTCCATTTGAACAGCAAAGTAGCAGTCCTCAATAGTGACTCGACAGCCCCCAATTCAAACATCACCTACCGGATGCATACTATTAGTCGAGACACAAAACGGACCATCGCTAATCCGTACTAATATATCATTAAAAATTTTTTAAAACAAAAACCATTTAATCGACCATTAATTCTTTTTCGAAATTTTCACTTTCTGAAGGGTAACGATGACTTAAAAAAATATTTACTGTCTTGACCTTCCGCTGCATGACTCCAAGCTTTCCGAGAGAGGTGAATGCGGGATTTACACGTGCAAGGACATCTCGGATATTATTAAAATTATGGTGATTGTTACTACTGCCTATCATTCATAGAAAAACGGAGAAAGCTCGTTTAAAAAAAAAAGACGGCCAGGAAATTCTTTTCGGACCCTTAAAACTCACATTTTTTCCTCCGTAACACGAATTTCGACGCGTCGGAATGCGGAGTGACCGACGTCGTTTCCGAAATATCGATCGAGAGATTCGGAAGTGGGAAAGCC
Source organism: Uropetala carovei (assembly GCA_036926305.1). Taxonomy (NCBI): domain Eukaryota; kingdom Metazoa; phylum Arthropoda; class Insecta; order Odonata; family Petaluridae; genus Uropetala; species Uropetala carovei. Next base: position 347,787 of record JAXCHB010000360.1, read on the forward strand.
ATGAATCTCTTTAAGCTCTGGGTCAAGGAGGGATCTCGGACGGTGGTGCCCAGAGCCAACATTTACACGAGGCATCACGCTTCAGAATCATCAACGACATGCTACAAAACACATCCCGGCCGACAGTTATAACGCACGCGCACGCAAACGATCCGAAAAGAAAGAAGGAAAAAAAGAGAACGTTCCTCAAGAGTGAAAACTCTCTCGACGAGAGTCGTTCCTCGCCCTCGAGTCGAGAAACCCTCGTAATAAAAGACAACCCGACGAAATTTCTCCCTCTCATTGCGACCGAATGGAACGTCGATATTTTTTTCCCCCGTCCCTTTTCAATCCGATCGGAGACTTGAGTGGCACTAACGGAAGTGATTTCTCCGTGGCAAAGGTACGAGAGCTATTTTTACCACTCTACCGCATAAAAGAAGAAAAATAAACATCTTGTTCGTTAAGTACGTACTTATTAAAGGCGCTACAAAACGGAAGCGCACGAAGCGAACGAATGAAATTTGAAAACGAAAAGACTTTCACCTTCAAGGCGAGGGCGCGCGATCTAAGGTTTGATAATGCTCTCTCTCTCTCACTCTCCCCCTCTCTCTCTCGCTCTCCTTAGCATCTTCGACCCATGGTCCACAGCCTCCTTAAATCTGACCAAAGAAAGAGTGACACCCATCTCGCCTTCTCCGGCCTAACTTCACAAGCATTCACAATCAACAAAAAAAAAGTTAAAACTACTCATACAAAAGGAGCGTGCAAGATACGGAATGCTTACGCTCTATCATCCCACTCTTTTCCAGTCGCATGCATAACGCGGGTACATTTTTTTAACCATGTGGCTCAAAAAACCCGCCCTCGCGGGTGAAAGCAGTAGATCTCGGGGACTCTGTAGTAAACTGCCCATCAAACACGTCTCGCTCTTCTTTTATCTTCGGCCGACGAAATCCTTTATCTACTGATTCCATCAACCCCCATGCGTGCCCTATGGCCATCGACGTTAGGGCGGGAAAAAAGAAAGGAGAAAGAGAGATAATGGATCGAAACTAGAAGGGCTCATTCGACGTCCGTTCGATGAGAGGGAGGAAAAAATTGAAAGAGTCGAGGCGTGCTCTCCTTTTTTTTTTAGAAAGGGTTTCGGTGCTGTGGCAGGGATCTGAACACCTGAATGACGTTTGCGTGTTAAAGGGCAGTATTAACGGTCCTATTAACCTCCTGTAAATGTTCCGCCTCGATTTTCGACGTAATTGTTCTCGGGCGACAAACGCGTTTGAAAAAAACTCGAAAGAGAGAGAGAGAGGCATAAAACACCGGGAGAAAATGGCAACGAGGTGATGGTGACTCAGCTGCCGAAATATCCTCAGAAGAGAGGGTCGATGCATTTTTTTTTTTGTTTTAATTTCCTGAAAGTTCTTGTCCTTAACCTTGGGATGAAGGGATTTTTATAGAGACCACTCTGGGAGTGAAAAGGAGGCGGGGGATGTTAAGTAAGGCACCCTACTTATAAAGGAGGAAAATCCAATTAGGATGTGTATATTTTTTTTATACCCCCTTGTCTGGCGAGGCTTATAGAGAACGAGAGAGAGAGAGAGCTGACGTTCCGAGAGGCATGAGATTGGTTTACTGTCCATAAGACAGAGCGTTGATGTTGATGGTGCTGATTACGTCTTTTAAGTCCCGTTTATTGTGATTACTGTTTGGGTAGAGCGAATTCAGGCGACAGAATGGGGTATTTCTCTGGTCTTAGTAATATTTTAAAATAAATACGATGAACATGGTTCGAAATAGCCCTTTTTTCTTCTATTATTAAATTCGATGATACTCTGCGTTTTATTTCGCTATGAAGATTTCTCCCATTAACTTAATTGACGAACTGAGAAGAATTTGGAATTTTATCACTTGTAATATGCGTAAATTTGGCCTATTTTAATTTATTTATCATATATTCGCCACTAGAGTCTCGTTTGTAAGTGGCATCAATGTGGAAACGTATGCTCAAAATTTCAGCTTTACGTTTTTTATAACTTAGGAGCTATTAAAAAATGTTAATGGGTCCCTGTCCGACCCCGTATATTTTTCAAAATTCAAATGTAAAAAACAAATGTTTGCAGTACAGAAATCTACACTCCGAGTTTCAGCTACCTATTGTCGACGGATTAGTCGCAATTTCAATTTAAGCAAGTGCTCAGACGGACGAACAGACAGACGCCAAAGTGAACTATAATAGCATTTTATTCAACGCCTTGAAAACATTAGCTATTGTAGGCATATTACGAACAAACTCACTAAAAATGCTGAATCAGTAATGGTTTTTTTGGGGAAAAACGCCCTTGTGCCGAAGAGGCCTCGAAATCATTGACCGATTGTCAAGAAAATGGCAACTTGCATCACCAACTACGTCAGGGCAATATGTCATTTGTTTATGTGTATGGCTTTGATGTCTATCAAATCTACTATAATATATTTTGAAGCGTGTGTTTGTTCATGGAACTCCTAAACGATACAAGCTAGAACAACCAAATTTGGTACGATTCTTCCCTATATCCTAACTTAGTGAATGGTCAAGGTTTGGTCAACCGGGATTAATCAGTGCTGCCAATATAGGGGATTAACATTTTTCCATAAGATAGCACGTATGAATCCATTTCTTGACTTGCAAGGTATTCTTCCTTCAAGCATTAAAATACGTAAACATGGACCGATGTTTTTCGTTTTTGCTTCATTCGACGAATAAAACACTATACTATCTTATTCCTGCGAAGTTTACATGTTAAACCGTCGAAGTTTTCAGAAATACGCTACTTGTTTCGAAATTTTGTGGATTTTTCATACACCTCCCGGGCGTTGCTAAGGCGACCGTCATTGTTACCTCCGATTCAATTAGCTTCAATGAAGCTTACAAATAAACGAAAGTTTAGCGTTATTCGATTAGCACCTTTGTTTAAGGAACGAAACGATCGATGTTTATTGAGAGGAACGTAAACAGATATTGATTATTATTCAGGAAGCGTTTATTGATGAAAGTAATTGAACCTTCTTTTGTCTATTGAATACTGGAATCTTACATTTTTTGTAAGTAAAATCATTATATTCTACATTATAATGTTTATTAACGTAAATAAGCTCACGTATCTGGTGTACATTTACCGGAGTCAGTGTTCAATCATGGACAACTTTTTCACGAGTTTCTTGCTTACGAGACATAAATGTAAACATTTTATAGCCATAATTACACAAGAAATGAAGCTGGATTTGGCGAAAGTGATATGATAGGAAATAAAATTATCGCTATATTTGAATGCAATACGTTCGGAAACGGATTGTTACAAGCAAATATGATTAATTGTTAAGAAAAGCTAATTGTAAGTTAAAAAGTATCTACTATATATTTTAAAGAATTTGTATCGTTTGTATGTTGTGCTGTAGTAGCTTCACTAAATCCGTTCAAAGGCAACAGGAAATTCTGCTAGTAATCAATATTTCTCACCGATTTAATTAACGTAAATTGATTTTCCGTCATTCGCCTGTGCATGATATGACACAGCAATTAGTACCGTCAACTGTATTTGATACTTTTTTACGTTACTAAATAAAATCTCGAAAAAGATATGAAAAACAAAAAATGCTTAATTTGTTGTCGGCTTTCATTTTGTTTTGTTAAAATTTAATTTACATTACATTTCCTCTCCAACGGAGGAGGTAATTACTGGATTAAAGGATTGTCAATATTGTTGTATAATTGGATAATTAGGCGAAAGATGGTGGTTAAAATAACTTTTTAAGTACATAATGCTATTCTCAGTAAATCCGCGCAATCAATGAAAAGGTTATGTAGTTCTCCTTTAATATCTCAAAAACTCTTTTGTATATCATAATTCTCAAGTTCACTGATAGCAGAATATTCATTTTAAAACTAAATAATAAATTGGAAAATTTATATCTAATTTTTAATATGATTTCTATTAAGATTAAATTACCCGTTAGAGATATTTTCGCCAAAATAATTACCACATTATAAATTAAACCTAATGTTTCCATTTAGCTTTGTTCGACATTTCGTTTATATTTCACAAGTGCCAGTGGACAAAATACTGCACAAATCAGAGTAAAAAAATCAGTGGTAACAGCACAAAGCATAACAATAATCTTTCAATGCAAAGAAAATCGCGTAGTATTAAGTTATCTTATCTCTTTAAGGCATTACAGCGATCCTTTCGGGGACACCTATAGTTATTCATCGATAAGTTAAAAATTTCACAAGTTCTAACTTCCTTCGGTTTTTGAAACGGCGGATATGTATTACATGGATGTATCGCCTTCCATAAGTTACGTGAATATTGAAGGAGTTGCGCTCCGTAACAAACCGCGAAAGCAATACCAAGTACGACTCATCGCCCAATCGACAATCGTGCGAAAACATTTGACGGATGACGTTATCTTACGGAAAGAAAATCTGGACGTCAGGCGGCATATCAATCCGTCGTGAGGCAGAGACATGGTGAAAGAGAGAGAGAGAGAGAAAGAGTAAGAAAAAGAGAGAGTGGCAAAGATCGCAAAATTCACACAGCTTCACCACGTGCGTGGTCAGTAAAATATATACCTTTTATTCGAACTAACATCACGCTTTCCGAGAGCCTACCTTTTAATAAGCGGCACTCCTATGACAAAAACCCTTTCTCTTGTTCTACCTCTCTATTTCTCCGTAGTATTATTATTCCCTTGGCACATTCCATGCAGCAGCACCTCCGAGGTGCGCTCGGTCGGAGGCGTATTAATAAAATAATACGATAGAAAACGGGTTAATCAGATTTTTTAAAACGGACAAAGGACGGAAAGGGGCGAAGATGAGGGATGCAAGGGGAGGAAGAGGAAGGGTCCATTCCTTTCTAATTCGATCGCGTGGGGTCAAAGGGCACCTGAAAGGGGAGGAGCAAGGTGAAAGTACCGTCGGCGGTCGGTTAGATATGAGAGAGGACGCCGCCGAGTGAAAGTGCATTGTGGGTGGGGAACAGGGATTGCGGGTGGGCGCTTCGGCATGCCGTCATAAAGGAGACATCTCCACGCGGCGGCGGCAGCGGCAAAGTGGAAAAGGGCGTCATTGCATGTCGTGTGTGTATATTCAATTCTATCTTTTTTAGGGTAGAGATACAAAGAGAAAGAGAGAGTGATGGAAGGGGAGGAAAGATTTGTAGGGGAAGGCGAAAGGGGAAAGGGCATTCGGCGGACGACCAAAGCAAGGGTTATATCGAACAATGCATTTACACCTCCTGATGTGAATCATCCCGATATCTACTCGGCAATACAAGTTGTGAAATTTTTGTATCGCACGAGCGGGCAAAGAAAAAAAGAATGGAATACTACGCAAGTTTCAATCTTTGCGAAGAATTTCTTCCACATATTTACCAATCAAACGAAGTCACAAAAAATAGCACACAGCCCATTTATAAAAAAAAACGTCTGAACGAAACAATGGCTGTTACAGAGGCGAGATTCCTGTGATGAAAACTTCGCTTCGGGTGAGATATCGTGGTGAATAAGCAGCTAATTTTAAAAATTCCACGCAAAAATTTTTAAAATTAAAATGTAAACCAAAAAACTTCGATGTCTACTAAATAAATGGAAAGGTTTCAATCAATTTCTGAATATAATATTATCTTAGAATTTGCAGCGTTTTGTGAAATTTTATCTCCTTTCATATTCAGTAGACTAAAAAAACAAAAACATTACATGAGTTACCAATCAGATTCCACATGTTGCAAGGAATTAAAAACTTAATTTAATCCTTAATTCTTTCGAACGATCTACAGAGCCTAGACAAGTCACACCACATTGCGACGTATGTAACAGCCCATTTTATTACACGGGAGATAAAAACTCGACATATATTAAGTTCTACATAACACTAAACCTTTCATAACGACATTCACCCGAAAATATAAAAACAGCTTTCACCGAGCGATTTAGAGTTCCAGAAATATGAGATGAGTTACACTTTACGGACGGAAAATTCTCATCTTCCTATCTAAAGAGACTAACATAAAACGGACCATTACCAACTCTATAGAGAGGTGAACAATTCATCATGCCAATAAAAGTCTGGCTTATCGAATAGTATAAAAAACTTTCTCCTGGAAAACGTCGATGTTTCTTAGCTGCAGACCTATCAACGTGACGACGACTCAATAGTGCCTATGAAAGGACTTCAAATTTAGGTCTTAGCGTTCTTTCGAGAAATCAGCTTCATTGGAAGCTAGATTACCGACGCCGTATGCTCATCTCGTTTCTCTTACTCAATAGGGAGAATTTATTGTTCTTGTATAGTTATGCAAGAAAAATACAGAAAAAGTATCTCAACTAAATGAGAGATTGCACGATTCTAGTCAAGAAATACGGAATACAGAATGATTTCGTGTATGATAGAGCAATTCTTTATTTAAATATCGAAAGAGTGATTTGGATAAATTTACTTATATTTACTGGCTTCGGCCAGTTTTTAACAACTTGGAAAATAACTGTGTTTGGTTTTTCTGACATTTCACTCGCTGAACGCCACTTCTCTCAAGTGTTAGTTAGTTCTTTCACTATATAATTAATTAGTACACGACGCATTCTAACGTATTTTGTATCTAAGATCAAGAAAATTATAATTTTGTAACGGTATCATTACCATAATATTATAGAAAATAGCATTTGAGAAGTACTTCGTACAGATATTATTTTTTCCAAAATTTAAGTTGGTGAATTGGTGAAACCCATTACGGTCGTCAGTTAATACTTTTGAGCCAGGGGTGTGCAACTTCGCATGATTTCCCGTTTCAAGTTACGCGCTAGGTGTCACTAGAAGCACCGGGTATTTCCCCGATCGACAGCCTTCAAACACGTGTGGATATGGTGGACATAAGGAAAATGGGGTGATCTGTTTGCTCGGTGTTGGGATGTGTCTTCACGAATGATGATCCCTCGGTGAATTTTTTTCATTTCCCAAGGACTAATGAACTGTAAGAAAATATAAATCTAATATTTTTCATGCGAATACTGAAGCGTTTTCGTACGTTATGAATGTACATAGTTCATAAGTCGCTTTAGTAGCTATAATGTAGTTTTTCGTACGAATATTTTCCTTTCAAAGCAAAATTCATAATTTTGAACTTGATTCAGCTCGCTTTGAGGAATCACATGAAATTAGATGAAGAGATTTGTAAGACGAACATATATGTGGCAATGGTCCGTCCATTTGAATATGTATCGGCGGTTTGATCGTCATATAAGATTGGTCAATTAAATCCAGTGAAAAGGTTACAGCATATATTCTTACGTTTTCCATATGAATTATTGTACGCTCTTGGAAATTCTTTCCTTAGATACTCTTTAGCACAGAAGAATTAAAACAGACAATATTTTTGTATAAACTGTTGAATAACTGTGTTGATTCTTCTAGCCTTTTAGCACTTATTAACATTAGAGTTCCTCTTCGAACTGTAAGAAACTATCTTGCATTTAATACAAACTTTCACAGCACAAATTATGATTATAATGCGTCAATAGAGAGAATCCGAAGGCAAATAGTTATACAGACTGTAATGACTTTTTCAACACATCCTTATGTGCTATAAAAAACTGAAAATTACTTGCACAAACAAATGTGATACGTAAGTGATATATTTTGGTGCATTAATTTTACTCCTAATATGACAGCAGTTCCTATAATGCATGTAATCCTGATAATTGTTATAATGTGTATTTTTTGCATTTATTATTCTCACCGTGTAATATTTTTGTATTTCGTGATTACGTTGTAAATAACACCGAGTGCACCTTTGCAATTATGTTAAGAATGTTAAACAATGACAAGAATCACAAATTAAATTTCATAACTAACTTACAATTAGTGTGGAAGTATAATGCCACTTTTTGTTCGAAGGTACAATTTCCAATGCTTTCTAAATGAGACGGTTTTCCAATTCTTTCGGAAAGTAATAAACCTTTCAGGGATTTTTTGTTTTTCTGGTAATCTACTGTTATTCATGTTGATGACTGTCTTTATGTGCAGATGCTTGGAATGGGTTTAATTCTGCAGCAGTACTGAGAAGAGAGAGGGTGTGGAAAGCAACGGGAAACCACCACACCATCTGTGTATATTCCCAAGTCAGTCAAACCAATCTGAGGATTGAATTACTCCATTACACACACACATATATATATATAATATATAATGGTTAGCGTGTCGACTTTCCGTTACAAAGTTCCGTGGTTCGATCCCCGCGAATGGAGGTTTTTCACAAAAAAACTATCATCGGTGCCTGATAGTAGGCAGCAGTACTGTCAGTATGGTATAGAGACGAAAACAAATTGTTGGCTGGGTCTATATCCTATAGAGCTGTAGGCGTGATCGGGAGGATTTGAACGGCTACAGTACTGCGATGTGGAAAGCAAGAGGGAAACTACCACATTAAAATTCCCTAGTAATGATTATATGGTTGGACAATATGAGTTCTCTCGAGGTAAAATATTCCGGAGGTAAAATAGTCCCCCAATCGGATCTCTGGGCGGCGACTACCTTGAGGAAAGCATTTGTCGAAGATAACTTACGCTTAGGTACGAATGTAAAAACCAAAGGAAGGCAGGAAAGCTAGAGAACCTGAAAGAAGAAATAGGATTAGGGCTGAGCGAAGCTACATGGGAAGGAGAAGGACAGTTCGACTAGGAAGAATTCACGGTAGTTTACTCAGGAGGAAATAGTGGGGGAAGGGGAATACCTCTGGTACTTAGGAAAGATATGACGAAGAGCGTGACAAAAATAACAGCAACGAGCGATAGGTTGATGACAATAAAGCTAAAAGCAGTCCCAGTGGACATGTTGATAATCCAGGTATATATGCCAACGTCCACTCATGAAGAAGAAGAAATTGAGGAGATGTATGAACAAATTAACAAGATTTATGAAGAAGACGGAAGAGGAAAGGTAAACTGCATAATAATGGGAGATTGGAACAGCATAGTTGGAGAAGGACAAGAGGAAAATGATGTCGGTCTGTATGGAATTGGGAAGAAAAATCGGGTAGGAGAAAACTGGTAGAATTCTGCATTATTAACGACCTATCAGTGACTAATACATGGTTCAAAAACCATATACGAAGGAAGCCCAGGAGATAGAATGAGATGCCAAATAGATTACATCCTAGTAAAACAAAGATGCAGGAACAGCATAAAAAATGCTAAGACATTACCAGGCGCATACATTGATTCAGATCACATTCTTGTAATAGTCGATGTAACTACAAAGCTTAAACAAATAAGGAAAACGAGAAGAGATAGACAGACTTGGGACCTAGAAAAACTGAAAGAAAAGAAAGATGCATTCAGCACGACGTTGGAAGATCGCCTTAGAAATTTGGAAAAAAACCGAAGACCGATGATACAGAATGGGAGGAAGTGAAAGCCAGCATCAAACATAACTTGAATAAAGATATTGGAAAACAAGAGAAGAAATAAGAAAACCATGGATCACTAAGGAAATGCAGAAGAAAATACAGGAGAGAAGAAAATGGAAAAAGGTAGAGCCAATTATAGACGCATAAACAATGAGTTGAGAAGGATAACAGATAAAGCTAGGGAAATTTGGATAAAAGAAAAATATGAAGAAATACAACAAATGGAGAAGTTAGGACGGTGCGACATAATGTACGCTAGGGCACTGGAGTTATAAGATAAGAAGCCTAATGGAATTCATAGTAAAGGAACTATGAATGCATATGGAAAAATAGTCGCAGAACCGAAGGATGCAGCACAGGTATGGGAAGATACATTAAGAACTATACAAAAAGCAGGCAGGATCGGCACAAATAGTACTGGAAGAAGAGGATAACATTGAAGAAGACAACTTGAGACCAAGTATTATGAAAAACGATGTAGAAAGGGTAATACTGGAACCAGTGCCGGCCCAAGCCTTTTTACAAGTGTGGGCAAGAATTTATTTGGGCACCCCTAATAAAGGAATTCTTTAATATATTATGTTAGTATTTTACTAAATTTTCCCGATAGCGCTGTTTTCTTGGAAGGAAACTCTTGGTTAGCGAAGTACATACTATTAGTAACAAACTTTACGTTGGACTAAAGATCTTAAAATTAAATCACATCTATTACATAAGAATGAGATTTACTTCTTCCGCATTGGATGATCGGTATTTTCCTCATTTCGTAGAAATACCCTTCTAAAACTGGCCGGCAAAATTATTTGATCATTGAATATGCTAACCACGAATTATTCCTGATGTAATGATAGAAAAAATTTAAAGTTTTCTGCCAATCGCTTTTTCAGAAATAGCTTACCAAATTACATATATGTATATAAATAAATATTGCACTCTTTGTAATCTTGTTATATTCAGGATGATACAATACACCCAGCTCTCGATTGACGCGGTGGTTGCGTTCTTGAAAATGGCCGCGTAAATCAAATAATTTTCGATGCGATGTAGATGGGTGTTTTCAAGTCATAATATGTGCAAAATGTTCTCAACAAACTAAAACCACACGAATAATCACAAGAGAAAATATTGGTACAACATACATTGTACAAACTTTCTCATATACTAATGCGTCGTTTAGTTATCTTTAGAAAATGAAAATCGTATGAGCCTGTTTTTAGAAAATCCAATGTTTGTTAAAGTTGCCCAAGAATAAACTAGCCTTATATTCATTCATTGAGAAAAATAAAAAATATGTAGTGTTATTGTAGATGTATACTCAAGTAACTGTACGAAATTTGATCAAAATCGTTATAGCCGTTTTTGAGAAAATGGAATTACTGTTAAGATTGCCTAGAATAAACTAGCCTTATATTCATTTTTTGAGAAATATGAAGTATATAGTATTATTGAAGACGTAAACTGAAGTAACTGTACGAAATTTGATCAAAATCATTATAGCCGTTTTCGAGAAAATCGGATTGTTGTTAAAAATGCGTAGAATAAACTACTCTTAAATATTGATCAATGTCAACCATTTCTATGTATACTCTCCTCGGTATGATAAAATGCCTAAGTACGAGATTGCATTCATTTTCGTTCTACCGTCTAGGCTCCAGAGCCAGTAACAGACAGACGGCCGGCATTGCGAAAGCCACTTTTTCGGATACATCGACACCTAAAACGTATATTTCCGTAAAAATCTCGAGATCGAATTTTTTCGCGATTACAATACTTTCTCGATACTTCGTATGAGAAAGTAAAAATATCACTCACAGTACGACAACGGTTACGCGAGAACAGAAGAAGATTCCTTTCGTTGGTACGTAATTTTAGCAACGTAATTCTAAACTAATGACCGTGTAAATTTGAAAATAGTAGTAATATCACTTGCGCGTTATTCCAAAAACGTGTAAATTAAATCCGCGTAAATCGAGAACTGGGTATATATATATAGTAAAATGATGAGAAACCAACCTGCAATTCAGTGGGTGAAGAAAATTGTCCAGAGCACAAAAATATTGAGATAATTCTTCCACAACTGACAATGAAAGACTGGCGGAAAGTATCAAAAATGTCGTATAGAAGGAGTGAGAGGAAGGAGGAACTTCCAGTTATTTTAAGGAAAACCCGTTCCGAAATCGCGGAGACGATGGACGTTACCTTACAAAGAATGCGCAGCTCCACAGAGGCATCTGCACTAGAACCGAGACACCTTCTCTGAAAAGGAAACCGAGCCTCTTCCGCTAATCACTGCAAAAATCTGCAACCCGGGGTATAAAGGGTAGCGATGCGTGTTCGCCATTGTCCTACTGTTGGAATGGTCGCTAGAGAGGCCGAGAATGGTAGCAGAAGAGGAGTCGATATTGGGTATGGGTAAGCTCAACCTGGGTACTTCTTCCGTTTGGTGCCATTGACCTTTATAAGGGAACCGAAAGATAGGTCCTTTGTTTACAAGAGTCATGACGTCTCCAACATCCGAGAAGGATAGAACAATTCGGAAAAAATCCCATGTCAGCGGGATAGAAGCATCATAGAATATCAGCCCTCGCGGGGAGGGCTCAATGGGTCATAACTCAGAGGACGGCGCGTGGCACAGACGCCAAAGAACAATGCCACTTTCTTGCTCTCGCACATAATTGCATCCTCAACTCTTTTCTTCGACGCCCTTTCCAAAACAAGAATCCAACGACATGGGAAAAACTATGTCGGCGGTTGGACAGATGGAAAAATTTCGGGCAACGGAATTTCCGCGCCGTTCCCTTTCCATACTCGCAAATAAGCTGGATGGCCGCCCCTCCGACCGGCCGCCTGTGGCTTTTGCCCACGTTGCCCACGCCTTGGACCGGCCCTGACTGGAACTGAAGAAAGGAAAAACTACATGCAGCAATGGAATGCAGGCAGAGGTACTTATAAGACATTGGAACAGAAGGACTAAAAGTGGTTACGAAATTAATTAACAAGATTTAAGACTAGGAGTAACCTCAGGATTTCCTAGAAGTAACAATGATTCCTCTAAAGAAGAAGCCAAAGGCAATGCAGCGTAAAGACTACAGAACGATAATCCTACTGTCACACACTTCGAAGATCATCACGAGGACTCTTAATAAAAGGCTAGAGAAAAAGTCCGAAGAAATGCTAGGGAAAGACCAATTCGGCTTCAGAAAAGGACGAGGAATCAGAGATGTAGTGAGAATCATATCAGAAAGGGCAATAGAGTACAGTCAAGATTGCTGCGTATGTTTTGTCGACTGGCAGAGGGCCTTTGATAGAGTAAATTGGGTACTGCTGATGAGGATATTAAAGGATATAGGTATAGACTGGAAAGACAGGAGACTGATTAGAAATCTGTATGTGAATCAAGTTGTAAAGGTCAGGTTGGAGAATGCGGACACCAGCGTAGCACATATCGGTAGAGGAGTATAACAGGGCTGTTGTCTATCGCCGATTCTATTCAATACATATGGAGCGAGGCTATTGCAGGAAGCGTTAGAAGGCACGGGAGATTTCAAAATCGGAGGAAGTATTATAAGAACAGTGAAATATGCGGATGATCAAGTACTTCTAGCAAGAAAGGAAAAGGAACTCCAGAAAATGATAAATAGATTAGTGATAACAGGTAGAAAATACGGTATGGAAATTAATACAGAAAAATCCAAGGTTATGCGAATATCAAGTAAAGAAGAAGAAAATTTGAATATAAGTATTGGAGTAAAGCCATTAGAACAAATTTCAGATTATAAATACCTTGGAAGCATCATAACGAGAGAAGCAAAATATACAGATGAAATCAGGACTAGAATAACAAAAGCAAAAGCCGCTTTCAGAAGAAAGAAACTCCTGTTAACGGGAAATATAAAGCAGGAAATCCGCAAGAGGCTGATCAAATGCTGTATAGTATAGCTTTGTATGAGGCAGAAACATGGACGCTAAGGAAATATTATATTAAATACTTGGAAAGCTTCGAAATGTGGACATGGAGAAGAATGCTGAAGATAAAATGGACAGATAGGGTGAAAAATGAGGAAGTACTACGAAGAATAGGAGAGAAGCGAACGATTATACAGATTATCAGAAAGAGGAACGCGAACTGGATTGGACATTACCTGCGGAGAGAGTGCAAAAACCTGTTCGCAATCTCTACTTAAATGCTACAGTTAACTGCATTGAGATTTTTGCAACGGTACCTTCTTTCTTTGTGAATATAAGGTAGTTCCGTGTTTTCACCTATTTTTGTCAAAATTCTTTCTTTTGTTGTTTAAAATAAGGCATGCATTTGTTGTGTGTACATAAAAGTAAGCAGTATCAGTAACCTACAATTTTATTATTTCAATTTCATATTTATCTTTAGTATTTTACAAGAAATAAAAAAACCTGAGATTTCAAACGCGCTCGCTTGGTGCGACAGTGGTGACAACTGTAAACGGTTCTGTCGTAACGCTGAACTACTTCGCCCATTAATAAGTTGCACCCCCCTGTTTTGAGCAGACATTTTTCATATTTAAGCACTAAAAATTTTTAGTAGTTTTTTTCGATCATGAGGACACATGGAGAAAAGAATGTGACTAGGGGAAAAAACAAAAAATTGGTAGCATTTTAAACAATAAGACAACATCTCTTAACATAATTCCAACAGGGAACCAAAATTGTGAATTCCACATTTTTGAAAATTTCATTTGAAATCAGTAATCAAATTCAATCACTACAGGTAGCTACAGGATTACGATACGAAACCATTACGTCCAGAAACGTATAATTCGTTGGACATACATACTTGAATACGTGGATTTCTAGGCGAATAAATTATGGTGTTATTATTTTGATACTATTACAAAAGAAAAAAATCCAAGAAGAAATTTAAAACCATTCTTAGACTGTGCTACATCCTAAGTGCTAAATAAATCACTAATTAGACTGCCGCATATTTAGAAATATAAGGCGATGCTTTTATATTTTTTAAATGTAAATCGAAAATCCCATCATGGCTTTATAGTGATGACCGATAATATCTCCTCACTATTCACATTCCTTTGTTCTAAATAGGCAGCAACCAATAGTGGTAAATTGTTAAATTCTAAATGTGTTTTGGTATTTTCAGTTTCTTTCATTTACTTTAAAAACTCGCAGAAATTAAGGCAAAAAGTATTTTGCGGAAACTCTTCATACATAAGTGACTGAACTAAGATTTTTCTTAACTGTAAAAAATGTAAAATTATATAAGTAAAGAACATCCCAGAACATCAGAAACATCTATTAAATCATGATCCACAAAACAATTCTTTCCGATCAGTTGAATAACCTGAAATAATAACAGATGTCAGATCAAAAGCTGCTATGCATGTTCATCAAGGTAAAAACCACTACTAAGCATTGTATTTTGGTGAACTTATTGTAGAACTAGCAAAATAACATAGAAATATATCAAATTAAAAAGGTTATAGAATTCAGACGATTTTTATAATTGCTGAAGAAGTGCAATAATGACAACCATTTAAAGACGTTTTGTACATTATTCTCCAAGTCTTTCTATAGAACCGATTTACTTTGTAATGTGAATTTTATTTGTATTAAAAGTCTTTTGGGTGCTCTTGTGAGCATATTCTTAGAATTTACTTGTTTTTTGTTTGTATGCAGCATAAAAATAAGAAATCCATTAGTCATAACATATTTCCTTATTAGATGTATACATGAAGGCTCGACGTGATGTTTTAATTTCCATGCCTAAGCGTTTTTGCCGTCATGGTATTATCGATTCAATGCTTTCAGCCTCATCTATCGACAAATGGGTGACACATATTTGTTTACAAACTTGAAACTTGGGATTTCATACCAAGTTTTCTTTCACGTTATATTTTCCTGTCGTATATGGAACCATGGGTGACAAAACGCTCTCTAAGTTAAGTAAAACGTTTCTGTAATATTTTATACAATGAATTGCTTCAAACTAATGCCTTTTAATTTTTTAACTGAACAAGTGTGCAAATAACTCGCTATTTGCAGTAATATACAGAATATTAACTCGTAATGACTTATCTAATTGTATGATAATCCAAAACGTTTCACGTTACCTATTTTTTTTAGAACAAAAGCAACACCATCTCCCTCGCGGAATTATCTAGGACTTTTAAAATTCCATCCGAAACTAGAACAAAACATAACCCAGGCGTCGCGTCACACGCTTTGTTATACCGCGTATATGTATGTATGTATATATATATATATTTTTTCCCCCCCCAACGAACGTCGTCTTCCCTCCAATTACGACCTGACAGAAAAGTGGCATTTCCATCGCTACGTGTTTAGAAAGCGACGAATAATTACGCACCGACCGGACAGGTGCGTTAATGAGTGCGTCCGAAACCGAGTTCTAGGTCGGTCCAACCCATTTTTTTCTCAACCCCTCTCTCCCGAAGATGATGGAGGAGGTTCCTTCGGAAGGATGTCTCCGATTGAGATAAAGAGAGAGAGAGAGATCGCTGGAAGGGGCATCCGTGTGTCAGAGCGCGTGTGTAATGTGTGCGCGCGTCCTCAAAAAAATGCAAGCTGCTTCGTCTCTCGAGATGGGTAAAAATGAGCATCGTTCAGCGTGGGCGGATTACGAGAGAAAGAGGGGTAAGAATAAAGGCGGAGACGCCTTTTTTTTAAAAAAGAGGGATGGAGAGAGAGAGATATGGGCGGACCACGCCCCCCTCATCTTCCTTCTCAAACCTAAAGGGCTCTCATGACCTCTCTCTCTCTCTCGCATACGCACACACACACATATGGGTACGAGTTGCTAGACAAAGCGATTCACAAGACGGGAGTTTAGAGAGAGAGAAAGACATCTTCATCTCGAGAAAGCTGCCGACGGTAAAAGTGGGGTCAAAGTGAGATATTAGAACAAACGCTCCACCCACCGCACTTGGCCGCTCTCACTGTTTCACTCATTTCTCCCCCTTCCTCTTCTCGCACCCACTTCTAAAAGGGTATTCGAGAAAGTGAAGGTTAAAAAAAGCACTGATCTAACGTCGATACCGTATGAAGCATTCATACGTACGTAAGCTTTTTAAGGCGTTGCTTTTATTTTCGGATTCAGTCGTAATTTTGCCTCGGAATGTTCCAATTGATTCTGGTGAGTCGACAAGGTGTTAAATATTTTGTTTGCTCAATAAAACTTGGAGAATATAAATCGTGTGCATTTCCATAAAATGCTTTATTGGAAGAGAAAGTTGTCGCCGAGAGCGAGACAGCGCTGAACAATCATTTCGAATCGTTGTTTTTGGATACATGTTAATAAATATAAATAAATTTTCATCCTTTGTCGTGCCGTGATGCGGCTATATACTTCCGTGATGTTGAGCATTAATTTATTTTCACGAAAAACGATATTGTGTACACGGGCTCAATAAAAAGGCCAATCTGCTGTCAAATCCATCATCGATATCATCATTTATATTTATAAAAGTAAATCAAAAATATATATTCTTTGATACATTGACTCCTGACATCTAGCTTTCAAAGTAAGTTCTCTCTTTAGTGGAACGTGGATAAATTCCTCAACCTCGGGTTACAATGGTGACTGTAAATAACTGAAAGATTGTTTTGTGGCGATTCCTAATAATAATCCCGACATAACAAGGGGATGTTCTAAATAAATTCTCATTTGCCGATATTCAATACGGCGTAGCAGACAAAAGCGAACATAAGCCGATGAAAAGAAGAAGCGACGTCAAACCAATAAGAAGATCATCAATCACTCCGATTCAAAAATATCCGTAGCACCCAATCACAACCTCAAAACAAAATTAACCCGCGCTATAAATCTCCGAGGTCGTAATTTCCTCGCCACATCTTTTTTTCTAACCACAAACGTCTGAACGTCGCCGTTTACAGTGGAATTAAAAAAACCTGGGGTGAAACCCGAATTGCTTTCTCCATCCCCCATTTTCTCTCTACTCCTGACCTACCTAACACCTTCCCTTTTCCTCATTCTCCTCAACCACTCTCTAACACTATCTCCCCCCCCCCCAACCCTCTCTCTTAATCTGGCTCCATATCTTAAGACCCTTTTGTGAAAGAGTCAAAAGGATTCCGAAAACAACCCTTCCGCGTTGCCTTGGTAATCCCAACCCCTTCGTTGGGCTAAACCTTTTTTTTTCGGCCGACCAGAGACGACTTTTCTTTCTTTTCCTTTTTTTACTCTCCCGCATACACCACGCCTCCCCTCCCCTATAACTCTTCCACTCTCTCTTTCCTAACACCTGCCAACAATCCAGCTTCGATCGGAGACCCTTTGCTGAGGAATAAGAGCGCGCAGGAACGTCCGCTAGCTAAGGGATTTGAAAAAGAATCTCGGAAAGGATAGGAGACAGTAAGAGAGAAGTTGGAAAATGCCGCCGTGAAAGAAATAAAAAGAAAACACTAAGTTTATATGACGGAAAATTGAAAGGCGGACTGACAGGTGTTTATCTGTGGATATGATGTGCGTGGATACGTGAAGGGAGGAGAAGGAGAGAATGGGGAGGGAGGGAGAGGAAGATTCGTGTACAGGAATTTGTCAACATGGGAACCAGGTTAACGCAAATCCCTCGAAAGATGAGAGAGGGAAAAAGAAGAAAGAGAGTATGGCATTTCTGTAAAAGAGGATGAAGTTAATTCTATCTTGTTCCTTCCTCTACCATCCCCAATATGTCGTAGGGGTAGAAACCTTTTACCTTCTCCAACCTCTTCTCTCCCTCTCTCTCTTTTATCACTCCATATCTATCTCTCCTTTTCTCACACCCTCTCAACATACAGTCCCTTGGAACACGCACCTTCCCCACTTTCCAGCACCGGATCCCTTCCGTATCATCCCTCTCCATATCTCACGCTGACAGACTACTTAACCACGAGGCAGCATCACTCGTGTTCCTTTCCGATTCTCTCTCTCTTTTACTCTTTTTCTTTTTCGCCGTCTTAAAAACCTACTCCACCCACCTCTATCTTCCCTTTCTCCTTGTTACAGGGATCTAACAGTTTCGCTTTTCCTCTCTGGCTTTTCCCGATCCCGGTTCCCGCCGACTCTCTCTCTCTCTGTCTCGCTTTATTGCACCTCTTCCCGTTTCTTTTTTTATTCTGGCGCATCTTTGTCTTTTTTACATTTTTATTACGCTTCTCTTTAAAGGGTGAGCAGTTCTTTTCATATCCATCTGCCCTTTGAATTGTTTTCATCCGATTTCACTTCTGGTTTAGCCTTTCACGGAGATCTGTTGTTATTTATGAAGACCAAAGAAATTATGAATATTCATCTCCATTGTTGTGAAATTGATGAGTTTGGTTTATCTGACAGAATGTGGTTGACTTCTTTCTTTTAAGTGTGTATTATAAAGTCTTGGCCAATGGCTATGCTCAAGAGCCGCGACTGGAAGATATGGTGATCACGGCAAAGTTTTAGGAATGACCTTTCAAAAACAAGTTATTAAGGATATAATTTTTCCGAAATTGCAACAAAGAATAATTTAATTTCGATTAAATGATTTAATATTTAAAGGAATGCCATAATTCATCTTCATTGAAGTCCAAATATAACTTTGGATTAAAAAATCTGACTTTTCTACCATTTAACAACAATTATAAAATTCAATTAATCACCTTTAGATACCTCGCGCAATAGTGCTCCATCAAAGCTTGCCAACACTACCATACTTATAGATGAATAGGAATTTTTTATTCCTTCACCATTAGGGTATTTATACTATCATATTATATTATTAACACAGAAATAAAATGAATGAGAAATACTATTTGCTTAATTTCTCACCTATAAAATCCCGGGATGGCACGCAATTCCACAATCGAATTTGTACGTGTATCACATTTACATAAGTAAACATTTTCAGTTAATTTATCCAATATTGTGATAATATTGATCGGAAAAATACTGAAAGGGTAAGTATAGGATACACTTGAATCCAACATCTCAACGAAATTCTCACCTTTCTATCAACGTCAAAAGTTACAGACGACAAATCACGCGTATTTTTTTTCTTTATCCGACACTCTCACACATATTGCTCCTGTTCGGATCGAGTCCAATTTTTCCTCCCATCCCGATCTTTTACTGTATTTCGTCTCATTTCTATTTCCCTCGCTCTGGCCTCCTCCTCCGATCTCTGCTGGTCAACCTCCTATCTTCCATTCTCTCTCTCTCTCTCTATTCGTCCTTCCTCCCTCACTCTAACCGTTCCATTTCCTGCTCCATTCCCGTTTTCATTTCCACTCCTTTTTTCTCCCTTCTTTGCCCACCCTATTTCCAAATACACCCCATTTTTTTCTCATATCGCAGACATCCGACTATTCTCACGCCTCTACCCGTATATAGTGTATTTCCTCCGTTTTCGCCTACTCTCCACATTTCCACCCCTCGTCCCTATTTCTCGCCTCTCTCCCAGCCCTTCTCTCTCTCCCTCTCTCTCTCTCGTGCATCTACTGTCATCCTGTAGTTAGGAAACCAATTACAGAGAAAATTAACGTCTAGGCACGCCGGCCGATATCCGTGCGGCGACAAAAGGGCAGCGCTTCAACGCTATGGGTGCCGAGGAAATTGTTCTATTGTGCGAAATGAGGAGAATCCGGGAAAGTGAAAGGACGCCTATTACCGGAGGAATTTATAGAAACGAGGGAAGTGCGATTATTTTAATGGTTTCACCCATTCTATAATCCAAGGATTTCCAATTGTGTCGTGGGAAACGATGAATTGTCATAAGATCATGCATGCAGCTTGGGTGAAATAGTGATGAAATCCATTCATCATCAGTTTCAGTTTTTGGTGTCGGGGTAATGAAAACAACTGTTACTCGACTGATAGAAATAAGTTTAGCGGATGAGATCGTAACAGTGGAAAAATTGTTGAGAACTCATTTCTAAGGGTAATTACTTTCCTTTTTGGCTAAATATAAAGTCAACCGCATAGTACATCAAGTACGAAGGAAACAGCAATAAAAGTATTACTTGAGATACTTTGCAATTAGGCTTATAAGTATTCTCACGCCTATGGGATGCATCAGTTTTTGGTAAACTGGTGTTTGATTAAGAATCGAGAAACACAAGCGCGTTTTGACGCTAAAGAAAAATATGAAGCCAAAGGTAAAAAATCAGCTTGAAAATAAAATAAAAATAATCGAACATGCTTTAAATTAGCAAATGATCAAAATTAATGTAACCCAATATTATCATTTTGTACCAAACATTTCAGCAATTGAATGCATTGATGTAAATAAAAGAGATCGCTACTTACAATACAGTAAACGTACTATCAAAACAAAATTCCGAATAGACACAAAAACCAAACAGGTTAATAGAATCTCCCGTAAAATAACATCAGTTCGGATTGCCTGTCAAGAAGAAAAAATTCCTTTCGTTCTCTCTCTCCCCTTTCTCTCATCTTCCACACTCTCCGGCAACCTTTCGACTGCATCCATATCAGTTATAATTGACATTGCACAACCAGTCTCTCCCTTCGTCCCTCGCTGAAAGGGGTTCATCCCAGACGCAGTAACGAAGGCCTCCACCAATCGTGTCCTAAGCGGCCGTCTCCTGGATACCCACTGAGTACCTCCCTCTCTTTCTCTCTGGGTTTCGGCCATTCCTCATCCGAGAAGTGAGAAGACCAAACGGCTCGAGGGCCAATATCCCATCTCTCAATCGACCACACCCTTTCTGGGGGAGCCATGTTTCAAAAAAGGAGCTATTCTATCCTACGAGGGAGGATACCCTTTACGTATATAGTATATCGTCCGCAGTCTACCTATCCATCCTCCCTTCATCCGCTTATTATCCCAAACCGCCGTCCGTAACCTTAAACCACGGCACAGACTGCTCGCCGCCCATCCATAAGTCGCTACTAAATCTACAGAACCGAGGAGACTCGATAGCTTCGTGTTTATTTTTTTCCTTTCCTTTTCCTGAATAAGATTTTAATCAAGTCACACGAGTGAGCGAAGCCGACTTTCGCGTAAGACATTTGGAGCTTTTGCCCCAAAACTTTTCTACCTTTGAACTTGAGTTCTTAAATGAAGATTCGTTATTATAGGCACAATAAATCATATTTATACCTCAATTTTATTCAACGAGTTCAAATTTCACTCATTCTGCTGTTTAGATATGCACACCGACGAATATTCCTGGGTATATACTTTATTTTTAAAATGCATTTAGTACACCCCTTGAGAACTTGTTCATTCGTTTTTGGAACTATAATCTTCGATCTCTTCCTGTTTTATGTCAAGTAACCCATTATTAAAGTCTTTGCGCTCTGGCGATTTGTAAAATAACAACGCTATGCCCTCATTGGTTGTCTTAAGAAGAGATCGTTGGCACACTTCAAAAACGTTTTCCTATATTGTCCAATTAGGAATCAATATGAAGATCACCCAAGGTAACGGCCAACCAAGGAGTCGATCAATCACCAGCTGCCGTCATAGGAAACCCGGTAAGACTAACAAACAATCCTTTGTTTCATCCGCGTACGAGCTATCATTCCACGCAGAAAATAAGTCTATTAAGAATTTCCGAATGAATGGCAGGCAAACGTGGGGCAGCGAGGAAAAATAAACAAGCGACATTACCAGGCAAATTAGAGGTCGCTTTGAGCCTACTTACTGCGCTGCTGCGGACGGTAAGATGACTCGGGCAAAAATTAGCTGTTTGACATACCATTTAAGGGTCAAACATTTGCCGGCGCGTAGGTACATGCGGAAAACAACCACTCGCTGTTGTCACGGAATCAATAAAACTCTCTCCTCCCCTTTTATGCCTTCCCCCGTCTGCATCCCTACCGCTAGTGCGCAAGGTCGAATTAGTATTTTAAAAAAAAGGATTTAAAAAACGCCTATCTTTAGCCTTCCTTCTTAAACATCCCCTTCGACTCGCTTCAGTGTACAACGAGGATACCTCTCGGGTCGGATTGGGGGGAGAGGAAGAAAAAAGATTTTCTGACGAGTCACTCTCGGTTGGGGAAACCTCGAGGGCGGCGTACGTCTTCTTCGTTATGTGTCGGCAGCGAAAGAGGCGGTGGTGGGACAAGAGAGGGTTTTATGGGGGAGAAAAGTAGGGAAAAAAGGAGGTTGGTTCTCAAATGAGGAGAGAGATTTCAGGAAGGACACGTCGCGAAGGGAAGGACTACGAAAAAACCGAAAAAAAAGGCGAACTTGTCGGAGAAAGATAGAGAAAATTGTGATGTCGCATCGCTCGGAGGAAAAGTTTCTCTTTCCTTTTCGAGTTGAACGATGTTGTGATATGTGACGCTGGGTGAGAAGTTGTTTAGCGGCCGGGAAATGATTTATGACTTGTTTATTTAAATGCAACTACCGCACAGGACGAAGCGAAAGCGTCGGTTTATATAACACTTTTCACGTGATTTTTTTTTTTTTTTTAGGAGTCGTGGATTCCGGAGATAAGATACTGGTCAGCTCCATAAAAGAAAAGAGGTGGCGATGGGCGACTTTAGTTAAAGAAATGCGCGCTTCCATTTCGTCGGTTTCTTTGTGTATATTTAGCGTTAGGACCTGTAAATGAGTATCTCCGTGCTGCGGAGAAATAAAACGATTTTCAGTTTAGATTACTTACAAAAGTCTACTGCTCATATTTATTGACTTTCCGTGGGCGCTTATTCGCCTGTACTGTCGAATGATTTGGGCTGATTTTGATGGATAGCTTTTAGGAAGAAAAAGACTTTTCAAAAGCGTTCCAGAAGTGAAAATTGAAATTTGAGTTTGTAATTTGTCATGCCTAAACGACAAGCGACGAAATTTCCTTTCGAGAATGATAACACCTGCTAAGCTGTTACAATTAGCGCTTGTGCATTTTAAAGAGCTGAGGTAAAAACCTACATTATTTTTGTTAAATATTTATCTAAAATTATAATTCATGCTCGGGCGTTACACATCACCTTTTAGGCTTTTTCAAATTCGCAGGTAATTGAAGGTAAGCGAGCTTCAAGCTCTCTTTTCAGAGATTTTTTATTCGTGGAATATACTAATTTTAAACTCTGCTGTTAAAAACATAGGTATCATAAACATAACTTTTAGATTTTTTTACTTTTATGATTATCAATTATATTTCATATCATGTGATTCGAATGAAAGTTTAAAGGCACCTTATATAATGAATGCAATCATATCGTCAAGTTTATCTAACAGGTCTTGTAATAGAGGACGACAAACCTAACGCATACACAATGAATTACACGATTTACTTCAAGGACTGAATTCAATTTATCCTCGAGGATTCATAATTAATTTGATGTTATAGTTTTTCAAGATGCCTTAGGGAATCATTACTCAATTATGACTACAACAGCAACAAAATGCATCCATTCTGTTGCCTAACGAAGAGGATGTTGGGAAACACCACTCGAGCGAGCCCCAAACAACCGTTTTAAAAATAATAGACGAAAAATTTCCCATAAAATAGTATCTAACAACGTCGGAACCGACTGCATCGCGTGACGATTGAAAAACACGATCTCTGGGTTCCTCTCAAGGGAGGAAAAAGCAACTATCGACTATAATTCCTCATTATAACTAACAATTACTTGACAGAGAAATAAAACCATCACGAAATGCGGAGAATTTTCTAGTTTTGTCGACGGCGTCAAAAAGTTTCGAAGGGTAGTCATAATTTTACCGCTTTTTTTTCCAAGCGACACGAACTTGGCGCAGAAAGGAGAGGAATTAAACCCTTAGGGACGTCCCGCGGGGAGGACAGTGTTCGCCGCGGAGCGCAGCATTTCCCTTTGAAAAGGGAGAAAAGGAGGAAGGAGGGAGAGGAGGGGGAGAAGGGAGAGGGGAAGAGAGAGGTGTAGAGAGAGAGAGGGCGGGAGGTATAGAGAGAGGAATAGGAAGGGAGGGATGTGAATAAAGGAATGGAGAGAGAGGGGGGGATGGAGGAGGGAAGTGGGGAGGGAGAGAGGGAGGGAGGGAAGGAGCGAGGGGAGGGGGGAAGGAGCGAGGGAGAGGGAGGAAGAGAGAGAGATAGAGAGGGAGTGAGGTGGGGAGAGGGGGAGGTATGGAGAGGGAGGGGGTTCGCAGGAGATGAGTCCCAGGTGGGAATACTATACAATCCTCCCGTTCGCTCTCTCTCTCTCTCCCACCCCCATCGGGCGATGGGAGGAAGAGTGGGTCTTGCGTGTCCGGCCAGTGAGGGGGAGAGAGATGGGGAGGGAGAGGAGAGAGAGAGAGAGAGAGAGAGAGAGTCAAAATGAGGTAGGAGTGGTCTGATGGGCGGAGATGAGGGAGAGATGTTGAGAGGAAGGGTGTAAAGGAGGGGGAAAAGAGAGATGAGGGGCTCAGAAAAGGGGAGTGTGAAGGACCGGAAAGGGCGTACCGGGGAGTGAATGCTTAATACGGGGGAAATGAACGCTCGACGGGAATCCTGATGCTCAAACTTTAGTTTAGGAAACACAGTAACCCTTAAGCTTACGTAACAGCTTCAGAGAGAGAGAGAGCGCCCCAAAAAAGTTACGCGTTTCCCTAATACGTATTTTCGTGGTGAGCGGCATCCTAAGTAAAGCAGCTCTTTATTTTTAAACTGGCCCTTCTATACTACGGATTCGTTACATGATTTTTTATTATTAACAATTCATACAATGCGGAATGTGGTTCGCGATAATGCGGTTTGTTCGCACTGACTTATGGGAATACATATTATGGAGCGAGGAAGATGTGGGAGAGGCCGAGTGCTTTGACAACCGAAGGCAACGCTTTATTTCTACATATATGTATGCATCAAAGGAATTGGGGATTTTTGGACTGGATGTGAATGGAATGCAACTTTACCACGTAAATTCAGGTTCATATAAGTCACATTACATTGCTTTTATTCGAAGTATCTCGATCTATATGCTTTTCCCAGCTATTTTAATTTCGTATTTGACAGCGTTTAACCACGAGTAGAGTGGATGCAAATTTTATTTCCTAATCACCTTCGCGAACAAAACCAAAAACTTTTGTTCCAGCAGGATTGCAATAGCGTGAGATTTTTTGTCTTTATTTTTAAGGAGAATATCTGCGTTTTATTTATACAAATGCATTGGTTTGGAATAGCCGTATTTTCTCAGTTGAATTCGATGATCTTCCCAGCTCTAAGAAACAAGCATAAGAACAAAAACTCTAAAAAAAATCAGTGATGAATAAAAATAACAAAACATCAAGGAAAGAATTTCGTGAAATTAGCCCTAATAATAGGAACTTGAATATTATAAATTTCTATCAGCATATCTAATTTACTTCAGCTTCCATTTGATTCGATTGTAGCCGAGAGGGGAAAAACTAAGACGGCGGAGGAGAGGATACACGACACGAATGAATATGGACATAACTCAAAGCATTTCGGGCTTTTAAACAACGCGCTGTCGAATTTTCCCGTTATACCGAGCACCAAGAATGAGCTAATCGTACGCTTATGGAATACATTGATCGAGGTGAATTGTCGATTGCAGGCGAAAGAACACTTGAGTATGGTAATCATCACATAGCCCGTGGGTGGAATAGCGTTTTATATGGGAAATTTCTATTTTATTCTTTAGGGTAAGGAAATGAAAGGGAGGAAGGTTAAAAATGAAAACAAATTCCCCAGAGAAGGAGCAGAAAGCTGTTCTTTGAATGTCATTAAATGGCATGGAAGGCGCTCAACTCCGTGATAACGAGCCCAAAATGATAGCTGTGATAAAGCTATCGGCAGGTTTAAGGCCTAAACAACAACTGCGCCAATGTTTTATAACGTGTAGTGGACGACATATTCGACAAATCGTAAAAATAACTAAGTATTTTAAACAAATATGACCATCTACTATCGTAGCAATATAGTATTATAGTATGTCATGTTTTAATCTTTCGTAGCACTATAGTATTATATGTTATGTTTTAATCTTTGATAAAAAACTGAATAGAACCGAGTAAGTTATAGCTAATGGACATCATCGTTACCTTTCTTCCCGCAGACCAGACCAGGTTCTCCATTCTCTGATATTACCGTTGCAATTAATACAGCTAAATGATTATAATACAGTAATTATTTGAAAGTAAATTAAACTAGAGGTCGTTTATTTCTTTTGAAACACACACTGATGCTCAATCCAGATAGAATTAAATATACGGAAATCATCAACCTTTGCTCATTACATTTCAACCCCAGAGGTTATTTTCTTCTACCCCCAGGTCGTAAGGACCTAGATAGCGTGAAATATATGCCATCATTTATGAATAACGCGAAAGAGAGCCAATAAAGTGCGAGAGACCCGGGGTTATCCTCTTCGCGTCGAAGGGAAAGAAGATAAAAACAAGGGACTCCGTAGACTGGGAAATGAAATGGACCCTAATTTCGCATTTATCAGCGGAGAGACGACCGCAGCTTCTCTCTCTCTCTCACACACACACAAGACCAAAGCGTCCAAAGAATGATGTCTTCATTTCCTCTTATTATCTCTTTCTCCCTCTCTCTATTTCATTCCCTCTGTCGGCAATTATTCAAACAATTCTCTCGCTTGGAAAACCGCTTTCGGCTTTCGATTCCGAGTATTTTAACGGAGATCCCATCTCTCTCTCTCTCTCTCTAGAATCCTCTTGAAAATAGTCCGACTTCCTCTTTATCATCTTCCTCTCCTTTGTTAACTTCTCCTCTTTCTACCTCATTTCTCTCATTTCCAGGGCGCTGACAAAGGGGAGAATGGGAGAGATAGGCTGAAAAGGGTAAGAGAAAATAAGAGAGCCTGGGAACTCGGTCAGAGCCATCTATCGGGATCCGAGATAAAAGGGACCCTTCTTCGTTCGTTTTCCCACGCCCCCTTAAGTCCTCTTTGCCTCCATACTTCTTACCTCTTGTCTCTCTCTCACTCGCCCTCATAGTTCGCGAATACCATTTTAACGCCACCACAATCTCACGAGACTAGTTCGTTATTTATAAACTCTGTTCGTGGATTTAAAGGGCGATAAATCGCTCAGAATTTTCAATTAAGGCAAAAGTTCATTTGCTAGAAGAGATTCAACGAACCGGTTTCGTGGTTCTAATATATCGTCTGTTATGTTTCTATGGGGACGTTTTCCCATGGTTAACAATCTAAAGCGGCAGAAACTAATTCCTAATGATTATATATGGATGTAATTAGTTTAAATCGACTATAAGAGACGAAGAGTTTCCGTCTCCAGGTGTAGTGCAGGGCGCGAACGCTTGTTAATACAAGTATGGGAATGGTGGGGGTTTTAACGCGTATTTTTATTTTAAATGTATTTTATTTTTCAAGAGAAATGATTGAGAATACGTTTTTACTGGTAACTGCAGCACCGCATGTTTAAATTTTTATATAGGTACCGGAGAAATTTTTGAGTTTTACGAAATATCATTTCAGTATTCAAGTTTATCATTAACAGCTATTAGCTAACAATAACAATATGAATAATAAATCCATCGTCCTTGCGTTGTTGCATACAGATGCATTAGTCATAGTTTATAATTTTCAATAATTACTGCTAAGGTTATAATAAATTCTAATACATTAAATGAAAGTTCAATATTTATAAGAGCACTTATTTTTAGACATACTACTGCGTTTCTAAAATAATTCACCAAAATTCTACTGCCCACGAGTTTTTTTAAAAGCATAATATTCTACAATTTACGGCGGTTAAGTTATATTTTTCTGCATAAAAAAGAAACCACATATTCACGGTAAGCGTTTGAATTTTATGATTATCTGTAATTTGCGTTAACTTGAAAAAATTCATGCCAAATTTTTTATTCTATTTATATTTTCTACGTTTCTCTGC
Organism: Uropetala carovei; assembly: GCA_036926305.1. Taxonomy (NCBI): domain Eukaryota; kingdom Metazoa; phylum Arthropoda; class Insecta; order Odonata; family Petaluridae; genus Uropetala; species Uropetala carovei. Next base: position 376,021 of record JAXCHB010000360.1, read on the forward strand.
GATTTTTCATCTAAGCAAAATTATAAATAAATGAACGTAAATTAGAAGTTCAAATATTTCTCTCTCTCTCTCTCTAATATTTACATACCGTGACTATTCCATATTCAATTTGGCAACTGCTGCAACTTCCGCCATCAACTGAGGTATAAACATTGACAAATAGTAATATAGCAGTCCTTGCCCAATATTTAAAAGCAGCCTTATAACGGCGATTCACACCGTGTGACCAATCGCCGATACCGCACGCCACGAATCGACAGAATTCTCGCTAAGTAGGGAATGACCCCTCCGATTCCGCCCCTTTCCCAATTATTCAATCCAACCGGAAACAGAGCTATGAAAACATCACCTTATACGTTGTAATAAGGCAACCTCTTCCTCTCCTCGCATCTCCGCCCCGACACACAAGTTTGGACCGCCCGATGGGAAAGGATAGCGAGCAATAAGGAAGCGGCGAAATAAAGCACGAAAGATCCTTTGACCGAAACCGCCGGGAACGTACGAAGACCTCGAATAACGCTTCCATTCATTCTTTTATTTCGAGAAAATGAAATAAACAAACTTCGCATCGTTGCGGAAACTCGGCGCCATGACGCGTGATCCTCATGAACGGGACAGAAGAGAGGAACGGAGAGGAAGAGAGAGAAGAAATGAAGGAGAAGAGAATGGAGTGGGAAGGAAAAAGAGGAAATGATAGAGAGAAGAGATAAAAGGCAAGGGAGGAAGAGGCATGAGATATAAAAGGCGATAATGGCGGAGAGAGGCGGAAAGAAGAGGGAAGAAAGGGAAATGAGAGGGAGATGAGAGAAAGAGGAAGGAATGAGGCAGGTCGATAATGTGTTTATTAGGACGAGGTTGAGATTATATACAGTCTCTTCATCTAAATAACCCATCTTCTTCCATCTAACACAGGGGTCGCCAACCTTTTCTGCATGGCGGGCCACATTCGTAGTCATGAATGTTTCGGACGGCCGCATCAGAAGTCGCGAGAGCTTCGGTTGGCTGGATGAGTCTTTACATCCTATATTACCCAGAGGTCCTGCGCTATCATATTAGCGAAAATCAAGTTTAAGTTATTTACTATCGTTAAGACTTCGCCTGAAAAGGTTTTGAGATCACGATTTTACTGAAAATATGAAATGGTCCGCGTTAATTTTACCGATCACTGTTTAATCATAGGTTCCAGATTCGTATGTTGCCAACCCCTGATCTAACCCATATTCTTCTATTTGAACCATTTTCTTCCATATAACCCAGCGATGGAGGAGAGAGAAGGCGAGGAAGAGAAGAGAGCGATGGAGGACGTATGCATAAGCAGAGAAAGAGAGAAGAGTGAGGATTTGAAGGAGAAAGAAGAAGGGAGTCGGAAAGAAACAACCGTTGATCTCTCTCCCTGTCTCTCCTTCCTCCTCCGTCGTGTTGCAACTCCATGTGGTTCATCCTGCGCCATCAAGGTCGACAGACTTGTTAGAAGAAGGCGAAGAGGAGGAAGAAAACTTCCGAAATAACAAGTGTAGATCCCAACGAATGAGGAGGAGGAGGAGGAGTCTGGAAGAAAGAGGCAGGAGTGGGAGTAGTTCTCCATAAGACATCCATCCGCCTCGCTTAACGGTCACTCAGGCGATTGTTACCGTCAGATGGAGGGGGAGTAAGGAAGGAGGATGGGTGGGGAGAGCGAAATTCCATCACTCTCTCATCGTGTCCGAGATGACCGACATATTCCTCTCTCTCGTTTCCTCTGCGTCGGAGATTTTTCCCACACGCGCACGAAAAGCGCGTCCCCTCAGGGGTAGGAAGAAGAACGAAGGAGCCGCAATAGGATGCAAGTCGGGATAAAGTGGGTCCGTCGTCGGATGACAACCAAGGGAACGCGCGCGCCTTTCTTTCGCTCGTCAACGGTATGGGGATTGTGCGAGTAAATGGCTTTTCTAGTCCATCCTCTCTCTCTCTATCTCTCTACGCATCTCGTAGGGATGGGATCTTTTTATCGCCGTCCATTCCCAGAGAGCGCCTCGGTGCCAATTTAAGAAAAGCGGAAGAGAGAATTAATCACGTTTCTCATTGCTTTTGTGGGCCAGGAGTTCTTTTTAAGAAGTCTGAAAACATCTTGCGACGTAAATTCGAGAAAACGAGCTACGTTTGCGCGATTTGGAGTTAAACTTGCAGATGATCCACTGAAACGGAACAGGCGAGGGAATATTTTGTTTCTTCTGCGCTTTTTAGAGTACAATTCTCGCTGGATTTCGAAGAATAACCTGATTTCTAATTTAGCGCCGCAACGTTAGAAATGACATACATCCGCTAATAATATCTTACGATGTCTCAGTTTTTTTAAAGAAATTTAGAAGTCAACAAGTTTTTAGGGAAAATGTGAATAAAAAGTTTTCTACCAAATAGATACATAAATGCCCAAGCCTCGCTTTAAATCTCACCGAATTTATCCGGAACCAAAATAACCCCTCTTATTCCATTCCGAGAGGGCGTAATCGAACCAATTTCTGACATATGCCGGTCTCCCCGCGTCAACGCACTCGAATCCTACTTCCTCTATCCTCCCCCTCTTCTTCTTCTCCCTCCCCCCCTCCCCTTCCCATTCCCAGGCGTGGGCGGTCAACTTTGTGACCCGGGGTGATCACGCCCCGTCCCTAGCGCGATGGGAAACGGCCGTAATGAAAACCAAACACACGGTGCACGCGGAGGAAAGAAAGAGACGTGTAGAGAGGAAGGAGAGAAAGGTAAGAGAGAGAGAGAGAGGATTCGTGACTCTTGTCGGAGCGTGACGACGCAAAGTCGGCGGTACCTTGGCCGTCCCAGTTTTAGAGAAGCAAAAGTCAATCGGGTGAATATGAGAGAGAAAGAAAGGAGTAGGTCGGGAAGAGAGGGGGGGAGAGGGTGTTGTAAGGGGTGGGAGGCACAGCCAGAAGATGGGGGAGTGAGGGAAGGAGGGGGGCGTGGCTCGGCGTGGGTCGAGCGGAGTCCATCGCCCCCGTCGACCTCTAGTGTTGGAGCTCCCAGGGTGACTGGGAGAACAGTGGAGGAAGGGAAGGTGGCGAGGGGATGGATGGAGGAAGAAAGTGGAGGATAGGAAGAGTTGGAGAAGAGGAAAAATATGAAAGCTCGGGCAGGAGGGAGAAAGGGGGAAGGGAGGAGGTAAATGGAAGAGGGGTGGGCGGGAAGGTGGACGAAGTAGGGGCTCAAGGGAGCAGCACCCAACCACCGTCCCACCCGGATACGCATCAATAACAGAGCAAAGTGTATCGTGGTTGGGTTTCCCACGTATATCCCCGGGACTAATTTTTACATATCCTCTCTCTCTCTATCTCTTTCACTCATTCTAGATCTGCTTGAGTGATGGTGAAAGCGAGCAGAGTGCTTTTTTTTTAAAAAAAGTTATGATTTCCATCTCGAGGTCCATTGGAGCATTTTTTTTTTCGACGGCCTCTCGTCAATTTACTCCGCTGACTTGAGACTACCGTCTTGGGAAAATGATTCCCGCGGAAGTCGTCGCTTTTTGTGCCGGTTAACCAAATAAATCGTTCGTACGGAGCCGTGCGAGGAAAGATACGATCGTCTTGTCTGGATGCGTTTTATGTGTCACGGTAAATGGCCGTATTAGAGGCCGGTTTCATAACATATTTCATCTTCGTTTATTTTTTCGGTAAGTAATTAAGGGACGTGGGATAAAATATGTTTTCACTTTTATTTTTCGTCCTCAATACACATAAATATCACGACAACAGAATAAGAAAAACGCTTCGTGGATAACAAACGACGCCTAATGTATTTTGAATGAATAGAATTTACCTATTCATTTTAGCGAGATGGAAGTGTAGCATGTTGAACACAAATATTTATTCATTAGATAATAAACAAGTTCGTGCAATGACTGAAAACAAATCGCAAAATGAGCGTTCACAAATCAGACGGAAAAAATAAATATTCGTTCAGGAATCTCCAACACCCATTATAAGGCTATGAAAAACCATATAAGCGTTTTTGCTACCAGATATTCTACAACTACAGGTAATTTATAATTAATCATCCGTGAACGGCAGTGATGACGGTTACTTGGTAGGCAAAATACGCTTATGGTTTCACATGATCTTTTTATGGATATTGGAAATACCTGATGACTTATTTTCCCAAGCAAATTTGTAAGCGTTTATATTTTATTAAAAAAATCATATAATTATATACAATAGTTTACTAAATCCAATAAGTTGCGTAACACTAAACCAAAGCTTTTTATGAACTTCAAAAAGGTAAGAGATACGTTAATATTTCTTATAACCTTAACCGTTTCCATAGAAATATGGAATTCGTATTAAACCAGAGAGGTGAAAACCATAGGCTTTCCAAAGCAATCTCCCTCGTCTCATACAAGCCTACCAAAGGGAAGCGTTAAAGAAGAGCTAGGCTGAAAAGGATTCCGCGACTGACATGCTATTACACGCACCTCTGCACTCTCCTGCCTCTCTCTCTCTCTCTCATTTTCTCTCATTCTCTCTCTCCCTCACGCAGTGTACCTTCTCTGCGTGGGACGGTGGAGGAATTAAAAGAGGGCGCTAGCGACCCCGCCGCCCTTCGTACCTCTCCAGTCACGCGGCGAGCAAAAGGGACGAGTATACTCGTCCTTTGTTATCGTCATCTCCGTTGCTCTTACACCGCGAGAGACGAGGGTAGAAGAGAGTTAGCTGTGGTAAGAGAGTGCATGCATGTGTGGGTACCCCCCTCTCTCTCTCTTTCTCTCCTCCCTTAAGGATGAGCCACCCCCATCTCCCTCGGTACACCCTCGCGGCACAATGCACCTCCTGCAACAGGATCAATAACGGCGATCGCACCACGTCTCGTAAACAATGGAGAAAACCCTCGTGACATACTCTTCTCTTATGTCCATTCTTTCTGTCGCACTCTCTTTTCCTATTTCCCTCCCTCTCTCTCTCTCTCTTTTCCCCTATTCCTGTCTTTCTCTCTGCATGTCTTACCCTCATCCTCACTCTTATCGACCACTCTTTGATATGGAATAAACATGGCTGATTCTTAATGGCTGCAAAAATTAATATTTTTGGATTACCTTAAATATTTTCCGATTCATTTTCGATTGGGCTAGGAACACTGGCAGACTGTTCATTTTAGGGTCCCTGGGCTATTTCCCTCTCTCGACGAGAGGAAAACAGAGTAAATGAACTTTTAAAATACTAATATCGATTCGTTCGGAGATACTTGAGAAAAAAATCACGCTGCTATGAAAATGAACAACAAAAACGTCAGTAAAATCAAACCTTTCGTTGTTGTTTTTGTTAATATCGCGATCATTGGTAACGTATAAGTTACGGCTCATTACGTTGGTTATATAGGTACAATGCCGGAAGAAAAAACTGGGACCCCTTAACGTTCTCCTAACGGCGAATTGGAGAACTTTTTCGAGAGTACAAACTGAATGACAACACTGCAGGAGAGAAGAGGGGAAAGGGGGGGGGAGGAGAAGAGTGGTCCCGCCAGTATTCGCCACTCTGCTAAGCAAATCAACCGACCTAACACTTGTGTGAGGCCGAGTCCCCACTTGAAACGAGTTCTTATTCTAGCATCAAGGCCTGTGAGCGAGCTTCGAATAAGTCTTGTTGTGATCCAAATGATGCGGTGAAATAAAAACAACTGTGCTAGTGTCCGTAAAATACCCTAAGTGTAATTGATATTTAATAATCGGGCATTGACTCAGCTGTTTCTTTTCGTCATATCTGGTATGATATGAAATTATTTTAACAATTTTTTTTCGCCAATTTTTAGCAGAAAATGTCACGGTTTTACTGTATTTTTATCAATTTGGCAGCATGGTTTGATGCATTTTGGGTCGGACTTTTAATGAAATATTACAATTTTGTTCGCATAGGATAATTCACGGGTCCATACTTGCCGGTTGTCCAAGGCATGGTCTGAAGAAAAAAATATTCAACTATTGGATTGGCCGGCCAATAGTCGGACTTGAATCCAATAGAAAACGTCTGGGCGGTGATGGCGATAGGGGTAAATGAAGCCGAAAGACCAAGAAACGCCACTCAGCTTTGGGAGGCGATAGAGGATGCCTGGGAGGGTATTACAGAAGGCTTATGCCATAAACTAATTTCCTCCATGCCGAGGAGGCTGGCATTAGTCATAGAGAACGATGGAGGGTGGATTAAATACTAAAACAATTAATGGGTACTTACAAAAATAACTTTTTATAAGTAACTTTTATATTTTAACATTTATTATGATCGTTACTTCAAATTTGGTGAGATTATCTGCATAAGTTACCTTTTACAGGTGGAGGCGGTGTTATATTCAAATAATCTGGATATCAAGGCTGAAGACATTTCTTGTATGCAAATCAACGAAGCGCAACACGAGTAATATCAAAGGTAAGTAATCGGTACTATTTCACAATCATTATTGGCGTAAAGGTGCTTTCATTGCTTGTAATACGAGAGAGAGGGAGGGAGGGTGAGAGAGGGAAATGACTTTCAATACAATTAATGTTTCTGATGCCAATTTGATCTCCATAAATAGGTTGAACGATCGAATCTTTACTCCCGTTGATATTTCAGTGGGCATTACACTAGTAAGGTTTTAAAGGAGAAATATAAGACTCTGATTCCCATTAAAAATTTACCCATATGAAAGCATTAAGCTGGTAGCCTAGGCCGAAGTAAGGGAGATAGCACGGCAAATGAACATACCGCGTGCAACAATAGGCCGTCTACATAAAAGTTGGAAGACGGAATTATCTTTTGAATGTATCCATGCACGTTGATCATCCCAATAAAAGATTTGTTATCATGGTTGTTACCGTTTTTAAAGGGATTAGCGTCTACGAAATTGCGGTAAGTGCAAATAAATGCTGTCGGGTTAATAGCGATCATGAGTCAGTGCCCGATTATTAAGTGTCAATTGCACTTAGGATACTTTAAGGACCCTAGCACAGTTTTTATTTCAACGTTCAGGTAACTTACCTCGAAAATACTGGTTCACACATTGTTGATTGATTGCTTGAGTAATTTTCAGTGAATATAATCACAATTTTCGATTCATTTTCCGTGAAAAAAATTACTTGAGCGTCACGATTCCGATTAATAACGCAATTTCCGTAGCAGCGCCAATGCACCGCCGAGCTTCTTTCTATGTTGCCACAATCAGGGATCAATATGTAGGCTAAAGTAATCCCTTGAAGGCATATCCATGCATGTGGATCATCCCAATAACAGACATGTTAGCGTGGTTATAACCGTTTTTAAAGAGAGAGAATAAAAGTTACGAAATTACGTTAGTGATAATAGCGATCATGAGTCAATGCCCGATTATTAAATATCAATTACACTTAGGGTATTTTACGGACACTAGCACAGTTGTTTTTATTTCACCGCATCATTTGGATCACAACAAGACTTATTCGAAGCTCGCTCACAGGCCTTGATGCTAGAATAAGAACTCGTTTCAAGTGGGGACTCGGCCTCACACAAGTGTTAGGTCGGTTGATTTGCTTAGCAGAGTGGCGAATACTGGCGGGACCACTCTTCTCCCCCCCCCCCCCCTTTCCCCTCTTCTCTCCTGCAGTGTTGTCATTCAGTTTGTACTCTCGAAAAAGTTCTCCAATTCGCCGTTAGGAGAACGTTAAGGTGTCCCAGTTTTTTCTTCCGGCATTGTACATACACAAATCCTCAACTGACTTTAAAATAAGAAGGGGCTCCATATAGTAATAATTGACTTTCTCATGAAATATGTTTTTCACTCGACATTTAAAATTTTGGAGCAAAAAATATATTAATTAAGGCTTTATGAAGAGCAAGGTCGCTATACAGCTCGAGCTCCCCTCATTATTGGCGGTTGAGACCAGCCATCATGATGATAGCTTCGACTCACACGATTGTCAAAATAAAAATGAATTAGGTTGAACCATACAAGATTTATAACCTTTTTAACATGGCAGGAACATTAAGTGGTGAGTTCATGGTTTTATTAGTGATGATGTTCTAAAACACCCAGCGCTGCCAGTCTATTTCCTCTGAAAGTGTTGATGGAAAGGCATTAATGATGTTTGACGGACATTCTCCGGTAAAGGAATGCTTAAAAAAACTTTATCCGGAGAGTAAAAGTTGAGCTTTCATTCTTTGAACTAACGGAACCGTTTTATATTCTGGCACTTTATCGTTAAGAAAGTTAGTGGGGTCTGAACTCGGTTGCGCGCCTTTGTAACAAAAATGTTTTTTGCTCCCTTATATGCCATTCAAGGCAGAAAAAGGACTTGGAAGACGACGGACGCTCCAAGTTTTAAAATTCCAGATATGTGCTAAACGTAAATATTTTTTAGCTGCACGCGATGAAGACGATCTGTAGTACGAAAGGAGATCCCTTCTGTTCCTGAACAATAAAAACACATTGCTTCGCAATGGAGATTGATCATAATAAGAGCGGTGAAACGACAAAAAGATGTAATTCAACTAGTGAGAGCTCTGAACACATAAACAGAAGGTAAACTCACTCAAAGGTGCTTCAAGTATAGTTCACAATAAACTTGTAAAATGATATTATCTCAATTTTCTTTCCCAAGCTACAGCGTCGATTCACTGCTAATTTTCCTACCACTAGTGCCCGTAATGGCGGCAGCAGATGGCTGAGAAAGTGTATATGCAAAAATGGATTTGTGAAAGCTGGTAAAGAAACTTGACGGTTTTAGTAGAACCGAATATATAACATGTTAATTAATAGGGTGTTAAACAGCGTGTTAAGCATGATCCGAATAAGGTCACCAATATAGCAAGAAGAGCGAAATCTGTGAAATTTAAAACTTTTCGTTAAAATTCTTTAAGGCCCTGGGACTTACCAAAATAGGAATTTATTTCCTGAAAGTTAATAAAACAACCCTATGTGTGAAAACCGTGACATTTAACCAATAAAATGTGGTATCTTTTCACCTTTCAGCAACAGAATAAAATTACTAGGTCAATAAGGAGGCGGTAAAAACTCAGCAACGAGCAGTTTGCAATGAACATGTAACGATTCATTTAAATTTCAAAGGTGAAATCGCAATTTTCTTATTTCAGTGCTCAAATATACCTCGAGTCACGATAAAAGATTAGAAGATAATAGCACCCTTTCTGCATAATGATTCGGTATAGCACAAAAACTACTAGTCGTAATCGCCACAGTTTCTTCACGAATCTCTGGTAAGTTTCCACTGAGTCTTCCATACAACACCTTGTTGCTTTCTAAATTTCCTTTGTCTTTCCTTTTTATATACATTCACATATAGTACGCACGTATACATACATAAATCGTATACATACATAAATAAACATACAAATACATACTTGCATACATACATACATATGCTATCTTTCAGGAATAAAATAATCTCGAAATGAACTGCGCCGTGGGAATTGATCAGATCGGTTCAGAGGTCTCTTGTGTACATACGACTTTCTGTTTGAAGAAAACAGAGAAAGAGAGAGAGACGCTATAAAAGCCTTCATTCCTGCGAAAGAGAGATGAGAAGAAGGCGATAAAGTGAGCGATGGCCGCGTCAAAATAAAAACGTCCTGCAGAGAAGACAGTCGGTCTCTTTCCTCGAGAGGTAATAGAGCTCTCTGCCTAGGGAGAATGATAGAGCTGCCTGCAATAATCCCGCTGCCGCCCCCGGGGGTTGGCTGTGATAGGACGGGAGACATGGACAACCGGTTGAAGATAGGACGGCTCGAAATATATTATGAAATCTACTTGGGTGATTTGGGTGTCGGAGAGATAAGTTGCTATGTACATTACGCCGTTCTTTCCGAGATCCTTTTAACCGAAGAGGGAACTCCGCCTGGCGTGATACTGCCCCGCGACACACATCACTCCGGCTTCGTGAGAGCCTCGAGAGAATAGAGGGTTTCTTCAGATCGGATCAGAGGGATAGGTCGCACGAAACAAATGTTTTTTTTTCAAGGTAACCATTTAAACTGCGGCATTTTTTTCCTTTCCGTTAATTAAGTAGTGACGTTAATATTTTAAGTAAACAGGGAAATAAAAATAACGTGGGCACGTAAATGAGAAAAGGCAATTTTTAGATCTGCAAACACCTCGATAAAGGTAGTGGATTTCAATTAATTGCTCAACGACATTATCTGATGGATTTAAACTTAGATTAAAATCTATTTGACCGGTGGATGTAAATAAAACCATTACGTAGGTAACTCCCGTATCCAAATACGGTACACAATGAAACATGCTTATTCCAGCTATGATGTAACCTTTCTTTTATCAAAGCGACGACTGAAGAATTACCACTGACGACATCTACCTTTGTAGTTGATATGAAAATGTGGTTTACTTGAGAGATTATGGCCACATTAGCTGTCTGGGCAACTTATAATGAGCAATCTAGGTCTTTCATAGGATTTCTCAGGAAATTCACTTTTTATGTTTGGATTTTTTGAATTATTATTAAGGTATGACTTCTTTTACCTGTATATAAAAGTGAATACAAACACCATTTCCTCTGCCTAGTTCTAGTGAAAATTTTAGTTTTATTTCCATTTTAACCATTTTTACCCGAATCAATACATTACAAAAAATCAGGAGTCCGAATTGAGAAATAAACGAATCTCTCCTTCGCTGAAAAACGTCTCGGAGCTTTTCTTAAGACGTCGGAATCCTCTTCTGCCCCATCTAGATAGCGCCGAGGGACAAATACAGGGCTAATTTATTTCGACCGAATTCAAACAAAAGGATCCTGCAAACAAACT
>JAXCHB010000361.1:0-91359 GCA_036926305.1 Uropetala carovei
CTCCCCCCCTCTCTCTCTCCCCCCCTCTCTCTCTCTCCCCCCCTCTCTCTCTCTCCCCCCCTCTCTCTCTCTCCCCCTCTCTCTCTCTCTCCCCCCTCTCTCTCTCCCCCTCTCTCTCTCTCCCCCTCTCTCTCTCCCCCTCTCTCTCTCCCCCTCTCTCTCTCCCCCTCTCTCTCTCCCCCTCTCTCTCTCTCTCTCCCTCTCCCCCTCCGTCTCTCTAAAAAAGTCCCTTGTCTGTCTGTCTGTCTGTCTGTCTGTCTGTCTCTCACTCACTCTATTTGTTCCGTTTCCACTTTGATAAAAGCAGTGTTCTTATCTCGCAATCACTCACATAAAAATAAAGTATTTAATAAATCAATGGACACCCAATTATTCTATTTGATCCAAATTCAAAGTACGTCTCTCTTTAATGCTGGAGAAAAGCTTTTGCATGTTCTCTTTCGTGTCGTGGCGCGTTCACGTATTTCAATGCTGCGTATAAATTTCAATGTATCGTCTTTCTGGTGCAATTATGGCACTTTATTTTTGCATTTATTAACTCATACATGGATTTTAAGGAAATGTTTAATTGCACTCTTATTTGCCTCGCTCAGTCATTATCCATTCGTAAGTGTTTATTTTCTCATATACGAAGTATATTGAGAAAGTATTGTCATCGCGAAAAAATTCGATTCGATTGGAGGTTTTCATGGAAATGTACGTTTTAGCTGTCCCTGATTCCGAAAAAGTGGTTTTTGCAATGCCGTCTGTCTGTCCGTCTGTCTGTTCGCGACTCTAGGGTCTACACGGTAGAGCGAAAATGAATGAAATGTCGTACTAAGTAATTTTATCATACAGAATAAAATCTATGAAGAAATAATTGATGTCGGAGGTATTTAAGGAGAGTTTATTCTAGACAATTTTAGCAACAATTTGATTTTCTCAAAAACGTCTACAACGATTTTGGTCAAATTTCGTACAGTTATTGAGTTTACGTCATTAATAATACCAATTAGTTCATATATTTCAAACGATAACTAAATTACACATTAGTATATGAGAAATTTTCTAAAATGTATATTGTACCAATTTTTTGGCGCGTTTCGCTTACAGCGTGAGCGCCTATTATCGTCGGTCGGTCCGTCCGTCCGTCTGTCAGTCCGTCCGTCCGTCCGTCCGCATGTTCGTTCTCGGCTTTTAACGAACGGATTTTCATGAAATTTGATATTAAGGACTTTCAATAAAATATAATAAGGAAATCGCAAAAATGAATCACGTACGCAAATCAGGGGTACCACTTTACTGGTGACAAAAAATTAAATTTTCGTCATATCTCGTAGTGTATTGCTCATATCAAAATATTTATCAAATAAAAGTTGTTGAACTAGTAAAGAAGAGTATTTCCTTTCCTAGATATTTTTATCGTAGGAGTTGAACTTTCGTACATGGTTACTTCATTGTTGCTAACATAAACAATCTCAGAAACAAAAGTTTAATTTCCTTACGTGTATGCAATATTATTAAAAATAAAGTAAATGGATTATTTATGGCGAATAAAAGAATTTAAAACGCAATTTTCTTTACACGTATATAATTTCTTTCTAATACTCCATTGCACGAAACGCGCCCAGTTGTGATACGTTGTACACTTTCCTAACTTGTTTAATAGTACTCTCCTGCTTCTGTATAACGACTTTTATGTTTCCTCGTTAAAAAATATTCTACCAATAAATGTAACTGTTCTTTATTGAATGACTTTTTCAATATGTTTATCATAAAATAATCCTTCAAGATCCATTACCTTCCGAATCAAGTTATTATTCTGGTCCATCTCGTTATCTCAGTTGCAGCTTATCTCTCTTCCCTTTCTCCTTCGCAATCCCGTTTATTGCACCTTTTTTTAGGTCTTTCAAATCATGTCATCGATTACTCCCGCTCTTTCTTCTCTCTTCCTTCCTCCGCATCCTCGTTTTCTCCTTCGGCGGACTCTTCGTGACCGTGGGTCACTCCCGTCGGAGACGACGACCCTCTTCAGCGGACTACGGTCCCAACCAGACTTCTTTTTTTAACTCGGCCCTGAGGTTTTTCCGTCTTTCTCTCTCTCTCTCTCTGTCTCATCTTTTTTCTTTTCTCAGCCTCTCCTCGGCAGTGCCACTCCGCTGACTTTCCTCGGAGACAATGATTTGGGGTGGGAAGACGTGAAGAAAGAGTGGGAGCTAGGGAGGGGGAGGGAAAGAGATTCTTTGGAATTACTGGAAACGAAAGTGAAATGTTTTTGCTCTTCTCGCCCTCTGAATAATTCCTATAGCCAAAAACGTTAACGTTTTTGAAACGTTATATTTATTATAGCTTTGAATTGTCCAGCATTGGAGTTATAGTGTTTTTCTTTTCTCCCGGTTGCTTCATGTTTTGGAGGGAAAAAGTAATAAGTAGAAAATTTTGAGCTACGGTTTATTTTTAATATTTCCAATTAATGTTAGGAGGTTGTTTTTATTTTTAACTCTTGCGGGAGATGGGATTTTTTTACATATTGTATCGAAACGCATTAAATGGATGGGTGAAAATGAACTCGTAAATAAAAATGAAATGATAACTGAGTTACATGATGAAAAAACTGTTTAATCAGAATTCACACTTATTTTAATAGAGACATAAAGAATCAAAAAAGTATAAATGAAAAAGGTAAGCACTCTATAAGAGGGTGGTAGCCCAAAACCTTTTATATGTTTCGTTCAGTAATGTTGAGATGATTCAAATCTCGCGGTTCCAATACGCAGGTTGTATATTGTTTCCCGGACTACTTCCGGTTTTTTTTGGTTTCCCTTACTTACGTAGTAGTTTTCGTCATACCAGTCTTCCTGTCGCCATCGCTGGGATAGCACGTTTTTCCTTGTCAATCTGTATCGAAGTGAATCCTGTCCATCAGTTAATACTCGACTTATATTATAATATAATAAACTGAATTCTCATTATCTGTGTCAAGTTTATTTAAACCTTCTTAACAGGTTATGGGCCCAGATACGTTTAAAAAGGATCGCGAGTGAAAAAGTGTTTGAAGTTGAGATAGTGCCACGAGGTGATGAAAATGTCCGTCACGAATGTGAATTCTGCCCGCATTGAGATGCTGTCAAAAGTGAATTATGACACGTGGAGGATGCAAGTAGAAGCGTTATTGATAAAAAATGACGCGTGAGGATATGTGAGTGGCGAATCTCCGTTGCCACCGGAGGCGACCGGCGATGGTGCGTCGGCGGCGGATGCCCGACGACAGGCGTGGTTTGTTGCTGACAAGAAGGCCAGATCCGATTTAATATTGTCCATTAGTCCATCAGAGCTTAAACAGATTCGTGGCTGCGAGACATCCCGCGAGGTGTGGCTCAAGCTCGAATCTATCTACGCGTCGAAGGGACCTGCGAGGAAGGCGACACTCTTAAAACAGTTGACGCTGCAACGCATGCAGGAGGGCGACGACGTGAGAGACCACATGACAAAATTCTTTGATGCTGTGGACAAGCTGGCAGCCATGGATGTAGAGGTGAACGCAGACCTTCTTGCAATTATGCTCTTGTATAGTCTTCCAGGGAGCTATGAAAATTTTAGGTGTGCGATGGAATCGCGAGACAAACTCCCCACCCCAGAAGAACTCAAAGTGAAGATTCTGGAAGAGAGCGATGCGAGGAAGCAAGCAAGTGCCCTCGATAGCGCTGGGACGATGTCAGCGAGTCGGCAAAGATGGAGGCCTACGAGATCGAGGCAGGAAAATTCAAATTCCGATGCTATCGTTGTCATAAGACCGGACATAAAGCGGTGGAATGCAGCGAAAGGAAGAGTGGCGAGAAGTCGCAATCGCAAGGGAAGGCCAAGTTCGTCGAAAACAGCGCGGATGACACTTATTCCGCGTATGGCGCGCAGGTATCCAATGCTGAAGAAGCGAGTGACGATGTGAGACGCAACTCTGCGAATCATGCATGCATTTTGGACAGCGGGTGTACTTCTCACTTGTGTGGCGATAGGGAGTGCTTCGAGTGGATTAATTCGTTGGCTCAGGGCTAACTGAACCTTGCTAACACGTCATCAACAAACGTGAAGGGAAAGGGAGCTGTGAGAATCTCTGCAGTCAACGAGAGAAGTCGAAGGTTAGTTGAGTTCCGAGATACTCTGTATGTGCCCGATCTAAGGACTAACCTAGTTTCAGTGGCAAAAATCAAAGTCGTGACGTTCCGAGACAAAGTTGCTGTTGTTACCAACCAGGACGGAGAGGTCACATTGACGGCTGACCGGAAAGGTGATTTATATTATGTCCGAGAAGAGGCTAATGGTGCTAATGTGGCGACGTCGCAGCAACGGTCAGAGATGCTGAAATGGCATGAACGTTTGGGTCATCTTAACACCAAGGACGTGATGAAGGTGATACGGGTTGGTGCGGTGGACGGAGTCAATGTCGGAAGTAACGATGATATTTCCCGGTGCGAGATATGTCTACAAGGAAAAATGACCTCCACACCATTTCCAAAGGGAAGGAAGCCCTGCTCAGAAAAGCTGAAGATCGTGTTTTCGGACGTTGTGGGACCGATACGGAAGGAGTCTTCAGGAGGGGCTAGATTCTTTGTGACCTTCATTGACGATAGTACAAGGTGGTGTGAGGTGTACCTTCGTAAGCAAAAGAGCGGTGTTCTTGACGCGTTTAAAGTCTACAAAAACTACGTCGAGAAGCAGACTGGAAGACGTATCAAATGTTTGCAGTCCGATAATGGACGTGACTATTGTAATGCAGAGTTTGATAATTTCCTCAGGCAGGAAGGCATCGAGAGAAGGCTCACTGTTGCGCATACATCACAACAAAATGGTGTAGCAGAGCGCATGAATCGAACGCTTCTCGAGATGGCCAGGTGCATGGTGTTGCAGTCGGGATTACCGAGTTCGTTCTGGTCAGAAGCAGTGACGACGGCGTGCTACATCAGAAATCGTTGTCCAATAAGTAGTCTTGGGGGTAAGATTCCCTACGAGAAGTGGACTGGGGAGACACCGAAGCTGGACCACCGCAGGACATTTGGGTCAAAGGTGTTCGTCCTCGACAAGGTCCCTAACAAGGACAAGTTTGCAAACCGTTCCAGAGAGGGTACGTTCGTCGGACATCCACGAGAGTCAAAAGGATATCGAGTCTGGATTCCATCAGAGAGGAAGATCGTGGTCGCTCGAAAATGCTGATGACGACAAGAAGGGCGAGGACATTGCAGAGCCAGTAGTCGAGCACCAACATTCCTCAGATAAGGATCCAGAGCAGGATGACGATCCTAGATAT
The DNA here is from genome assembly GCA_036926305.1 of Uropetala carovei. Lineage (NCBI taxonomy): Eukaryota > Metazoa > Arthropoda > Insecta > Odonata > Petaluridae > Uropetala > Uropetala carovei. Next base: position 5,282 of record JAXCHB010000361.1, read on the forward strand.
GTGGAGATTGACATCAATTTGAATGCTGATTTTGTGCCGGGGGAGGCGCAGCCCGATCCACAACCTGGATCGAATGTGACCCGAAGAGGACGAGGCAGGCCGACACCCGTTCGGACCGGGAGACGTGGACTGCCCAGAAAGCAGTACACGTCAGTGGAGGACAGCGAGCCTGAAGAACTGGAAGTTCCTGATGAGATTTCAAACGGACTGGACGATGAGGGATTCGCTGGAGTGGCTGAGGTCTCGATCAACGAGGCGAAGTCTAGCGACGTCTGGGATGAATGGAAGGACCCGGAGCTGGCGGTGCTGGTGGTTTCGGAGGTAGACCAGCAGGAGACGCCGGTGGTTTCGGAGGACGACCGGCAGGTGGCAGCCAAGGAGGCTTTGGAAGCAGCCAAGGTGGCGTTATATCTTTGCAGCCTTCTCAAGGAGCTGGGGCTCCGTTCCATGGCCGACATCATGATTCACATCGACAATCAGGGGGCACAGCATCTGGCGAATGATCCAGTTTTCCATTCACGCACGAAGCATATTGATATTAGATATCATTTCATTCGTGAGGCGACAAGTTCGGGTGAAATTAAACTGAAGTATTTGTCAACTGATCATATGATTCCAGATGTTCTAACCAAAGATTTACCTAGTCAAAAACATGTAATGTGTATCTCTGATCTAGGAATTCAACCGGTGAATCGTAAGGGTGAAAACCGCGCGTCTTGAGGGGGGTGTTAAGATGATTCAAATCTCGCGGTTCCAATACGCGGGTTGTATATTGTTTCCCGGACTACTTCCGGTTTTTTTTGTTTCCCTTACTTACGTAGTAGTTTTCGTCATACTAGTCTTCCTGTCGCCATCGCTGTGATAGCACGTTTTTCCTTGTCAATCTATATCGAAGTGAATCCTGTCCATCAGTTAATACTCGACTTATATTATAATATAATAAACTGAATTCTCATTATCTGTGTCAAGTTTATTTAAACGTCATGTCAGCACAAATAATGTATGATCATCGTCATAGGTAGTCTACTATTAGACAGATCTGCGATTATTCGTCGTTAAACCTGGTTCTCCATATACTCCTGTTTTCTGCAGTCTTCTTCATGTCTTGATAGCTCTCTTTCCCTTTCAAGTCGTCTACCATCTGAAACTTTTCCCTGCCTCTTTCTCTATTTCCTTCTAGCACTTCTTTAATCATGCTCACTCTCTCCTCAGGTAATGACCAATCCAGTTCGCCTTCCTCTTTCGCTCTTTCTTGGTGCATCCTCATTTTCATCCTATCTGTCCATTTTATCTTCAGATGATAGTAATAATAATAAATATATAGAAGATAATATTCAAAACACCCATATAAAGCATCGAATACTGTCATCGCAAGATGGAGGACTAACATAAAAAAAAATATCTGTACAGATAAATTCTCACACGTTCTTCTTTTTCGAATATATTCACGAAGTTTTCTATTGATTCATTGATAGTTATTCTTGGTTATCTTACCTATCAACGAATTCAGGATGCATATGATGTAAACAGAATTTTAGATTTAAGCAGTCATCGATCGGCCCCACGAATGCAACGGTATTGTTTAATTGGACTTTCAAAGGGAAAAAAGTATTTACAAACAGAAAACGCCACCTCATCTATTCCGTTGTCAATTTAACTTTATGACGTAAACAAACCGAGTGCTCGAAAATCATCGAGTGATCGATTATCAGGGGGAGAGAGGCAGATGCGATAATTCCACGAAGAAATATTACTCAATGTGTATCCGTAGATGATGGTAAATCATTGCAACGTAGGTCATTTTGTTACGTTAATAATCAAAGAGATTTATATTTGATACTTCATACTTTAAATGACAAATTATACTTTAAACTAACGAATGAATAAATAAAGGTGCTTCAGAATTAAAATTATATTTAATTTTATAGTGAATCGATGTTATATTATAGCATATTTGAACTAACTTTTAAGTAGTATTAATGTTTAATTGATCGACTGATCCATAAAATATCTCTGAATAATGTCTTATTATGCAGCAATTGAAGGGCTCCCCGGAAAAACGTTGCAAGCGACAATTTTTTCAAAAGTGATGTTTTAACGCAAAAACGTTGCAAATGCTCTCTTTTATCATGTGGCACACTCTACTGGGATAAAAATGAACTAATTATTTAGGCCTAAAACATAGGTGTAATTCATAAAAAATGAATTTCTAACAAAATATAAAGTAAAAGATGTTTTTACCATTCCCTGTAAAATTTGTAAAATGGCGCTTGCAACGTTTTTCCGGGGAGCCCTTGAATTATTATAAATGGGATTGAATTAATCTTTGATAAATTGAATATTTCACAAATAATGAACTCTGCTTCTAAAACTTCGTCGTAAAATCTGATGAATGTAACGAATAATAAAACCAATTTGAAATGCCATTGACCGCTAGACCATGAAGTCTTATATTTTTATTTCACTTCTGTGCGTGAAAGATAAATCCTTTATCTTCAGAATTTAATATTTGAGAAGGAAAGAAAGGTTGAGGAATATACACTGGCGAATAATGTGCTTTTCTAACTCTTCCGTTCCTAGCAATCCCTCTCAATCAACTCCTCTAGCGACCCTCTGCTCTTAGCTGAATACTCACGGCCCACTCTCATTCCTCCAGCGAGATAACAAAAATTTCCCATTTTAGGAGAATCTGCCGGTGCTTCTCTCGACTGTAGAGAAATTTGGAAAACAAGCAGTCTCTGTGTGACTCATCATTAGGCGGTATACCTCCGTACTATGGATCTAGGACAATTCACCGACCACAATTCACCGAAGGAAAATTCACCGACCACAATTCACCGACGGAAAATTCACCGAAACCACAATTCACCGAATCACAATTCACCGAATCACAATTCACCGAAAGGTAAATTCACCGACCCACAATTGATCGAATGTAGTATTCACCGAAATTTCCAATTCACCTTATGAAGACGGGGAAGAGCGGAAGTAATATAAGCGGAATGTTGGCAACAATGACACGTAGCAATAAACCATTAACGTTTAAGGAGGAATGGGTATGGGGAAGATAGAAGGAAGATGGAATAGTATGACAAAATGAAATAATGGCATCATGGATATCCTTCCATTACAAATAACTCGTACATGAATAATAAATAAACAAATTAAACTCACGGGAGTAGGGGGAGAAGAAGGGGAAGGTTAAACATTAAAGAAAGTAATACTGGCACAATGGGTGTCATTCGATTGCAAATAAATCGTAGATGAATAATAAACAATAACTCAACAAATTACGCAACCAAGGGTTATGGAAGGGGGAGGGAAGGGGGAAGGTTGAACATTTAAAAACAGAATACGAGCACCATGGGTGTCATTCGATTCCGAATAAATCGTAGATGAATAATAAACAATAAATAAAAAAATTACGCAACCAAGGCTTATGGTAGGGGGAGGGAAGGGGGAAGGTTAAAATCCAAAAACAGAATACTAGCACCATGGGTGTCATTCGATTGCAAATAACTCGTATGTGAACAATAAACAATAAATAAACAAATTACTCACTCAACGCTTATGGTAGGGGGAGGGAAGGGGGACGGTTAAACATTCAAAAACCGAATACTAGCACCATGGGTGTCATTCGATTACAAATAACTCGCAGATGAATAATAAACAATAAATAAACAAATTATGCACTCAACGCTTATGGTAGGTGGAGGGAAGGGGAAGGTTAAACATTTAAAAACAGAATACGAGCACCATGGGTGTCTTTCGATTGCAAAGAACTCGTACATGAATAATTAACAATAAATAAACAAATTACGCACTCAAAGTTTATGGTATGGGGAGGAAAGAGGGACAGTTCAACATTTAAAAACGGAATACTAGCACCATGGGTGTAATTCGATTGCAAATAACTCGCAGATGAATAATTAACAATATATAAACAAATTACGCACTCAACGCTTAAGGTAGGGGGAGGGAAAGGGGAAGGTTAAACATTCAAAAACAGAATACTAGCACCATGGGTGTCATTCGACTGTAAATAACTCGTATGTGAATAATAAAAAATAAATAAACAAATTACGCACTCAAAGCTTATGGTATGGGGAGGAAAGGGGGAAGGTTCAACATTTAAAAACAGAATACTAGCACCATGGGTGTCATTCGATTGCAAATAACTCGCATGTGAACAATAAACAATAAATAAACAAATTACGCACTCAACGCTTATGGTAGGGGAAGGTTAAACATTCAAAAACAGAATACTAGCACCATGGGTGTCATTCGACTGTAAATAACTCGTATGTGAATAATAAACAATAAATAAACAAATTACGCACTCAAAACTTATGGTATGGGGAGGAAAGGGGGAAGGTTAAACATTTAAAAACAGAATACTAGCACCATGGGTGTCATTCGATTACAAATAACTCGCAGATGAATAATTAACAATAAATAAACAAATTACGCACTCAACGCTTATGGAGGGGGGAGGGAAGGGGGAAAGTTGAAAATTTAAAAACAGAATACGAGCACCATGGGTGTCATTCGATTGCGAATAGCTCGTAGATGAATAATAAACATTAAATGAGTAAATTACGCAACCAAGACTTATGGTAGGGGGAGGGAAGGGGGAAGGTTAAATATTCGGAAACGGAATACTAGCACCATGGGTGTCATTCGACTGTATATAACTCGTATGTGAGTAATAAACAATAAATAAACAAATTACGCACTCAAAGCTTATGGTATGGGGAGGAAAGTGGGAAGGTTAATCATTTAAAAACAGAATACTAACACCGTGGGTGTCATTCGATTTCAAATAACCCGTAGGTGAAAAAGAAATAATAAATAAACAAATAACGTTCTCAACGCTTATGGGAGGGGAGGAGAGGGGGGAGGTCAAACAATAAAAATCGTAATAATGTCACCATGGGTGTTATTCGATTGCGAATAACTCGTAGATGAATAATCTATATATATATATATATATATAATGTTTGTATGTAATTTTAAAGCGCAATAACTACGTTACGTAGAAACAAGTGTAAGGTAACATTTTAATCGGATGAACGAATACGTGTGTGTAGTAAGGTCTTTATTTCGATTTGATTGGAATGCCGAATTAAAAGACAATAATTTATTTTTTCATTCGAATTACAAAGGGACTAGTGCAGCTTTTTTTCACTTGAATGTTAAATTTACTTAGAAATATGGTACGAACCTGAGACTTGAATAATTCTATGAAGAATAGAAAAATGTTTATTTTTATCGGAGGCATAATTCGAATTCTTATCAAATTAGCATAGAAATGCAATTAGAATCAATAAAATACGTGATTTTATCAGTTTTATTAGAATACCCATTATAAGCTACCATGACAACTCCCTTTGTCACCGAAAGTGACAGTCCAAAGCATTTATATTGAAAATGTTTTAGCGTAATGTCGTTTTTCAATTTCTCGGTGCCAGATTACATTGTGGCGTACAGTTCTCCAAAGCAAGATATTTTTAAAACTACGTAAATAACTTAAATATTTGGACGTAGATTTTCCACAGATTGTGATAGGATAAACAGCTTCATTGTTTCCTAAATATTGTTGATGTAGACAATTTTCTTGTTACAGAACTCGTGGATGAGAGAATCGAGCTAATGGTCTGAGGGTAATATTCACTCTTTTTCTTAAACGTTCCCTATTTCCTTTTTTGTCTTTCATTAAATTTAATCATTTCGTAAGTTCCTTTAGTGATTTATTTTTTGATGATTATTGTGTTCTTGCTGATTTTACTTAGTTTTCGTTTTTAAGAAATCGTCGTTCTGTTGTAGTGCTGGCTTTTCTTATCACGCCTCCTGCTTACCTTCAAAATTTAAGGGTCGCGTCTTTTTTTAGCACACGAATGCACTTTTTAACTTTTGATCCATTGACTAGCGAGAGTGGACCAATTTTACAAGGTCTTTCCCGATACCTTTCCTAGAAATAAGACCGTTCTTATCGTTGGCCACTGACTCGAAGCAGGCATTTTGAGACCCTTTCGTCTTTGGACCTTCCCCTGCTTGTCAAAACGCTAACATAAGTGGTAGGGACTGCCACGGAATTCAGAGATATCCTAACTGCCTTCCGAAGGCTCTGTCATTGGCGCTTCTGTATTAAGTTTCTTGAGCCACGTGGTTGACGACAGCCTTCCTCCACCTTCTCCCCTACCCCCTTCTCGCCTACCCCCTTCTCCCCTACCCCCTTCTACCCTACCCCCTTCTCCCCTACCCCCTTCTACCCTACCCCCTTCTCCCCTACCCCCTTCTCCTCTACCCCCTTTTTCCACTATCCCTTTCGAATTTGGGCTAACGTTTCCCATGTTATACATTGGTTACTGAAAAATGAACAAGACGTAGATATGTGTAATTAAAGGTTTCCATGTTGAGAAATAACTTAAGAAAATATGGTGGCGTATTTTTGGGTACTAAATTTACTTAATTATATAGTGCCGTTATGATAAATCGATGCTCAACCATCGAAATAGATCTGATGACATCGAGCGTAGGATTTTATGGGTGATCAGATTCGCCAATTGAAATTTGAATGAATCTTCGGATTATGCCATATAATACGAAAAATATACATTTAGCAGATATCCGTTGTCGGAGGGGCGGGTATATGCGGTCCGTGTTGATTCCTCATATGTAGAAACCGGGCGGTGATGTCGGCATCGCAAGTCTCTCGGTCACGTTCGTTCTAAGAAGGCGTTATTTCTGGAAATTTCCACAAAAACGGGCCCTATTGCTGCGGTGGTGGAAGTAAAAAAAGGGACATTGAAAGGATTGCCGTGAGGTGGTCTAATACAGCGTTTCGTAATTGGTGGGCCGCAATAAGTTTGAGGTGGACCGCGAATGATTTATAAACATTTAATATTGGTTAACAATGCTTTTGAAAACTGGCAAAATTTTAGCGGAAACTTATTGTTATGTGAAAATCAAACAATGAATTATAAATGAAAATTTTAATAAATTTTGTATTTTTTATTTAACCGACTACTTTTATTCGGTTAACTTTTTTCTTAAACACCATATAATTGCTTTTATTTTTGCGATTTATTATGAACGTACGTACAATAAATTGGGAACTTTTCGGCGTTATTTATTTACTGGAACGAGCGAATGCTTATTTTGTCTATGATGACCGTTATAATCGCAAACATTATATGTCTTCAAAAAGGTTATGTTGTTGCGTTCAATCGCCGCACGATGAGCCATAGAGAATGAGCCAATTTTACATGGTCCTATAATAGCGGCTATTATGTAATGCATTATCGGTCCGTTTCAACTTGAATGTGACCTTCAGGTGCTCGCTTATTTGTGTGTCTGCTGGGTATAGCTTAAACGCGAGGAGAAGAAAGGGTCTCCGAATTCAGTGGAAAAATGCGCTCGTATCTTTCTACATTCCGAAGGTCGGTTTACGTTTCTCTAAAACAGGGCTGCACAACTCAGAAGTTGACGCGGGCCAAAATCGACCATGATTGTACCTAAGCGGATCTCACTTTGAAAATGTTGTCCATAATTAGAACTTAAATACACTGTCGTCGATTTATTAAGTACCATAACAAATTTTACATGCAACTTTTATGTTTAAAAAATGTGGCAAACAAATATAATTTACTTACAATTTTTTAATTGATTTTTACATAAAAGGAATTAGCCAGATGAGTTACTCCCAGCTTCAATCGGGCAAAACGAAAGGTGTCGGCGGGCCACATTTGGCCCGCGGGCCGTATGTTGTGCATCCCTGCTCTAAATGTTTAGGTTTGGTTCTGTTCATAACTGAGGCACTTGCTAAAACGCAAGGAAAATAACACTCTATGAAAAGTATAGTGATATGAAAAGCCGGCCTTCTCGCTTTATGATTAACTTTATGGAAGTTGGTAATAAAAGCGATTTTCTCAATAGGACCGTAGTATACTTTTTATCTGTACGTAATTGTGCATTGTAATGTTAATTCTCCTTCGATATGAAGTAATGTTCAAGGGGACGTTGTGGGCATTAATTAACCCTTAACTGGGCGTGTAAAAAAAATTCACGTAACGTCGCGCGGAGTACTGAGTGCGCCATTGTATTATTTTGTAAAACGCGGCTGTAAACAGTAGTAATAACGACAAATTCATTCTAATTTTTGTTTTTCCAGTCTTGTAATGTATGTATTGACTTTTAATTCTTATTGTTAAAATTATTGTTAGTATTTTCTACATTATATACGATCGAAATTTTTGATATATATAGGACAATGGCATTAAAATTTTTTTACTATAAAATGTTAAAATAAGCGCAATTTTAGGCCAAAGGTTTTAACAATAGAATAAATAATTCTAAAAATAGCGTTATTGAACAACATGTTCGACATCTCAGGCAATGTCGATAGGTTAAATAAAAGAACAATGTATGTGAAGCAAAATTTAGAAATTGCCAGTATTTTTAAATGCGTAGGCGCGCTCTGTACGCCAGTGCGTGCGTTTAGTGAATCTCTTGCTGAAGAATACGTTTGAGAAAGGCTTTTCCGTCGGAAATCTTCCATAATTGTTCTCTTCAGTAGAATCTTACTGTATGTATTGGTCAGTTTTTCATTCTTCTAATTTCGCACTCTTCTGTTTGGTATAAATCTCCCGTAATTATTATGTAATTAAGCCGTTTAGCGAAGATAATTTTAGGACAGTTATTGTCACATTGTGAGGTTAGGTTTACAATAAGAGAGAGAGAGAAATTAGAGGTAAGCTTATTAATCTCTTTTTTTGTAAGTTATTATAATTTAACGATGGTTACGCGCTCATAGTCATTTCACATTGCACTCATCAAAATTTTAGTAGTGTACCTATTGTATCACTCTTTACGCTATATAGGGACTTTCAGCTGGAATTAGTGTCAGATACGTAAGATGATCGTATATGACCAGGAAAAGAAAAAATTTCCACAAGATTCTACGGTTCATTTTCAGGAACGTTTTCTCTTTAATATGTACCATTATTGGAGCGAGTGCAGGATAATAATTATTCCCATTATAAAGTGGGTCAGGGGCGAGATAAGATTTTGAGACTCAAATCACCGTAAGAGAAATAGAAGGAAGTGAAGTTTTATTTTTGCTAAGAGAACTTCAATCCGTTTTTAGGCGCGTTTCGCTTCCAGCGTGAATCACGTAAGCCAAACGGGCACCGCTACTGGTGACAAAAAATGAACTTTGCGCCATACCTCGTAAAGAGTCATATCAAAATATTTTTCAAATAAAACTTGTAGAACTAGTAAATTAGTGTATTTCTTTTCTTACGCATTTTTATCGTAGGAGTAGCCGTTATCAAGAAAATTTAACAAGAATGTCTTAATTCGGATTGAACTTTATTTTCTTGCATGTTTACTTCATCTTTGTTGCTAACATAATCTCACAAACAAACGTTTAATTTCCTTACGTGTGCATGCAATATTTTTAAATAGGAAGAAAATGGATTATTCATGGTGAAGAAAAAACTTTAAAACGCTATTTCCCTTACATACGTATTTCTTTCCAATACTCCATTGCAGGAAACGCGGCCGTTTGTGATACTCGTTAAAATACCATAGAAATTAGTTGGAAAATTTTCGCGTTTTGTATTATTGAGAAATTGTGACAGCCATGTCAACCAGCATCGTCGTCGCACTTCCGCATGATTTTATGTGGGGAATATTCGTCGTAATTCGATTGGATTCATGACTTATTTTAATTTAATACTTAAATGCTCACCCGTGTTTTGTGCCCGCAATTGCAAAGTTAGATAGCAAGACTACTTGACGAGAGTATTATATCAGTTAATGATATAATACATTTCATACTCTAATGATGCTACTTAAACTTTACCGTGGAATCCGCATACGTATCATAAAACCTTACTGGAATGACGCATCCAAAGTAAGAGAAATTGAGGAATCTCGTAGGAGAATTGCGGTGTATAGCATCGTAGAACGCCGTAAATTAATTTTCTCGTTCGAATTTTATCATTATCTGGATAGGAGCATGCTGGACCACCTGCCTTAACAAATTCCTCTCAAATCGCCTGTAATCGCCCCGAAGGCATGAAATAATCTCACGAAGAGATCCGTATAGCTTTAGGAATCGCGATTGATTTTCATAGTTTTTTTCTTGGATAGTAATATTGAAAAGAAAAACATTCATATGAAATCCTTAGGGATTACAAGATTCCTTCCTACGCGATCAGATCGCCGTTATTCTTCTTCCTCTGTTAAATGTTACTTTAAATAGGTTCTTGGTTGTACTGTAAAACGCTGAAGTAATTGGACAATTAATAACAAGTTAGGAAAGTGTACAACGTATCACAGATGGGCGCATTTCGTGCGATGGAGTATTAGAAAGAAATTATGGAACAGGTCTGTTATTAGTCGTCCACGACAAAAATACATCGTCCCTATTAGAAACGTGTTCTTATTCAATGTTATATCCCCTTGACTGTTGCGCCGAAAATTGAGAGGATATATTTCTCATATAATTCTTTACTCTTTTTAACACGGAAAATGACATTTCCGCAGATGCATTCGCGATCGGCATTGACAAAAATATTTTTAAACTTATGTAAACATTTGGGAAGGCTGAAATTAGCCCTCCCTGAATTGCTATATACATTTCCATCGGTGTACTTAATTTCTCAATCACTGCAAAATGAAGAAATTGGGCTACTTCATCTCTAAACAAAATTTCATCAATGTCATCTTTATAATTATGAATTAAATTTACAATACAATTGTCATAATCATTCGGTGATGTATCGCGTAAATTTAAATGTATAAATATTGCGAATTGCTGTAAGACGTCTTCGTACACCTGAATGCGTCCTTTAATTTCTGATAGTAGACTCGCATATTACATTAAGGCAACTCACAATAACTAATTTTTTGCCAGTTAATATTGCTACGTTATCCCTGTTTTCGCCGAACTGTAGTTTCATTTTTTGGGTTCTTCCTTTATCAGATTTGTATTCTTTATTACCTGGCAATGATTGTAGTTCTGTTTCCATACTTTCAAACGCGTTACTGTTTCGAACTTACAAAAATAAATGAGGACAATGATTTAAGAAGATTTACACCTTCTTGTAGATTGCAATTTTTACTTTTCAGATTTTTATTAGTAGCGTTTATTCGTTGTAGAAGTGTATTCCATAAAATCAACAAAAGTGCTCTTTCATAATCTTCAAAACAGTTGTATAGTTTTTTGCTTCTAATTTCGTTAGGTTTTTCATTTGGTTCATTAGAAAGTTCAGATAATTTGTTTGCGCGCACATTCTTTCCTCGCTCTTTATTTTTCATCTTCTTTCCCCGCACTTTTTTTTCCTTGTTCTTTTTTTATCGCGCATTCTTATTTTTCACGATTCACGCGCATTCTATTTTTTCTCGCCCTTTCGTATTTTTTCACGCCCATTCGTGTTCTTTCAGGCCCATTCTTTTTTTCACGCGCATTTTTCATTTTATCACTCGAAAATAATATTTTCCCCTCGATTTGTTACTTTTTATCACTCATATTATTTTCTTTATCGCTCATAATTTTTTCTTTCCAATCATCTTTTCGTTTCGAAATTTATCTTACCCAGTCGTTTTACTCGCACACAAGTTTTGCGCAGGTTTTTTCATGATTAATAATTCTATTTTTTCCATTTTTATGTCTTTAATAAGTTAAACCCGAAAGACTATTATTTTAATGGTCTTTCGGGTTTAACTCATTAAAGACATAAAAATGGAAAAAATAGAATTTTTTTAAAGACGGCAAAAGTAAAATCGAACTTGAAAAAAAATGCGTGCCCGGCCGTCCCGGGGTCGACAATCCAGGAGTAATGGGCAAAGTGACAGCCACCAGTACAGTAAGCGGGCCCGAACCCAATCGTTGACACTGCGCTACTGGGAAAAAGTCTCCGTAATAGGAGCGGCTATTAAGGAAAGCCTTTTTCCAGAACTCGCAAGAGTCGCGGACAGGATTCGAACCCGCTTACGTAGAGTACTAGTAGACTGTCACACGCACCACTACTCCAACATGTCGACATGGAAAAGTCGTGCAAAAGTTGGCCTGGCTCTTCCGAACCGAGGCCAGCGAGAGGGGGGAAGGTCGTGAGCAAGCGGGGAGGGTGGGATAGAAAGAGGGGTAAGGTAGAACACTTTCGTCGGAGCTCCAGTCATAGCGAGTGTTGTATGCAGGGTCTTGGCTCTTTCATAGCAGGATGGGGACCGTCTGAGGAGCCAATAGAAAATTCCACATTTGACGTCACGTGGTTCGTTGTCGTCGCGGGTTTGTTGATTCAAATCAGTTGAAGCGGTTTTAACTGTTGTAGGAGGTATAGCGTTGTGTAACGTGTTAAAACTAATTTTTAAAGTGAGTTGGAGTATTGGTCAGAGGTGAAGATATGGGTGGCTCGAAGTGCCGTGTCCCCAATTGCCGCGAAAAGTTGGTTACTGTAGTTAGGTAAGTTTTTTGACAAAAATCAATCATTCTTTTCACGAAATGTATTTTACGAAAACCTCTTATATGTACGTATTTTTTCGAAATTTTCATTTAGCAAGTCTAATTTTGGAATGAACGCTAATAATCTTGTGTTTCTGATAAATTACGTTAAAATATAATGAATTATACGATGTCATTGTCTCAAAAGTATTCGTATACGTTGTTTTGATTGCTGTCCGACATATTCGTTATAGTATACAATGTATAATGATCTTCTATAAAATTTACAACAATGTATGAAAGTAAAACATGGGAAAGAACTTCAGTAATCGTGTTTCTGATAAATTTCGTCTAAAAGTATTCGTTTACATTGTTTCGTGTGTTGTCCGACATTATCGTTACAAACGAAAGTAAGTTTAACATTTTTGGATTCGATGTCAGGGTTATAGTGTGGAGTAAATGAAATAATGAGTGAAATGTTTGAAATTTTCGCTTCACAGTAATGGCTGGGAGTTGTATGTCAGCGAATGGAGTTTAATATTTACAATATATTTAATAGACATTAAAGTTTGTAGATATTTTAAAATAGATTTGGTAAGAGAGTGCTATAAAAGTGTGTTTTGCTGATACATTTAAATTTTATGAATAATAAACATTAAATGAGTAAATTACGCAACCAAGACTTATGGTAGGGGGAGGGAAGGGGGAAGGTTAAATATTCAAAAACAGAATACTAGCACCATGGGTGTCATTCGACTGTATATAACTCGTATGTGAGTAATAAACAATAAATAAACAAATTACGCACTCAAAGCTTATGGTATGGGGAGGAAAGGGGGAAGATTAATCATTTAAAAACAGAATACTAACACCGTGGGTGTCATTCGATTTCAAATAACCCGTAGGTGAAAAAGAAATAATAAATAAACAAATTACGTTCTCAACGCTTATGGGAGGGGAGGAGAGGGGGGAGGTCAAACAATAAAAATCGTAATAATGTCACCATGGGTGTTATTCGATTGCGAATAACTCGTAGATGAATAATCTATATATATATATATATAATGTTTGTATGTAATTTTAAAGCGCAATAACTACGTTACGTAGAAACAAGTGTAAGGTAACATTTTAATCGGATGAACGAATACGTGTGTGTAGTAAGGTTTTTATTTCGATTTGATTGGAATGCCGAATTAAAAGACTATAATTTATTTTTTCATTCGAATTACAAAGGGACTAGTGCAGCTTTTTTTCACTTGAATTTTAAATTTACTTAGAAATATGGTACGAACCTGAGACTTGAATAATTCTATGAAGAATAGAAAAATGTTTATTTTTATCGGAGGCATAATTCGAATTCTTATCAAATTAGCATAGAAATGCAATTAGAATCAATAAAATACGTGATTTTATCAGTTTTATTAGAATACCCATTATAATCTACCATGACAACTCCCTTTGTCGCCGAAAGTGACAGTCCAAAGCATTTATATTGAAAATGTTTTAGCGTAATGTCGTTTTTCAATTTCTCTGTGCCAGATTACATTGTGGCGTACAGTTCTCCAAAGCAAGATATTTTTAAAACTACGTAAATAACTTAAATATTTGGACGTAGATTTTCCACAGATTGTGATAGGATAAACAGTTTCATTGTTTCCTAAATATTGTTGATGTAGACAATTTTCTTGTTACAGAACTCGTGGATGAGAGAATCGAGCTAATGGTCTGAGGGTAATATTCACTCTTTTTCTTAAACGTTCCCTATTTCCTTTTTTGTCTTTCATTAAATTTAATCATTTCGTAAGTTCCTTTAGTGATTTATTTTTTGATGATTATTGTGTTCTTGCTGATTTTACTTAGTTTTCGTTTTTAAGAAATCGTCACAAAACTTCGCATAGGTATATAATTTTACCGTGCAGGTAACATAGGTTATAATGATGGCGATAAGAATTGCGAAGAAAGAAACACAAAGTGTGGCATAGAGTTCTCCAAAGCGAACTGTTTTTAAAACTACGTAAGTAACTTAAGTAATCATGAAGTTTAGTCACTTTTATTATTCGAGGATTTCCAAACTAATTAAGTTTAGTCACTTTTATTACAAAGGGTTTCCAAGCTCAAGTTCAGTCACTTTTATTATGTAAATTGATATGTATACTTCAAACAACAATCAGTTCATGTTGCTATAAATAATATATTTCGGTACTGGTCGGTTATCCTCCTGCATATTACATTCCATAATGAAGACACTAAAATACACGATGACCAAAATGTTTTATTTATGGAAAATTTTAGACAACATTAACAGAAACTGATTGGCCGGTCTTGACATTTACAAACCCAATCACCGGATAACGAGGAGGGATACTTTGGTTCCGGGTAGCGCCCGGAGACGACTACCCATTAATACAAAGCGAGCCGAAGGCTCGTCAATATATCCTTTCTATGTTATATTCTCTTCACTGTTGCGCCGCAAATGGAACCAATGTAATTTATTTGTCGAAACGCATTTCGTGATTCAGATCTTTTCAATAGCTTTTTACTTTGTGTTATTGAGATCTAGGAAAATTCACCGACCACAATTCAATTTTCCGTAAGCCATGTTATTGAGGAGTATGTTTTGTGATTCACTTGAATTTTTATTAAACATGAAAGTAATAAATGTTTTAAAAATTGAATTAGGGATTTCTTGAGTGCTAAAACCTCCTTTATAATAAAAGTGACTAAACTTCATTAGCTTGGAACTCCTTCGATAATAAAAGTGACTAAAGTTCATGATTACCTTAACTTACCTGAACGAGTAACAGTAAGTGTTGTACCATTACACAGTCCTCTCAATGGCATTAGGTTTCTAAGAAGCATGATAATGGCTTCAGTTCATGAGGAGGCATTCTGGCTGTACCCGCATAATGTTTTAATGTATTAATAATAATGTGAATTAATTAATGATGCAAATGACATCCCCATAGAAAACTATTCTATTAAAGACGTATTATACTATTTTCTTGCACTACTGACACATCTTCCTCTCTCTGTCTCTCCCCTTTCCCCTCTCTCCTTTCCTCCCTCCCTCACCCTGTCTCCTTTTCCCATTACCCTCTTTATTATTACATTCCTGCATAACCCTTCTTCTCCCCTAATTCCCTCCTCTCTCTCTCTCTCCCCTCCCTCTCTCTGCCCCCCCACGCCGTGCATCATCGCCATTGGAAAGCAAGAAACTGTCTACTTCAATAATTAAATCTATCATTCAATCAAGGAAATCTTAATAGAGGCTCACGGAAAAGAGTTCTCCTAATCGACGAATTGTGTTTCGGTGAATTGTGGTCATTGAATTTTCCTGGACCGTTGATATATATAGCGAAGAATTTTTATTTTGTTTTTTATAAATGAACCAAAGAAATAACGCTTTGTAACTTCCATTGTTTTTATTTCTCTTACGACTGCATAACAATGCTATCGTCAGATGCAGATATGGTGAGAATAGAAAGTATATATGGAGAAAAATGGGTGGAGAGGGGGGAGGGAGGGTAGTGTGTAAGACGGAAAGGAATGGAGGGGAGGGAAAGGAGGAACCAGTCTCAGAGGGTTATTGCGGTAGGTTGTAAAGGGATAAAGGGGAGGGGAAAGGAAAGGCTGAAGGCGGGGGACCACCTCGGGAGGGTTCTGGGAAAGACGGGGGAAGGACTAAAAGAAAGGTCTTGTGGAAGACGGAGAGAGGGTGAACCCCAGAGAGAGGAGGGAGGAAATTATCAATGCGGCACTGGGTGTGTGTGTGTGGGAATAAGGAAAATAAAGGCAAGTGCCGGTGGTAGAACTAAAGAGGTTAAATATTGGGAGACGGACGGTAAGGCCATTGTTATAAATCTTTTTTCCTCTAAATAATCTGTATTACAGGTGAAAAAAAGAAAAAGATGATGATGGTATTGTAATATATTTAAACTATAAAATTTTCCTTTCTTTAAGTAAATTCTTCTTTCATTTAAAATAATAATGACTGCGGATTGATTTACTTACAGATTGATACTGAATGTGTAATTTGTTTATATTGGATAAAATATTTCTGAATAGTATTTCAAATGATTAATTTAGTTGAACCGAACCACTTGTCAAAATTCTCGTCTGAACCGAACCACTTCCAAAAATTTAGAACCGAACCACTCCCAAATGTTGAAGTGGTTTGCAGCTCTGGTTTGAATTTATAGCTCAAATGGCATAGGTGTGCATAACAATAATGACATTTCACAATCTTACAGTAGAACATAATAGGAGTCCTTTAATTCTAAAAGTCATATTTTATTATGCAGTTCATTCATCTAGAACGTTTTCTTTTTATTTATACGTAGAATCGTAATAAAGGCCAATCCCGGGATCCCAGGATTGGAGAAAGTGAATCCCGAAATCCCGGGATTGAAAAATCCCGCCGGGATTGCAATCTCTGGTGTTAAGCATCTTACCGCATAATTAATTTGTTCATGTTAAATCATTATCTATTAGTTCTAAAATTCATAATATATATCCAAATGACAAAAAGATATTCATCTACAATGGAAGTAAATAACAATACACTATTTTAAATTTTATTCCAATGAAATGCAAATAAGCAAACGCAGATATAGCAAAAATCTTATACGTTGAGTTGTTCATTACATTATACATAACAAGCAAGAATTTCGTTGTTAAGGATGGAAACATTCCCAAGCCTTTTGATGGATAGATTTTTTTTAAATTTTACAACTGTAATTTCATTAATTTAACAATTTATTTCTGTATTGTTTAATACGTTTCTTTCATTTTTACATATCACTTTAATAACCTATGTTATGTGCAATACCACGTAAATAATCATAAATATTTCCAACATCAAAATTTGAAGCAAGCCGATTTATTCTTTCCGCACAATCTCTATATTTTTTACGGCTAGGAGGAACTTCTTGGCCGCGTATATATTGCTCGATTTGGATTTCGTGAAAGCTCTGTTCCCTTTGGATGGCAGCAATAAATTTCCATATACTAGGATGTTCGGCAGAAATTTGCTGCTCAAAACCACGATGCCATCCTTCAATTGAATTATTGGTTTTTGGCAAACCTTCCACTACTCCGTCAAAGCAGTTCCACACGTCGTGAGAAAAACGTGGTTGGCGGCGACGGTGACCTCTTTGTGGAAGACCAATCCACGTATCTTCGTAATAATCCACTACAGCTTGTGCTTCTGGAGGAAGGAGATTATTGTCACAAAGTGATTCGAATGCTTCCACGACGTGTGCTATAGGTACAAATGCTATTGCAGGTAATAGGCGTAGTTGCAAGGCGAATGCTGCCTCTGTTTCATACCTTTTTTGAAGTCCATGGGATTGAATCTTACGGTATATGCATTGGGAGAAGTGAAAATAACATCCGCGATTCCTTGTTTGGGGGAATTCGCGTTTTATTGCATCTGTCATTGCAGATTCAAAATCTGTCAGTATTACTAGAAATAAGAAATGAAGACGCTGCGAAATTTTGCCTAATTCTTATAAATGCTCTAAGATAAGAAATTTAAAATAATAAGTTATTTAAAATAAAGGAACGTTATTGTATATTGGTTACCCAATACTGTAAAAGAAGGTTAAAACCTTTATGTATATTGTAAAAAGAGAAATTTCATTTGAAGAGTTGTTACAAAAAAATTCCTCCATAAACAAATTCGGTTGAAGCTTTCAATATAAACCTTCGTAAAATGTTTACAAAACCTTCCTTATTAGATTTATCATTGTATGAAGAACAAAGCAAAGCTTATTACAGAATAATTTCCAGTTTATAATGGCAAATCTAAATTTAACAACAAGAACACGCTATTAAGAAAAGAAAAAAAAAACTAATTGAACTTATTAAGAAATATAATGCTTATTTTGATTTACGTTATTTAAATGCTATTTCATATTGTTTTCATTGGAATATTCAGAGCGGGCGGAAATTTGGCATTTGGTTTTATATATTTTTAATTTAAAAAATAAAAACACAAATTAACTATATAAACTAAATTTGAATGAGTGGTAAGTAATTTTCCGATAAATTTCCCATAGGATTTAAAAATATTCATCGGAAATTTTGGCACTTGATCACTTTATCGGAAATTTTGGCGTCTGGTCCAAACGTTTAATGCAAGATATAAAAATTATATTTAACTACCTTTATAACAACATTTTTCTCGATGTTTATTTTAATCGAAATTTTAAAATTATTTTTATTGATACATATTTAAATTTGAAAATTAAGACAATTTTATACATTTTTTAATAATTATTTTAAAACGGGTAAAAATTAATTAGACGAAATTTCGCCGGCCTTACTAATAAATAAACGGAGGTGTACAACACATGACTTCCTCCATACATAAGTTGTCAAATGCAAAATATTATTAAAGGAAAGTTTCCAAATTTAATCTTTAAAAAAATATTTTGAGGAGTTTTTATGACTCGGAATATATATGCATAATAAATAAATAATTATATGATTAAAGAATGAAACATAAGGATATTAGAGTGACATACCCACGAAAATTGTCAACCACCAAAGGTAGTTTGTAATTGTTGTAATAAAACTGATGAAATCACTTCTTTTTTTCTGATTCTAAACCAGAGATCTCTAATGCAAATCGTTCGCGGGCCAAAAATGAGAAACTTACACTTCAAAAGGACTAAAAATATTTCCAAATTGGAAAAATTGTTCGACAATGAGCCGGGCCGAATAATATAATTAGAAGAAGATCAGTGAGAAGGCCGCATAAAATGAACAAGCGGGCCGCGAATTTGAGACCCTTGTTCTAAACGCATTTTTCCGCTAATTCGGTCAAGATTCGGTTTCTGTCTTCAATAAAAATTAGTGTTACCCGTGAGGAGGCTATTTTAAATGTTTTCCTTTCCGTTTCAGCGGGAAGGAACATTTTCGATTCTGACCATATACCATTGGAAGCTCCACTCTCTACCCTTTCAACCTCGAAGTGTATCCCCCCCCCGTGATTAGGGTGTGGAGGAAGGTTTGCCTCCTGACGTGGGACGCGCTCCTTCATGTATGTACTTATCCCTGAAAGAATCTTTCGACGCTTTCTACGACAAAGGTCTTCAAACTGTGACCCGAGGAAATCCAAGGGTTCCGCGATAGACTTATTTACAGCAGGAAACTTGAACTTCACTTGTAAACTGTATATTGCAAGATACATATATTATGTAAATAACAATTATAATGATTATAAAATAAATTTTGTTGCGATTTCTTTATTAGTGAATTCGGGATTAGTCAGTGCTGCCATTAAAGGGCATTGACATTTTTCCATAAGATAACAAGTAAAAATCGATTGCTTGACTCGCAAAATTTTATTCTTTTGCAAATTTATATTTCTTAAAATGAATATACGAACTCGGGATAAAAACCTATTAATCTGAAAAAATCAACTTTATATTTCTAAAAGACATAAATCCCATCAAAGCCGATTTCCGGTAAAATGTAGTATTTAATCATGAAAAAAGGTATTTATTTTAAGTTTTTAACATTGGAAAGTGCCAAATATCATATCAACCCGAGCAACGCCGGGCAGTTTTGCTAGTGGTTAAATAGTAATCTGCATCTATCTACCTATCTCTAGTCTATCTATAGTCTATAGATATCTATAAAAAGTGTTTGTGTGTGTGTTTTTCTATAAATCAGCAATTGACAGCACTTAGAAGCAAGAAAAGGGTATCATTTTAACCGGAATAAAGAGTTAAGTGGTGTAGTCGGGTTTTAAACCGATTTGATTGATCATTCTAATTTTTTTTTAATATTCCCTTTTTTAATTTTCCCCATTTGAATAACATGGGGGTGACTGCAGCTTATTTTTCATTTGAATTTTAATATTACTTAGAAACATAGTTCGAACTTGAGACTTAATAGTTCAGAATCCGAATCCTGATCGAATTATCGTAAAAATACATTTAGAATCAGAAAAATACGCGATTTTATTAGTTTTATGACAACACCAATTAAAAGCAGCCATGACAACTCCCATTGCCGCCGGATTTGAATCCAATGCATTAAAAATGGTAAAACATTTAACGTGGGTAATATCGTTTTTACTTTCTCATACGAAGTATCGAGAAAGTATTGTTTTCGCGAAAAAATTCCACCTCGAGATTTTTATGGAAATATATGTTTTAGGTGTCGCTGAATCCGAAAAAGTGGTTTTTGCAATGCCGTCTGTCTGTTACTGGCTCTGAAGCCTAAACGGTAGGGCAAAAATGAATGAAATCTCGTACTTAGGCATTTTATCATACTGAGCAGAGTATACGTAGAAATGGTTGACATTGCTCAGTAATGAAGAATAGTTTATTCTACACATTTTTAACAATAATTCGATTTTCTCAAAAACGGCTCGAACGATTTTGATCAGATTTCGTACAGTTACTTGTGTTTATGTCCTCAATAATAATGTATAGTTCATATTTCACAAAAAATGAATATAAGACTAGTTTATTATAGGCAACTTTAACAACAATTCGATTTTCTCAAAAACGGCTCTAACGATTTTGATCAAATTTCGTACAGTTACTTGAGTATACATCTACAATAATACTACGTATTTCATTTTTCTCACTGAATGAACATAAGGCTAGTTTATTCTTGGGCAACTTGAACAAAAATTGGATTTTCTAAAAACAGGATCATACAATTTTCATTTTCTAAAGATAACTAAACGACGCATTAGTACCCATATATGAGAAAGTTTGTACAATGTATGTTGTTTTTTAATTTTGCTTTGTTTACACGGAAACCAAATATATTCTGATTTCTTGAAGTAGTACTAATAAAAGGTTTCTAATGATAATATTGTCCCATACGAGAACAAAAATTATAAGGCACTTTCAGCTGAACTTGAAATTTGTAACGGTTATATGTTTTTGGATAAAACCGTTTCGAAAAATTCGAAATTGCAAAAATTCTGAATTTGAAATATGCTTGGTGTAGGATTAATAATAAATAGTTTCAATGATATTTTCGTGTTGAATAGAGTTCTTCATAAGCAAACAGTTTTTAAAACTGCATCAGTAACGTAAATAATTAGACGTAGACTTCACAGATTGTGATTTCCACACCTTTGAAGATATCGCGACCACACTTCGCATAGATCTATAATTTTTCCCCGCGGGTAACATAGGCTATATGACGATAAAAATAATTGTTCATATTGGAGTGATTGAAGCTGAGATATGACGTTTAATGTTTAAGGAAGTGTAAGTGCTCGTTGAATTTCAATGGATTTTGTGAATTTAGTTTCGCTATCAGTTCTAGGGCGTATGCAATATATACGAAAACATTTTATTCTACTAAAAACTGGAAACCACCTATAAAGAATACTTTTTCACTTAGCTTTTCTTAACAATTGACCAAATTTATTTGTAAACAATCCGCTTCCAAGTGTGTTGCATTCAATTATAACGATCATTTCATTTCCTATCGTATCACTTTCGCCAAACTCAGCTTAATTTCTTGTGTAATTATGACTTTCTGAAATGTTTTGTAAGCATGAAACTCGTGAATAGGTAACGTTGTCCATGATTGAACGCTGGCTTTGATTCAACTTTTTCCGATAGTAACTAACAATTTACGCTAAATCTTTATGATAATTTAAATGAGTTCGAAACTTGACGGGAAATAATTTAAAAAGCAAACTTAAAAACCCCTACACTGATTTACGGCCTTTCCTTATGGGGCAATGCGCGACGAGTTTGTCCTGCGACGAAGTGACGTGCGACGAGTTTGTCCTGCGACGAATTGACTACGACGAGTTGACGATATACCATAAGGTGGCCATATAGTTAAGAAAAATAATTAAAACATTATTGTAAAAAAGAGAACGTTCTTTTCTTTTAAGTGAATTTTCACCTCACAATCAGTTGGAACGAAAATCACCTGTGGTTTTACCGTTAATAGTTTTCTATTGTTCTGAAATTTTAAACATTTTAAAACGTGATTTAATCGTCAAATGTAATATTTTCATTAGTAGTTAATTACCAACCAAATTTGTTTGTATATAAACCGCTTCCAAGTGTTTGGCATTCAAATATAACGATAATTTGATCTACGACCGTATCACTTTCGCCAAGTCCAGCATCATTTCTTGTGTAATTACTCCTTTCAGAAATGTTAACTTTTATGTTTTATAAGCATGAAACCCGTGAATAGGCAACGGAAATGTGTAAAAATGTAAATATTATATTAGATATTATTTTAAAACGTGGAAAAACTATACATGCAAAAAAACTTATCACGTTGCGTACGGATGGCGAGAATTCTCGCCATTCAAACGTCACTTTATTGTAACAAATACCTTATTTATTGATACCACCAGGGCCGTCTATAGGCGGTAAGCAGGTAAGACACCGCCTTAGGGCGGCACCTCACTGGGTGCGACAAATGCGTTGGTCTCGTATTCGCTCAAATTGCGTTAGTCATAACTCATTTTCGTTGAAAAAAGACAACATCTTCATATCCGTCGAATACGAAAAAATATGGCGAGGCTAAAGTTTAGATGCAAACACGAAAGTCGGTATCAGTGCAAGCCTCCAGTTTCTACCTACCCCGGCGACCGATAATAAAAGGCGGCACTTGGGTTTTCTTATTTCCACCGCATCGGGCTTCGTTACACTTCCCTAGGGCTCTTTCCCCACCCCTCTTACATCCTTCGCTTTCCTCCCCCATCCCTCTCTTTTGTTTTCCCTTGTGGTAACAGGGGCCGTAAATTTGACTGCCCCTGAGTTTGAGACGAAAATAATGGTATGAGAGAGAAATTTTTGTTCCTAGCGGATTCTTAGGAACGTGAAAGGAAATTAGAAACTGTTTTTAATAGCAAAATTTAAGTGATCAGATTTCCAAGAGCTCACTGTTGTACAAAATGAAAAAATCGGTATAATGTACATTGTACAAACTTTCTCATATAGAAATCAGTGGAGAATCCAGGGGGCGAAGCAAAACCCCAAAAAAATCAGACTCACATTCACGAATCGACCAAGTGCGTCATGTATAAGTTCGTATGCTCGTACAGCAAAGTGCTAAAAAAAAAGTTATACGTAACGTAACGAAATTATGAATTGATTTTTTACTTTCCTATATATGTAGTATATCGTATGTATAGAGATAGTATTGTAATCGTGAAAAGAATACTAATTCCGTTAATATGTATCGTAGAATTTCGTTTAAAAAACGCCAATAATCAGGATTTTCACCGCAATGCAATGATGTAACTTTCAATCGTCTTATTTGCAAAAAGTATTGCAATTTTGCAATGATAGATCGGGAATTTCACCACCCGCTGTGAGGATAGACTACACCGAGTCCTAGTGAGGGTCGCTGATCCTCTCTAATGAGCGTCGAAATGGAAGAGCAGGTAGTCTTCCAAAACATGGCCCCGGATCTGAGACATAAACCATTAAGGTATTCTTCTCGATGTACAAATTATACAACGAATTTTATTATGATTATTGAACGTCATAAATGAAGCTTGCCTTGTTGTTTCGAATTTTAGGAGAGTTATCATTCTCTGTTCATTTATGTTTGCGTCTTTAAAAATCGAAGTACATACATACTTATCCTATGACCACTTTGTAATTCCGATTTTGGATTTATTTCGTGTTATTTTTTAAAGTTCTGTTTTCACCTTATTCGTCCGTCTGCTGATGTGCAAGATTCCAATTATAATAAAAGGCAGTATTAATTGGTTTGTCCTCTGACTGGTTGTTTGTTTGGTCCGTGTGTCACGCCGTATCGAAATTCTGACAATTCGTTAAATGGTGTACACAGAGGATCGAAAATTTGACAGGATATTTAAATGGGATATATGAAGGTAACGGCGTAATATATCTCGAAAAATGTCGCGAGATCGACCTCTAGCAATTATTTTCATTTCTCGTAAGATAATATGTAATATTTAAAATTCCGCTCAGCAACCCTTGTTCCTATTGCAAATGAAAATTGGAAAATTTGACATGCGTTCTACAGACCAAAAATATTTTTTTAAAAAAAGGAACATTTCTTAATTTGAAAGTCAATTTATCCTTCTATTCGGATTCGCTCAAATTTGGGCGTAATTCCGCGTTTTTAACTAACCATGCCAATTGTTGTATTATTTCACGTGTGTAATGCAAAAGTGTCAATGCGGTGTCTATATGCGCTCGAAAGAGATGTAGAGGGAGGATGGCGAGGAGGAAGGAGATAAATATTGCTATTCAACCGGAAATACGGGAGGTTTTTTCAGGATACACAAAAGATTCATTTTTCATAACCTTTGCGATTAGGTGCAGTGAATACAAACTTAGTCCACCAAAATTAATTCTAATCATTTAAAGATTTTCTGTGGAATTGTTCGTATTATGTGATAATACCAGTGGGTATGCACATCTTCAAAGTTTTCCAAGGGGCACTCTGATCAAAAGGGTTGAATATCACCGAGATGTAGACGGGAAGAGGAAAGTGAGGGGAAGAAAGATCGGGTGTAGGGAGATAGGGTATTTGTGTCAAAGTATTAATCAGATCGGAGTGGATTTTAACCAGTGCTCGAAATGTAAAATGTTACGGAGCGGCGTACCGGTGCGTTCCGGCTCATTCCGAGATCTGATTCTAAGCTGCTTTAAAGGAAATAAATTAGCCATTTAAAATATAATTTGAGTTAATTTCAAGAGGATATTCAACACTGTGATAAATTCATTCATAGTGATTCAGTGGTGAGGATTTGTGGTCAGTTGGGGGCCGGTTAAGTAAAATTTTGCCGGATTGGGAAAAATTGCGTCCGCACGTGGGTAATAGGCATTTTTGTGTTTTGCCCATCCTTGAAAGATTTTTTACTGACGCCCATGTTATCCAGGATTGAACATTGGCTTTGATTCAACTTTTTCTATAAAAACTTGTAAGTTACGATAAACCCCCTCACCCCCTACCATCAGCGTTGAGTGCGTCGTTTGTTTATTTATAATTCAACTACGAGTTATTTTCAATCGAATGACACTCATGGTGCCAGTATTACCTTTTTTAATGTTTAACCTTTCCCTCTCCTCCCCCTACGATAAGCCTTGAGTTCATCATTTGTATATTTATTGTTTATATTCATCTACGGGTTATTTGCAACCGAATGACACCCATGGTGCTAGTATTCCGTTTTTAAATGATTAACCTTCCCGCTCTCCTCCCCCTACCATAAGCCTGGAATGCGTCATCTACATATTTATTGTTTATTATTCATCTACGAGTTATTTGCAATCAAATGACACCCATTGTGCTAGTATTCCGCTTTTAAATGTTTAAAAATTACCAACTCCTCACCCTACCGTAAGCCTTGCATGCGTCCCTTTCATTATTTATACTTTCTTATTCATCTCCGAGTTATTTGCAATCAATTGACACCCATGGTGCTCGTATTATGTTTTTAAATGTTTAACCTTTCCACTTCCCTCCCCCTACCATAAGCCCTGAGTGCGTAAATTGTTTATTTATTATTAATTATTCATCTACGAGTTAGTGGCAATCGAATGACACCCGTGGTGAAAGTATTCCGTTTTTTAATGTTTAACCTTCCCCCTCTCCTCTCCCTACCATAAGCATTGAGTGCGTAATTTGTTTATTTATTGTTTATTATTCACATACGAGTTATTTACAGTCGAATGACACCCATGGTGCTAGTATTCTGTTTTTGAATGTTTAACCTTCCCCCTTCCCTTCCCCTACCATAAGCGTTGAGTGCGTAATTTGTTTATCTATTGTTTATTGTTCACATGCGAGTTATTTGCAATCGAATGACACCCATGGTGCTAGTATTCTGTTTTTGAATGTTAAACCTTCCAACTTCCCTCCCCCTACCATAAGCGTTGAGTGCGTAATTTGTTTACTTATTGTTTATCATTCACATACGAGTTATTTGCAATCAAATGACACCCATGGTGCTAGTATTCTGTTTTTGAATGTTAACCTTCCCCCTTCCCTCCCCCTACCATAAGCCTTGGTTGCGTAAGTCGTTTATTTATTGTTTGTTATTCATCTACGAGTTACTTGCAATCGAATGACACCCATGGTGCTAGTATGCTGTTTTTAAATGTTAACCTTCCCCCGTCCCTCCCCCTACCATAAGCCATTAGTGCATGATTTGTTTATTATTCACCTACGAGTTATTTGCAATCGAATGACACCCATGGTGCTAATATTATGTTTTCAGATGTTTAACCTTCCCCCTCTCCCCCCCCTACCTTAAGCGTCGAGTGCGTAATTTGTTTATTTATTGTTTATTATTTACCTGCGAGTTATTTGCAATAGAAATACACCCATGGTGACAGTATTACGTTTCTAAATGTTTGACCTTCCCCCTTCCCTCCCCCTCCCTTAAGCCTTGAGTGCGTAATTTGTTTATTGATTGTTTATTATTCATCTGCGAGTTATTTGCAATCGAATGACATCGATGGTGCTCGTATTCCGTTTTTAAATGTTTAACCTTCCCCCTTCCCTCCCCCTACCATAAGCGTAGAGTGCGTAATTTGTTTATTTATTGTTAATTATTTATGTACGAGTTATTTGTAATCGAATGACACCCATGGTGCTAGTATTCTGTTTTTAAATGTTTAACCTTCCCCCTTCCCTCCCCCTACCATAAGTGTTGAGTGCGTAATTTGTTTTTTTATTGTTAATTATTCATCTACGAGTTATTTGCAATCGATTGACACCCATTGTGCCAGTATTACTTTCTTTAATGTTTAACCTTCCCCTTCTTCTCCCCCTACTCCCGTGAGTTTAATTTGTTTATTTATTATTCATGTACGAGTTATTTGTAATGGAAGGATATCCATGATGCCATTATTTCATTTTGTCATACTATTCCATCTTCCTTCTATCTTCCCCATACCCATTCCTCCTTAAACGTTAATGGTTTATTGTTACGTGTCATTGTTGCCAACATTCCGCTTATATTACTTCCGCTCTTCCCCGTCTTCATAAGGTGAATTGGAAATTTCGGTGAATACTGCATTCGATCAAAAGTGGGTCGGTGAATTTACCTTTCGGTGAATTGTGATTCGGTGAATTGTGATTCGGTGAATTGTGGTTTCGGTGAATTTTCCGTCGGTGAATTGTGCTCGGTGAATTTTCCTTCGGTGTATTGTGGTCGGTGAATTGTCCGTAAGCCCCGTACTATTATATACATACACACTATATATCCGTTCATTCATCCTTAGAACAATTAGGAAGCATAACAAGAAAAGTATAGGAAATGTGGAAACAGGTGAAAAAATCTGTTATGACCAAGACTCGAACCCGCGTCTTCCAATTGTCCGGCGGATACTCTTCCACTGAACTACCGTAACAGACTATTCTCCTGTTTCAGAACGGAAATATTTTCTTAGGTTGGAACCAGCACCACTTTAGTGAATTGCAGGGTAAACTGTAGATCTAGGCAGGTCAGGCCACAGGTCGTAAATAAAATAATAATAAAAGGAAAATGGGATCCATTAGATTTGCCCAAAACTATGTGGTCACATCGCGGTTTGCCAAATCCCGAAATAGTGCATTTTCTGAAATTATTTCCAGTTTTGCCCGGGCAAATCGCGATGTGCCCGATCTCGGAACTCTCCGTAACATATATACATACATGTAAAGACACAAAGACACACACACATATATATATCCCTTCCAACTGCCTCAGCTCACTGCCCCAAATGTCGGCGGAAGGGTGTAAACAGAGGCTAAAGGGCGAAGCACAGTGGTGTCCTCGGACACCGGTAGGATCAACCATCCTGTGAAGTCTTTCTCCAATATCTCCGGCCAAAGTGAAAGAGGTACTCACCAACCCGCTCTGGCCAGCGTGGTATTTTAAGGTCCGCAACCCCCCATGACATGTACACCCATAAAAAATGGCCCTCATTCTCCGGAGGCTGGATTGCCTCTGACCGTGGCAGTGGTCAGTAACAAGGCACTGCCACTCTTTCTCATCCTTATCGAATTCCTTTAACCACAACCTAACTACCTTTAACTGCCGGACTTTGTCCAGGGAAGATAGACTTTAAGAGCTCCAAGAACAACTGGAGAATATCAAGTGGGACATTTTAGGGCTTAGTGACGTGAGAAGAAAGGGAGAAGAACTATTGGAGTTGAGGAGTGGACATATTTTTTATTACAGGGGAACTGACACAGGAAGAACAGGAGGAGTTGGATTCATCATCCACAAAAAATTGAAGAATAATATCGTGGAAATGGAAAGTTCATCTGAGCGGGCAGCTAGACTAGTGCTTCAAATAAATAAAAGATATCAATTTCAAATAGTCCAAGTTTATGCGCCAACGTCATCATACTCGGATGAGGAAGTGGAAGACTTCCACCAAGAAGTTGGAGAACAGCACGACAAAGGAAGCTGCCATCTAAAAGTGGTCATGGGTAATTTCAATGCCAATGTAAGAGAACAAAACGAAGACCACTGCTCAGTTGGAAAATGGGGCCATGGAGACAGAAACGAATGTAGACGTCCAGTGTCATCGAATGGATCCCAAGAAACATCCAGAGACCGAAAGACAGGTAGGACAGAGAGCTTGTTAAGTTCTTGGGCAAACTTGGAGGAGGGAGGCAGTTGACAGGGAAAACTGGAAGAGTCTGGAGAAGGCCTTATCCGTCAGTGGAGTGAAAATGCTGATGATGATATATATATATAAACTTACGGAAGAGGAAAAGTAAATGAGGATATTTAGGGCAACTAGGTGTCGAAGGAAACCCAGTGAGCACTTACCGAAAGGAGAGCCGCTGGGGTGTTGGAGAGACACATTTTTAGAAGTTATTGTAGCTTTCGGGATGATCCCTTCGTCAGCACAAGAGAGACACCTCTATATATTTATATATATATATATATATATATATATATATATATATATATATATATATATATATTTTGGGCAACTAGGTGTTGAAGGAAACCCAGTGAACACTTACCGTAAGTAGAGCCGCTGGGGTGTTGGAGAGACACATTTGTAGAGGTTAGAGCTTACGGGATGATCCCTTCATCAGCACAAGAGGGACACAACAGTTGTGTCTCTCTTGTGCTGATGAAGGGATCATCCCGAAAGCTCTAACCTCTACAAATGTGTCTCTCCAACACCCCAGCGGCTCTACTTACGGTAAGTGTTCACTGGGTTTCCTTCAACACCTAGTTGCCCAAAATATCCTTACTTACCTTTCTTCTTCCTTAGTATATATATATATATATATATATATGTATACTAGCAGGAGTGCCCGTTGAATTTCAACGGATTTTGTGAATCTAAAATTTCGACCGTGTAACATGGAAGCATCGAAAAAATAAGATAGTACACTGTTATATTCGTCGAATAAAGCAAAAATGAAGAAAACCGCTCCGCGTTTTCCTATTTAGATGAATGATGGAAGAAAATCATAGGAAAATTACGTATAAACTCCCTCCCTCTCCCTCTCATCTTTCCCTCTCTCTCCCTCTCATCTCTCCCTCTCCCTCCCTCCCCCTCCATCTCCCACCCTCTCCCTCCCTCTTTCCACCCCTTCCCTCTAATTCCCTCTCTCCATATCCCCCTTCCGTTACCATCCATCTCTCTCCCTCCCTATCTCGTAGTAAAAGCATTCAAAGCGTACAAACTTACAAACGTACTCCTTTATATGTTAGATTATAAGATTATTCAATTAAAAACAACAAATATTTCAATGAAATAAACAATTTAAACAATTCAACAACAATTTTTGCGTATGAAATGATATGTTGGTAAATTTCTATACTTCAATAATGCCATAAATACAAAAATTATGTTTTACAGAAATAACATGAAAAATTTATATTTTTAAAACAATTTCAATGCGTTGCTGAGATATACTCAAAAAACCAAAATTTGAACCGGCCATTACATTAAGACCTTCCGACTCAGTGGACTGATTTTGTCCATTTTCAGCTAGAAAATGTATATCATCAAAACATTGATATAGGTGTAGGATTCATCAAAATCGGTCCAATGGTTGCTTAGATATCCTCAGGAAACTGAAATTTTGACCGACCGATCCGTGACTTCCATGGTCACGACTCCGTCGGCCGATTTGAATCATATTCGGCACTGCCACTCTCATGATCACGATTATGATGATATATATATATATGTATCATCATGATAATGAGAGTGGCAGTGCCAAATATATATATATATATATATATATATATATATATATATATATATATAAAATCATCCGTTGACAGTTCCGTGATTATTCATTGTTACACTTGGTTCTCCTTATGCTCCTATTTTCCGCAGTTTTCTTCATGTCTTGATAGCTCTCTTTCCCTTTCAAGTCGTCTACCAGCTGAAACCTTTTCCTGCCTCTTTCTCTTTTTCCATCCAGTTTTCCTTCTAGCACTTCTTTAACCCCTATACGACGGAGGGGTTTTTAATAATTACCTCTTCAGCGGCCGAAGGAATTTTTTGAAAAAACACGAAAACATTGCGAAAACATGCGAAATTTGGAAAAATTTCAGAAAATCATAACTTTGATGATTTCAATTTATTTTGATGAAAGTTTTTATGTAGTTGCATAAAACATGATATTTAAAAACAGTATCATTTAAAATATCATGCGTCACACAAACCATCGTTACATGCAATCGAATGAACAGTAATCGCTTAATTTGACGGTGCACGTTCGCGGTTTATATAACTTTCAACATAGCGTGAACTATAAAAGGTATTGACCTGAAATCTTATTCAAAGAAACACGTAAACATTACTAAGCATTTCATTCGCTGAATGTACCTAACTAACCCGACTAGGTGAAAAGTTGGTCGCATGTCAACTTTTCCGTGTCTTGAATGGTAACTTTAAATAAATGTTGTATTTATGATTTTGTTGAAGATGTTCCATTAATAATATAGACGTTTAGTTAAGCAGTCATCATTCTTAATCGTTAAAGAAGTCACTTAGAAAAATCGTTACATTTAGTTCATTAGAATCGGAGATACGATGTTGTATATATCTTAAATGCTTTTAGGCGCAGAATACGGGAAACTTTTAAAAGTTACACGTTAGCTCACAAGTTTTAGAAAATTTACACATGCGTAATTGAATACAGCATGAAATTTACCTTATAAACACTGGAAACATATTATCCAGTAAGCTGCTCTGTGAAAAGACACTGAT
Source organism: Uropetala carovei (assembly GCA_036926305.1). Classification (NCBI taxonomy): domain Eukaryota; kingdom Metazoa; phylum Arthropoda; class Insecta; order Odonata; family Petaluridae; genus Uropetala; species Uropetala carovei. Next base: position 36,908 of record JAXCHB010000361.1, read on the forward strand.
GTTTTATATATCTTCTGGGAAGAGGACTCAAACTACAATGGACGAACCTTTCAGTGGGCTTGTGAAGTAAATTGCAGCAAAGCACAGAGAGAGCCGATTATGACAGGAGGATTCTTGGTGAATTGAAAAGCGATTTTAGAAGAATCTGAAGTAGGCTGTGTGTATATAGCATATAGGAGACCTTTTTCCTTCGTAACTCAAGCAGCGAAGACTTCCCTCTCAAGGCTCAACAAAGATAAAAAGACGTGGTAGGGAAAAGATTATATTTCTCCGTGAGAAGGCCCAAATTCAAAAGCCAAAGAAATCATTCCTCGTGCATTGAAAAGCGAATTTTAGAAGGGGAAACAGGATAATATTGTGGGAAAATGAGAATTTCAACGCAAATTTTCACCTAGATTATAAAATACAATAACAATACTATAATTACTGGACGTGCATTACTGAAGAGGGCAACGCTTCCTGTATTCAAAATACGTATAAATTATTCAGACTGACGAATCTTCCTTGCGTAATTAGACAAAAGAGTGTGTTGGTGCACTGAATTTTCAGGGCAAAAAGGAAAATGTCAAAGCAAAATTTCACCTAGATTATAAAATCCAGTAACAGTAGTAAAATTAGATGACGTACACTACTGAAGAGGCCAATGCTGCTTCTATCAAAAAACGTGTAGCTTATTCAGGTAGAAGAATATGCCTTCTGTAATTAGACAAAAGAATGTGTTGGTGCACTGAATTTTCGGGGCAAAATGGAAAATTTCAAAGCGAAATATCACCTAGATTATAAAACACAGTAACAATAGTATAATTACAGGACGTGCATTACTGAAGAGGCCAAAGCTTCCCATATCAAAATACATATCGCTTATTCAGATTGACGATTCTCCCTTGCGTAATTAGCGAATTTTCGGGGGAAAAATGAAAATTTCATTGCAAACTTTCACTTAGATTATAAAAACTATATGAAAATTATGAGATTTGCATTGCTATAAATGTCAAAGCTTCCTCTTTCAAAATATATAAAGTTTACTAAGATTTACGAATATCCCTTGCGTCAATAGACAATTAAATGTGGTGACGCTCCGTATTTTATGCGCAAAAATGAAAATTTCATCGCAAATTTTGACGTAGATTATAAAATATAGAAACAATAGTAAAATTATTTGACATGTATTACAGAAAAGTACAATGTTTCCTCTTTCAACATATATTATGGCCTTTAAGATGTATGATATACTAAGTGAGTTAAACAGTAAAGAAAGCAAGCACTACCTCGGACGTGCAGGACACGTCGCTCGTCTACATACGAAGTTCGTGTTGGACGTGCGGGACACGTCGCTCGGCGTTGAGGGATTAATCATGCACTCTCTCCTCAGGTAATGCCCAATCCGGTTCGCCTTCCTCTTTCTGATAGTCAGTATAATCGTTCGCTTCTCTCCTATTATTCGTACTACTCCCTCATTTTTCACCCTATCTGTCCATTTTATCTTCAGCATTCTTCTCCATGTCCACATTTCGAAGCTTTCCAAGTATTTTATATCATTTTTCCTTAGCGTCCATGTTTCTGCTCCGTACAAACTATACTCCATACATAGTATTTTATCAGCCTCTTGCTGATTTCCTGCTTTATATTTCCCGTTAGTAGGAGTTTCTTTCTTCTGAAAGCGGCTTTTGCTTTTGCTATTCTAGTCCTGATTTCCGCGGTACATTTTGCTTCTCTCGTTATGATGTTTCCAAGGTATTTATAATCTGAAACTTGTTCTAATATCTTTCCTCCAATACTTATGTTAAAATTTTCTTCTTCTCTACTTGATATTCGCATAACCTTGGATATTTCTGTATTAATTTCCATACCATATTTTCTACATGTTGTCACTAGTCTATTTATCATTTTCTGTAGTTCCTTTTCCTTTCTTGCTAGAAGTACTTGATGATCTGCGTATTTCACTGTTCTTATAATCCTTCCTCCGATTTTGAAATCTCCCGTGCCTTCTAGCGCCTCCTGCATTAGCCTCTCTCCATATATACTGAATAGAATCGGCGATAGACAGCAGCCCTGTCTTACTCCTCTACCGATATGTACTTTGCTGGTGTCCGTATTCTCCAACCTGACCTTTACAACTTGATTCACATATAGATTCCTGATCAGTCTCCTGTCTTTCCAGTCTACACCTATATCCTTTAATATCCTCATCAGGAGTACCCAATTAACTCTATCAAAGGCCTCCTGCCAGTCGACGAAACATACGCAGCAATCCTGGCTGTACTCTATTGCCATTTCTGATATGATTCTCACTACACCGATAGCATCTCTGGCTCCTCCTCCTTTTCTGAAGCCGAATTGATCTTCCCCTAGCATTTCTTCGGCCATTTTCTCCAGTCTTTTATTAAGAATCCTCGTGATGATCTTCGTATTGTGACAGTAGGGATATCGTTCTGTAGTTCTTACATTGCATTGCCTTTGGCTTCTTCTTTAGAGGGATCATTGTTACATCTAAGAAATCCTGAGGCCACTCTCCCGCGTCGTAAATCTTGTTAATTAGTTTCGTAATCACTTTTAGTCCTTCCGATCCCATGACTTTAAGTACCTCTACCGGTACTCCATCGCTGCCTGTAGATTTTCCTTTCTTTAGTTCCTGTATCGCCCTTTCTACTTCGCTTTTCATAATATTTGGTCCCAAGTTGTCTTTTTCAATGCAATTCTCTTCTTCCAGTTCCATTTGTACCGATCCTGCCTGCTTTTTGTATAGTTCCTTAATGTATTCTTCCCATACCTGTGCTACATCCTTTGGTTCTGCGACTATTTTTCCATCTGTATTAATAATTCCTTTACCACGAATCCCATTAGGCTTCTTATCTTCTAACTCCAGTGCCCTAGCGTACATCATATCGTACCGTCCTAACTTCTCCATCTGTTGTATTTCCTCACATTTTTCTTTTATCCAAATTTCTTTAGCATTATCTGTTACCCTTCTCAACTCATTGTTTACGCGCCTATAATTGACTCTACCATCTTCACTGTTAACATTTTCCCATTTTGTATGTTGTGCTGTAGTAGCTTCACTAAATCCGTTGAAATTAAACGGGAAATTCTGCTAGTATATATATATATATATATATATATATAAGATTGCAACTAGTAGTTGAGAGGGATAGGAAGGAGTCAGTGGACACTTACTTGGTGTTGTGGACGTCCATGGCGATAGAGGAAGGCGTTTGCTTAGAGCTTTCGGGCATCCGCCCTTCTTCGGCACAAGAGTAATACTAAAACTAAAACTAAGTGTCTCACAGGGGGTAGAGGGAATGGGAAGAGGATGGGGTTCGTGGAAAGGAGGCTAGGGTATTTGAGGTGGGGATGTCAGCGAAAGTTTAAACCGGGAAAGGAAAGAGAGCGGAGGATTTCTATATGAGCGAGCTCCCATTGGCGGAGTTGTGGTGCGGGAGAGTCTTTTGGGAGAGCCCGGATTGTTTTTACTGTAAAGCATCTATTGAAGGGTAGGGAGTGGCTTTCCGCATGATCGGCCACTGGAAGGGGGCGCTTATGAGCGACACTGTCCCGATGACCGTCCATGCGGATGTTGAGGGGTGTGGTGGTAAGGCCCACGTAAAACGCCGGGCATTTTGTGCATTAAAAAAAAAATATATATATCGAAAAATTCTCAGGGTAAAAAGAAGAATTTATTATTCCTTCTTGGCCATCTATTAGGGTAGCATACTGCTTTATTGTTTTTCCGATAAGAATCGGAAAAAAATTCACAGCGTAACTTTTATAAGGTGTTTGATGCCTCCCTCGAATAGCCTGAGTGCTACGGAATTTCTTTCTGTTAATTCCGTCTAATAAAATTTTTATGGCTACTATGCTCATCATCCTAGCGGTTTATTTCTTAGGAAAAATTTTCATGACAGTTTCTAGGAAGGCGATGAAATATTAATGCATTACATTGCAGTAAAACAGTTAGGCGCATAGGTATTTTATACTCGAATAATTCTCTACAAATATATAAGCATTATAAATAGGATAGATAATGTTACCCCTATGCGATTGGAAATAAAATTTTTATAAAACCGTTATAGTTCGACAAACAAATAAAAAATATAGAAAAATTAACTAACATAATTTCATTTTTTATTGTACTTCGTGCATCGCAGTGAGATGAATCGTTTCATCTTTTAATAAATGCAAGCTCCTCTGCTTCCCCTTTAAGTATATGCGTGAATTATTTATTTCGAAACCGCTGCTGCGTTTTCCGATTTAAATTCCGCGGACGAGCTCCTTGAGGCTATGAGAGACGCACGTCGTTTCACGCAGCCGCCGCCGCTTCTCATTAATCCACGCGCAACTTAGTGGAAATAAGGGGAAAAGGGCGCGGTGGAGATCAAAGTGGAGAAGGAATAAAAAAACTCCGCTTTCGCAAAGTCCTGGTAATGCGTCGGGGATGTATACATATATTATGGAAAACAGCAACAGCCTTCTTGGCTTGGTGCGACATTTTTCATAACGTAAATAATCTAAAAGTATTCTTTGGATTTATTTTCAAAATAGAATTTTTGAGATCGTCTTAGGTTTTGAATCGGTTTGATAAGCTATTTGGCTCCGAAAGCTATGGAGGGGCTAGCCATTAGAGGTGCCCGAGAGCCAAATTTTATTGATAGTAGCTCTGCATAGTTGATCAAAGAATATTTATCTAGATTTTAACTGAATTATTTGAAACAATTTCCCAGGGGATTCCTTATATCACTCGCTATGAAAAGTTGAACTCCAATGAACTCTATTGCTATATTTCACTTGAAGTATGAAAGTTGTTTGGGAGGGTTATCTGATTGATCAAATCTAGCATATTAAACCCTACACCTCGTTCTTGTGTGCAATGTGTTATCATTACAAATTATCTCATTAGATGAAAATCTTTAGTGAACCAAGACCGTTTCTTTTTTTCCTGTCTAACACTACTGTAATTCTCTGAATTAAGTTTCATTATGTTCTAAGCAAGCACAGTTTCATGAGGAGAATCATACGCTCAGATACAACATACGCGCACATATTCACCCTTAACCCCTCAACGCCGAGCGACGTGTCCTGCACGTCCGAGGTAGTGCTTGCTTTCTTTACTGTTTAACTCAGTTAATATATCATACTTCTATAAAAGCATAATATATTTTGAAAGAGGAACCTTTGTGCTTGCCTGTAATGCATGTCAAATAATGTTACTATTGTTTCTATATGTTATAAACTACGTCAAAATTTGCGATGAAATTTTCATTTTTGCGCAGAAAATACGGAGCGTCACCACATTTAATTGTCTATTGACGCAAGGGATATTCGTAAATCTTAGTAAACTTTATATATTTTGAAAGAGGAAGCTTTGACCTTTATAGCAATGCAAATCTCATAATTTTCATATAGTTTTTATAATCTAAGTGAAAGTTTGCAATGAAATTTTCATTTTTGCCCTGAAAAATAGGTGCGCCACCACCTTTTATTGTCTATTGACGCAAGGGATATTTGTAAATCTTAATAACCTTTATATATTTTGAAAGAGGAAGCTTTGACCTTTCTAGTAATGCATATGATATAATTTTAATATAGTGTTTATAATCTACGTGAAAGTTTGCAATGAAATTTTCATTTTTCCCCCGAAAATTCGCTAATTACGCAAGGGAGAATCGTCAATCTGAATAACATATACTGTAACCATAACATTGGTTTATCAGCCACTTCAAGTCAATGGTTTGAATTTCGCGGCGGCTGATTTAGAAAGTTAAACTCCGGAAGTGAGACGGGAGCAGAGGGGAAGTGGTGATCGGAGAAGAGAGGAGAAAAGAAGAGGGAGGGGAGAATCGGTCGGGAAGTCGAGGCGTCGCGACGTGAAGAGAGGAGGTCGTCCTGAAGCGTGCGTCCCGAGAGGTTGGAGGCGAAGGAGACCGGCGGGAACCACGGCGAAGAGAGGAGATTCATCGTGGAGGAAGCCTTGACTATCTCGTCAAGATAGACGATCTGAGGATACTCATACTTATTGAGACGACGGAGTTGTCGCTTTGTGTTTTGTTATCATATTTCTGTTCTGTTTGCTCATTTTATAGAAAGACTAGAAACTTTAAACTGCCTTTTTCAATCCCGCGCGAACGGGGAAACGTTACAATACGTACTTTGATAAGGGAAGCTTTGGCCTCTTCCATAATACACGATCTGTAATTTTACTATTGTTCTAACATTTAATAATCAACGTGAAAGTTTGCGATGAAATTCTCATTTTCCCACGAAATTACGATTCCTCTTTTCAGTTTCTTGAAGAAGAAATATAATCTTTTCTCTTGTATCTTTGTGGAGCCTTGTGAGAAAAATGTTTGTCCTCTTGAGAAAGAAATATTTCTCCGATATACTAAATACATAAGGCCTACTTGAAATGCTTCTAAAAATCGCTTTTCAATTCACCAAGAATGCTTTCCTCTTCGGCGATCCTTCAAAGACCTTCAACGACCGGTTTGTTCCTCTATTTGTATTGTTTGCACTGTTTACCTATCAAGTCCTTCCGTCCCCCAGAGATTCGGAACGACGCGATAAAATAAAAGGCTAACTCAGAACCGTAACATGACTGATATTTTAGTGAATCAATAGGTAAATATGTTTTATCGATATTTAACATTAGGGAAACTAAATAAAACAGCGCATTAAAATCAAATTTTGACGTAAATATACATTTTTATTGATTACAATAATAATAAATCCAATTTATAAAAATCTATAATAATAATAATACACAGTTTTTGTCTTTCGTATTCCACGGACCTACACAGTTTCGATTTCTCAAGTTGACCCATATAGTGCGTGTAGACGAGGAAACGGTCACGCTCGGATATGATTCACGGTATCTTTCCAAAACTTCGCTTACAAGAGATATGTTTGCGATGCTATAATGTAAATTTCATGCTTAATCCAATTACGCATGTGCACATTTTCTAAAGCAATCGGGAAAGGACTTATGAGCTAATATGTAACTTTTAAAAGTTTTCCGTATTCTGTGTCTGAAATCTCATGATAAATAGAATTCCAAATCTCCGCTTCTAATGAACGAATTATAACCAATTTTTCTATTTGACTTATGTAACGATTAAGAATGACTACGTAACTAAAATGTTTTTATTATTAATGAAACGCCATTAAAAAAATTATAAGTACAACACTTAGTTAAAAATTTCCAGTCACCACATGGAAAAGTTGTCATGCGACAAACTTTTTATGTAATTGGTTTAGATAGGTACATTCAGCGAATGATGTTTAATAATGTTTATATGTTTCTTTGAATAAGATTTCATGTCAATACCTTTCATAGTTCACACTATGCTGAATGTTATATAAACCGCGAACGCGTACAGTAACATTAAGCGATTACTGTGCATTCGCTTCTATGTAGCAATGTTTGTATGTGACGCATGATATTTTAAATGATACTGTTTAAAAATTTCCTCTTTTATGTAACTATATAAAAAATTTCATCAAAAAACATTGAAAATATCAAAAGTTATGGTTTTTAAAAGTTTTCGCAACTCTTTCGTGGTTTTTCAAAAAACTCCTTCGTCCGCTGAGGAGGGAATTCGTAAAAACTCCTCCATCGTAGAGGGGTTAAACCAGTCCTTCGCTATCCATCATGCGTACCGACTCCGGAATATTCTCCGGCTAAAACCCTATGTCCCTTAAAAAAAGAGAAAACACTCCCAAATTTCAATCGAAGAAAACCCTCAATTATTCAAGGCCGCCTCTTCCCCTTCCCGTTTAGCCAATTCGCGTCCGTTATACTTTCCCACTCCTGTTCTCGGAGAACGCGAGATTGGAGACTTCCCCACCCTTTCTCCTCTCCCTCGCCCCTACAGTTATCGACGGGATTTTATCTCTCGAGATCTTCCCTTACCCCTCCCCTTCTCATTCTCCCTTTCCTCCAGATGTTCTCTTTCTCCTTTTTTTTATTCCCGGACTAAAATATTTCGACGTCTTTATTTTGGATAGGGGAGAGAAAAATTCGTTTTTTTTATTCTCCCCTCATTTTTCAGTTCGCTTTGGCGTTCCATTTTTAGCACCTCTATCGGCTAGATTTCCGAAAATAATCCTGGGATTGTTTTTCGCTTTTCGCCTTCTTTATTGCGTTTATCTTCTTATTCTGCTTAGACATTTCTTCTTTTGATTCATTCGTGCCAGCGAATATTATGGATTGTCTCGTTTTTAAGATAAATATCTTAATTTTGAATTTGGGTGCCTTCCTTTGGGTAACATTTCCTTGCTATCCATAACGTTTTCGCCTCTCACCCGCCTTCCGTTTTACTCCTTTCTGCCGCCGCCGCCGTCTTATGAGACTATTAAAAAACATTTTAAATGTTTTTATAATTATGGAAGTTTATTAAAGTAAATTTTATGTATTAATTAAAAATTATGCATACTAAGCTTTTTGCTAATTAAATTTATTTAATTTATTTCATTTACTGGAAAAGATTTTCTCATAAGCGTGCATACTTGGACGCGGTAAAAAAGCATTAATCACAGAAAAAGATCTTCGAATCATTACTAGAATAGGAGTTAATTATATTTTTAGTTTTAATTCTTTTTCTTATACAATTTTCCTTTGAAATCAATACGTCTCGTATATCTCGTATCTATCTCGTATATGGCTCTCAAATTTAACCTTAATAAGAACACTTTCATTTTGACCAGACCAATCGATATGACATCTATAACACTACTTAATTATAACCAATGTTGATTCCGATTATAGAAATGAAGTATTTAGACTCATTTGACCTATTTTTTCTCCGCCTTCATTTCGTTTGCAATAACATTCATAAATATCCAGATTAACTCCTTATAGTTGTATCATTTTTCACAGCTCTTTTCATTATATGTTAATTATAGTTAATAAGTTATAATAGCATTGGAGAAAATGATATTTTTATCTGATAAAATTATGATTTGTAATTAATTTGTTTTATTTATTCAAATCTGTGATTTTGCATTGCTGTTTTTTGCTAGATGCGCTCGCTGTATGCACACAAACAACATTTTCTCATTTACGCGAATTGTTTATGTATACATTTATATAAAAAATGTACATCCTTTTTTATGACAAAAATAAGAACTTACATTTGCGTTGTAGAAAAATAAACCAGGAGACTCTAAGACAGAATTATTTCTCTTAATATAGATATTCGTTCTGAAATTGCCAAATTTTATGCCGATAAAACGGCGTCTTATTTATTCTTATGGTTTACCTGTTAGGTGGTGTTCTCTGTACATCGGTTTGTGTTTGTAAGATTGGCATCTGTAGTTCTTCAAGACTATTCTCATCTTGGCAATTAAAAATTTTCCTTGATAAACACTTTTTTAAATTTATTAACATTTAATTTTTGACACAATAAGTGATTCATAAATTAATTAATCAATATGTTACAGCGCATTATAAAACAACTTTTTTGCATTATTATTATATGAAAATGTGCTTCATTGATCCACACATTTTTTTTACGCTGCTAGTGGTCAAATTATTTTAATTATACTCTCATACTATATAAAATTTCTTCTTTCTTGCACCTATATTTTTTTTTAAGCAAACATCAGTATGCGCATGCTTTATCCTTAACATTAAACTTTGAGTTTGTTTTATTAATATAAATTCCATATTTATATTACATTATCTTCGGTCTATTTATTTGTCTGCTTAGGCTTCGAAGTTCTTTTGCTGCCACCCTAAGTGGCTCTTCAAATAATCTCGCCCCTTATTTCTGTTCGTGCGCATCTTTTCGCTTATTTGTTTCTTTAATCTCTCGCCGCGCGTTTTTTTTCTCTCTAATTCTTACCTTCAATCTTCTCGGCTTTCCTCTCTTCCTTGAGATTTTCTCCTTTTCTGTCGTTATCTCACCTCTTCTTTGAGTTCCCTGGTACATAATTTAATAGGCTACGACCAATTCCATCCCTTTCTTTTGTTATTCAATTATCCCATTACCGCCGCCCCTTCGCTTCGTCTGCCTTCTACCGCTACCATTTTTCTTTCCAGTTCTCCTCAACCTCATCTCTCTCAACTTTTAAGAACTTTGTCGCCACTGCTGTAGTGATTATATCAGCTCCCATTCCACGTCTCGTCCTCTTTCCACTTAACTCGAAAGAAGCTTTAGGATTCCTATTCTACCTCTCGCCTTGTGTTCCGCGTACTAAACTGTCGCGCATCTCGATTCGGGAGTGTCTTTTGTGTGTGAATTTTCCCAAAAATATTGGTTAAATTTGTCGGAAAATTCCCCGGCAGTACAAAACGAAACGTCTGAAGAAATCTTGTACACTCTATCACGCGTTGCATGTCCGAAAAACTAACAGGAGAAAGACGTTGATTAATCAGTACCCTTTCGAATTCTAATTAAGGAGTAACATTTCGAGCTTAACTAAAACAAACCTTTTAACGTGAAATGACTGCAAAAATGAATGGGAAGCAGAATTTTGGATTAAAAAAATTTCGCGCTAAATTTTTTCCAAACGAAATCCTTCTTCGTCGTCCATCCACTCCGTTCTATACTTCAAGAGAAATAAGTTGGCCTCCCAGATGTTTTCGCTCACAAAATAGAGGGGGAGCTGCGTTGTCGGATTTACGCTTACAGTCCACGCCCGTTATCTATTTATGAACGCCACTAAAGCACAGTATGGCAACGTCGCAAGAATCTGATAGGCCCAAGCCTGAAAAGTGCTCTTCTAATGCTCCCACCCTCCACTTCCTCAGAGGCCAACTTACGGATCGTCTACTATAGTTCCTACTATCTAAATCAATCCGCGAGCGCGCGCTTTTCTAAATCCATTCTTTCCTTTTGAAACCCTGAAAGCCAGTGTCACAACTTTTTTCTCGTCTTCCTTCCTTTCAAACTCACCGCTTCAAATATTCCTTAATCCCTTTCCTTTCATTCCCCTTACCTCTCCCTCTTTTCCCCCTTCCCTCATTCCACACCTCCTACTTTCTTCTTCCATATCAAACCGCTCACCTTCCATCCAATTCCTGCTTTTTTAAGTTTTTTTATAATTTCCCTTTCGTCGTCTCCTGCTCTCCACCATTCATTTTTTCTCCCATTTCCACACAAAGCCATCATAACTCTGCGGGCCCACTCCATCCTTCATACGCCTTCATTATCCCCTCCTCTACACACAGCGACATCTCCCCCTCCCTTCACTGACCTTTCCTTCCCCCTCACCTGCCCTCTCTTCTAAATAATATCTCTCTCTCTCTCTCTCTCCCCCTCTCTCTCCCCCCCTCCCTCTCTCTCTCTCTCCCCCTCCCTCTCTCTCTCTCTCTCACCCTCCGTTCTCCTTTTCTTCTATAATAACAGCGATTTTCTAAATCCCCTTCCCTCCTTTCCCCTTCTCCCATTCCCACTCCCTCTCTTTTCTCCTCCATGTCTCACTCTCATTCCTTATATTCCTATATTTTTCTTTGACAATTAGCTCAGCCTCTAAATTCACTTCTCTCCTTCATTCGTCCTTCCTCTCTCACACACCTCTCTCTCTCTCCCTCCCTCCCTCTCCCATGGCCACATTCCTCTCAACAACTTCACCCAACTCCGCCGTAGCACTCCCTTAATATTTTTTCAATTTATTTCTCACTCAACCTTTGACCCAATCACCCAACTCGAGAGAATCGTTATTTTTTAATGTCGTACTTTTTATCACCTCTATTTGTGCCCTGAACTGGCAATTATGTTCCTCTCCTTTTCTCTCTCACTCTCTCCTCGCTTCCCATTTATTTGCGATTTTTTTCGACTCTCGTTCGGTTTCCGCATTGTTCGAAATGACTATTTTTTGCCACTGCTCCGGAAAATGCGCTACGGTCATCTTTTTTTAGAGTTTATAACGAGATTCTCTCCTCATTTCTCCCTCTCTCTCATTCTCTCTTTTCGCTTCTCTCAGCCTCTCTCTCCGACTCTTTCTCAGCCTCTCTTCACCTCACTCCCTTCACCTATTCGGACGCCACGAAAAAATTGGGAGGAGAGTAAAAAATATCCGGGATTAAGCCCTCTTCTTTTTTTTTCAATTAACCCTTTTTCCGCGAGGGTCCCTCCGCCCCTTTCACGGGAAAGAGAACGCTGTCTAAGGATTTCGTTTTTATACATAATAGGGCACAGTTAATTTTTAACTTTTTGCTTTATTTCATTATTTTCTTGCTCAAATATAAAACGCCAATCCAGCTGATGCTTTTCTGTGTTTGTGTATATTCTGGGTTACGGGAGGTGTGAACTCCTTTCTTGCTCTACTGCTCCCATTGTGCTGTTTTCTGCGGTAAAATTTTGTTCCATTTGGAGCAGATGTTATATTTATTCCTTATTCTAAACTAGTTTGAAGCAAACTTTCAGAAAATGAAGGTTATTCAACCGTGTTTCAAATGCCCTCCGACTCCATTTATATAATTTCCGTGAAAGCAATGAATAGCATTTTATCTCGAATTCATTTTAACTTCGAGTAGCTTATTGTATTCTATGAAACCTTAAACTTAATTTTGAAGAATCATCTGCGACAAATTTTAATTTCATAAACAGGAAGCCTAAGTACTTATGCCAAATGAGGCTGATTTAATCCGATGCCTATAACGCTAAGGAAACTGTTTTGCTGTTTTTTATCATAAAGGTTTGTTAATATTATGGAAAATGTTTAAAGACATCAATTTAAATATGTATATATATTTGTATTTTAAATGAATACCGATTAGCACTTTCAAAACCTTTTGTAATGAGAATATCAGCGATAACAAAAACGATCGCACACGAACATGTCCATGAAGGGAATCGTATATGGTGCACTGACATTGGAAGCTATACACTCCATAATATATGCGATATGTGCATCTATAACACGGGCGGCCAAACAACGGTGGTGGCCGATTTATCGTCAGACACAGTATTTTTGACAGAAATGTGGATTGTATTATAATATTCCGTGTATTCTTACATATTTATTGGCTACGGAAATTTATCAAACGACAAGGCGTTTTTTTAAAAATTTTTGTAAAGAACGCCTTAAAATGGCGGCAAATGAGAGACTTGCACAGGGGCGGCCGTGATGTGTCACTGTATACAATCTTAACGTATCCTTCGTCAAATTTACGCCAAGTTAGTTCATCCACAAGGGCAAAGTTTTATCCGTTTATACAATGGATAAACTTCTTGTGTCTTCAATTAATATCCAACCGGTGACAAAGGTAGACATGAGGCGTTACGGTAAACCGCATGAGCATGTTGGCTGCTGTCTGAAGTAATTCACAGATTTGCTCTGTTGTTTTATCGCTGCGAGTTAACTTTTACGCCTTTTGAATATACACCCAAAATTGAACTTCATGATTCCTCGTCAAACAATTCAATAAATTTCGAATTTATTTGCTTGATGACTGCATTTTTAAAGTAGATTCCGTCCTTTATGATTGGATTGACAATTACAGGATACGATCGAAACCTAAACAAAGATATTAATGCAAATTTAAGTCGCGTAAAAACTGAACGAGCGGAATAAGAAAATTCAAATGTCGTGGAGATATTATCCGGCATTACAGCGGAACATTATTTTGATTCATTTTTGTCTTTTATAAAATGTTATAACACTTTACGTAGTAAAAATAAACGCAGTTTATTTTCTATGTACCTTATACGAGTTTATCCTTTAAAGCAGTGGTGCCCAACATACGACCCGCGAAGGGTTTTTATGCGACCCGTGAAGCCATGGGCAAAAAGCAATCCGAAAAATTTAACATAAAAATTAATATATTTTTATGAAAATTTTGATAATAAAACTTTTAACATTGGAATTTTTACCATAAAAACCTCATTTAGACTTGATTTTCACTTAAATGGCACCTCAGAATATATAGATAACTTCCGATTAAAACTCTAAAAATTGACTATTTCCATCGCGGCCCACCGAAAGACGCTCAACCACCGATGTGGCCCGCCATGTAGACAAGGTTGGGTACCCGATAGACGGGCCTCCGAGGCCCAATTTGACTTTCAAAATCTGATAAAATCGCGTAGTTCCCTGCGATCGTTGATATTATTTGAATTTCCTGAGTTGTAGCCATAATAATTTTTATGTAAACAGCTTTCTGGCTTTAAACTTTGTTAGGCAGGAAAACACAGAAGTAGCGTTTCTTCCCAAGCGGGCCTGACAGGCTCACCTGCACATCGCAACAAAGAGACAGTAAATTTGAGTGTGCATACAGCTGGTTACTGGCAGGAGAAACAAGAAAGACATTTTGAAGGAAGCTCAAGGCCCTTCCCGATATGCTAATCGAGAGTGTGCTAACGAGGAGTCTTGCTTTTCATTATTTTTCCATTTACCGATGCTACAAAAATATGTGGATGGACCAACAAGGAAGGACGAATTATTTTCGAAAATAATTGGACTGAAATGACTCCAGAAGAACTGAAAAAGTTTCTGGGCATTTTGATTCTTATTAGTGTTTATAAGTCAAAGAATGAAGAATGGCACAATTATGGAGCAAAGAAAATTGTCGTCCACTTTTCAATAAAATAATGCCAAGAAATCGGTTTCAAGCTCTACTGAGTGTCGCGCACACAGGTCACCTGATAAGTTACAGCCCATCAGGGAAGTTTTTGAAATGTGGGATACCACTCGGAGGGAAGCTTACAATCCGGGATGGCATATGACGGTTGATGAACAGTTAGTTACTTTCTGTGGCCGCTGTCCCTTCCGACAGTATATACTCTCCAAGCCAGGAAAATATTGAATAAAAATTTGGGCCATCTGCAATAGCAAAACTAGCTATTATTGGAAAATGAAAATATATCAAGGGCGAGATAACAATATTCCGAGAGCGGTGATGCTCGGGGAAAATGTGGTGAAGTATTTAGTTACCGAAATTGAGAAGTCAGGGCGCAATATAACTTGTGACAACTTTTTCACAAGTCTACATTTGGCCCAGTATTTCTTGACCAAGGAACTAACGATTGTGGGCACTATCCGACGAAATAAAGGAGAGCTGCCTACTGAAGCCAAAGGACGGGAAGTGAAATCTAGTATATTTGGGTTTCAACTAGATGCTATGATTGTGTCGTACGTCCCCAGAACGGGAAAGGTTGTCACGCTCATGAGTACATTACATCAACAGCCGAACATTGCTGATGGGGAAAATAAAAAATCTGAGATTATTATGACATACAATGCCACAAAAGGTGGAGTTGACACTATGGACCAGAAGACTCGCTGCTATAGCATCAAAAGAAAGACTCTACGGTGGCCCCTTGTCATATTTTACAATATGATCGACGTCAGTGTCATGAATGCTTACATCATTTGGAGGATTTTAAGGCCTCAGGAAGAAAAAAGGAAGCGCTGTTCATTTATATTCTGTTCTCATCTGTTTCGAGTGCGACAACCTTTAACTTTTTTCGTTCAGTATAATAATAATAAAATTTTGTTTATATATTCTATCAAATGTAAAACAGAAAAATAAAAAACAATATAAAACCAAAAATTACGTTTTATAATTAAGAATGCTTTACAGGTATATCATTATTCGATAGTAGGAAGATAAAAAAATGATAGGGCACAAAAACCGCACGATGGGTCTGAGAGGCCCACCCGGTATTTAACGGGAGTTCGATATCCTGATAGTTTCAGGGTTAAAGGATTTCCCTCCGAAACAAATTTACTTACTTCTTTACGCGGTCCGAGATCATTTTCGCTGTGGTTATCACCCGATTCCTTGGAATTGCTCCCTCTGGTCTACCCAACTCTACCTCACCTCTCCTTTCCCCTCTCTTCCTTTCTCTTTCCTTCCTCCGTTCGCAAGCGATTCGAAAATCCGGACATAAAGAGTACCGAACGGGGCCCTTATTCGGCATTCTCCATTCCTTTCCAACTTCCTTTACCTCTTATGTTTCCGCAATCACAGTTATCGTCGATTTGAATTCCGATAACCATAATCTCTTCTTCAGGAAACATTTCGGTCAAAAGTATTTTACTTGAGAAAAAATACTGAAATATTTAGTGTATAAATAAATAACTAGTGGCTATAGCAGGGTTGGCTAACCTGAGCCTGATCAGGAGCCACAATACTGCAATAGACATCACCGAAGAGCCGCAGCAACACGTAATTAGCTGATAAGATACATTTAACACACAGCGTAGCTGCTGTAGCATATAATAATAATAATAATAAACAAAAACTTACTCTTTTATTTAGTGGGAATTCTGGCATTCTTTGATTTTAACAGTTCTATAAATCAGGGGTTCCCAACCTGCGACCCACTAAGCAATTTTATGCGGCCCACCGACTGTGTTTCATAATTTTCTAAACCTTTTAAATTTATTTTAATTAACTGCCAAATATTACTTTAGATGTAGCAAAATTTGTTAAGTATCTAACGTTAAATTGGGAACTCTTGGTGAATATTTCTCAATTCAAATGAGTTAATTTTAATGTATGTGATCCCTTCTACTTGTGGAAGTTGAGAGGATGATGCACGGCAGCACTCCGTCCTTCGTTAGGGCAGTTAAGCAGTTTATGCTCCTCGTATGAGTAGGCTAATGCCGGCACATAGTCTCCCTCCTCTGTGTAGGAAGTTAATAGCCAAAGAGGCTGATTTGCTTGTATATAGGAGGTTACAGTCAGTGACTGGAAGTGGTTGTGTTACTACGATTATTTTGTGCTTTGACGTTGTTTTGCCCTATATAGTCCTTTTTGTTTGAGAATCTGTTACCGCCTTTTAATTACAATGCCAAAACGCCAAATGTAAGCCAACTAATATTAATAATTTGTTATCATTCTAATTAATCTTACAATGTTAAATGTCAATATAAACTTCCTAATTATAAGCCAACATGTATTAACAATTAATTTTTTGTCATCCCCTTTCAACATTGTATGTTCCGTATTTTGAAGGCAGAGATTAATTTTGCACTATATGCATTCAACTTTATATTATTTTTCTTGAATTTTTAGTAATTAAAATAAAGATTGACGCTATAAATTGTTTTAACACATCAGAATAGAGATCGTTTCAGATTTTTTAAGTGTCCCGTATTTGTCCCATATTTTATTGAAGAATTTGGTTGTCTGTCCCGTATCTTCAAAATCGAAATCTGGCAATCCCACATATAGGTCAAAAGTCATCTTTAAGAGATTCGAATTTGACTGCATTTGGCCTACTAATCTTAGATAACCGAACAATGAACCAAATATGGAAGATATTTTAGCTACTAACGATCCTACCATATATCAGAAGATTTTTAATATAAACGAAATTTTCTCGTAATATACACATTTGAATGAAATGCTCTTTCTATTACTTTTAAATTATTCAATTGAAATATTAGTATACAGGAAGTTACGAGATAAGAACGGGTTGTGTTCGAAAAGTACGTTCGTAAGTATTTTGTTCGGAACTCGGAACAGAATTTCCCATAAACACAATAGTATAATTGGTGGTTAGCTTCCAACTCAAACAACTAAATCCTATTTAACCCATAAGTAAGTCTTTGTGATGAATAATAGTATAAAACAAAACTTTTGTAGTAACATTAATAAAACTAAACATGAAAACAATCAAATTGAATAGAAAATGGTTTTTTTATTTACTTGAAAATCGGTCTCTTTAAAATACATCTAGAGGGCCTTCAATATATAGGTATATCAATGTTTTAGATGCAATTACGTACATTTCTGTCTTTCGTTTGTGTGTATAAGAAGCCTGTATCAAAAACTGTTTAAGAAAATGTGGCTTTGTTTTGGATGATGTTAATGAATGTGGCGATGCAGATAACGATTGTGATTATTGTGGCATTCAAAATTTGATTGATGAGATGTATAAAGTTGAGGGTACTAACGTAAGTGCAAAATATTTCGTAAATACTGAGGAAAATGTTTTCACAGAAATTAATCAAATTGACTTGAAAACTGTGGTAGAATCACAAAGCAATGAAATTGTTCCCAACGCCGATGTTTTACACTATCTGGTAGCTTTAAAGCATTATGACAAAATGAAAGGTGAAAATGCTCTCTTTAACTAAGTTATAGATATAAGAAATCTTTGCCATTTTAATCAAATCACAGAAAAAACAGCACAACTAAAATAGGATTTTTTTCAATTAATTTTTTAGAATTTTTTAACTTTGTTAAGTATTTTATTGGAATTTGATGTGTATTTGAAATGTTTTGAAACTGTATGATAAAATCTACCAAAAGAAAAGAGTTGCGTACAATTATTTTAACCTGTATAAGGCGGAATATCTGCGAAAGACGGAATAATATGCCGGTCCCGTGAGGTTCCGCCTCTCGCAGTTTTTACTGTATAAGGAAATCACAAAAGAAACCCAAATTTTTGTATTGAATTAAAAAAAATCGGTGAAATTATGCTCAGAAGAGCATTAAAATTTTGCAATTCCTTCGTTCGTAAGCACGGATATTCGTAAGTCGGACGTTCGTAACTCGGGGACTTCCTGTGTTGTGAAATGTTTAATCTGAAATGCTGCTCTTCCTGGTGTGAAAGACCAGCTGTGGCTTTTGTCGCTTTTTCATGTTTAGGGGTGGGGCTTTTTTCGGTGGGGCTTATGTCGGTGGGGTTTTTGTCGGTAGGGCTTATGTCGGTGGGGCTTATGTCGGTGGGACTTATGTCGGTGGGACTTATGTCGTTGGAGCTTTTGTCGCGGATTCTAGGACAATACGTTGTATTTTCACGGATTTATTGCTTACAAGGCATAAAAGCAAACATTTCAGAACGGTATAGTAATACACAAGAAATGAAGCTGTATTATGCGAAAGTGACATGATAGGAGATAAAATTATCGTAATACAGGCGGCATCTGCCTAACGAACAGGTTACTTTCCTTAAGGAGCGGTCGATCAGCGGGTATTCGATAAGCGTGCAATGGAAACACACTATAAAGGGGGTTGCATTCCCAGACATCAAAATTCATACAAAACGACCGTTTAATATATTTTAACCATAAAAACATAGCGTTATATCAACTATTATGTACATAAAGTCATGCAGAATAACATTAGTGTGTTTGTTACCTTTAAAAATGCACAGCATGCTTAAAAAAAAGATGAACCTATACTGTACATTTCTTACCTTTAAATTTTTTATATTTTTCTGATATCTGTTTACACACCAGCTTACTAGAGATGCACACGATGCTATAAACTAAATTTCATGCTGAATCCAATTACACATGCATAAACTTTCTTAAAAAATCGGGAAATGCGTTATAAGTTAATATAAAACTTTGAATAATTTTTTATACTCTGCGTCTAAACTAAAGTCATATCTGATATATACAACGCCACATGTCAGCTTCTAATGAACAAAATATTTAAAATTTCTGTTACTTTTTCATTGACTAAGAATAATTATTGTGTGTCTAAAACGTTTATATTATTAATGAACTGTCTTTTCAAAAAGTAGAAATGCAAAAATTTCAAGCAAAATGTGAAAAAGTTGACCTGCGACAACCTTTTCACTTATTTCGTTTTGAGTGCTGCATTCTGTGGATGAAATGTTTATTAATGTTTAAATGTTTTTTGAATAAGATATCATATCAATACTTTTCATAGTTTTCGCAATGCTGAATTCTACATGTAAACAGCGAACGCACCCTGGAAAATCGGTGCGCATTCTCTTCTCTGCAACAATATTTGTATTTGACGTATGATACATTAAAGGATATTGTTTACAATTTTCATTTTTTATGTAACGTCGATATATTACAGTTGGTTAACATTTGCTTGAGCACATAATTCGTGTAAACCGAATATTGGTGACGCGGATATGGATCAAGACAAAAATTTGAATATGGTACTTCGCCTGGTTACGGTGCGTTAGCTTTTTAGACATTCGATATTCCGGAAAATGTCCAATCGCCGCGAACAATTTATAAGGTTCGATATTCCGGATGTTCGATCAACGGATGTTAGATCAGTGAGCGTTGCCTGTCTTTTAATTTAATACGCATGGAAACGGATTGTTTACAAACAAATGTGGTTAATAGTTAAAAAGTTAAGTGAAAAAGTATTCTTTATAGGTGATTTTCAGTTTTTCGTAAACTAAAATGTTTTTGTATATGTCGCATACGCCCTAGAATCGGCAGCGAAAATAGATTCACTACATCCGTTAAAATTCAACGGGCACTTAACATTAATTAATATAATAATAAATATTATTGTATTTGTTTTTATTTTTAGACTAGTCAATGCAAATAAAATAAACCCGTGTTTTTATCTGCATGCTGGAGTTATAATTTTTAGCAATTCTTATAGTTTGACATTTTATTTGTGAATGAACAGAGATTCGTGTGACCCTTTGCTAAAAAAAATCTAAAATCCATTTAAAACAACTGACATCGCCTACACAAACAGACAATTTCTCTTTCTTAACTTCCTGACATGACCTCCATAGGAAAAAATTCGACCTCCATCTTCGAAAGTTTGTTTGTTTTTCCAGTTCTTACGCGAATTGGAAGTCCATGCTAAATTCAACCCACCGTGTTAGTCGGCTTCAGAAAAAGGCGATCTCATTCGCATTTGCCTTCTTCCACATCCGCGCAAAAACTACGCGGAAAAAACAAAATCACGGCAAGGGTAACTTCCAAACACAAAGGCTCTAGTACAGTGGTCTTCAACCTTTTTTGAGTCACCGCCCACTTTTACCATATGTTGTCCTTTGAAATAAGTTCACCGCCCACCCAGTGACGTAGTGAGGGTTTCTGGCGCACGGGGCAAAGAATAATTTTGCGCCCCCAGTAGCAAAGCGATTTACGGAGGTATGGTAACCCTAATACTGGCGAGGTTGTCGTTAGATGAGATTTCCGAATAGGGTCTCAGTGGTAATAACAGTGTTTAAAAATTTATGATTTTATATATTTGATAAAATTAAACTTAAACGCTTCGCTGCTTCTGCGAGAGACTACGACCACCCTCATGGGCCTTTCGATTTTACCGCAGCATGGATATTTTGTCGCTAGTATATTATGATATGATACTATAGTTAACGACAAACCAACTGTAATAGTTGTACATAAAATAGTTGTACAGAATATGTGTGCTTTTTTATAGAATTTTATTTTTCAGTGTAAAAATTAGAATAGCATTTGTTGAGTTCTTTAATGCCCACCAAAAATCCAAAAACGCCCATTGGTGGGCGCTATCGCCCACCTTGAAGACCACTGCTCTAGTACAATACTGAAGACATAATAAGATGACGTCTTGTATGAACACCAGATTTCAGTGGAAATCTGCTAATCGTAAGTCTGGAAAAAGTGGGAAGGGAATCTTTCCCTAGTCCGATATATACATATGGGCTCTCAACGAGTTGGTCCGCAATTTACACGTGTCCTTTCTCGATCCCCTCAGATTGGTCCGCAATTTACCTACGCCCGATGGTGCAGGGGTGTTGAATGTTAACTTCAGTCGGAGGGAACGGCGATGAAAACTCCACCTCCGTCTCTTTCCCTCCTGTCTTTGCGATACACCACGTAATCTGGTGGGAAAATCTCGTTAGAATTAATCTCGCCCGATAGCCAGCTCTCAGTTCCCAATACAACGTCTGCATGATGGCTTTTAACTAAGTAGCAAAAATCAGCCTGTTTCCTTCGAATGCTTCGGCAGTTCATAATAATAATTTCTATTATGTTTTCTACGGATATTTTCGTTCTGGATTTCCCCGCCACTTGATTTAACAATTTTATTTTTCTACTTCTCATTCTACCGCTGACTGCGTCCTCTAGGAGGCGGAAGTGGTCGAACTTCGGAGTTGGAGAAAATATATATACATATATATATATATAAATACTAAGGAAGAGGAAAGGTAAGTAAGGATATTTTGGGCAACTAGGTGTTGAAGGAAACCCAGTGAACACTTACCGGAGACACATTTGTAGAGGTTAGAGCTTTCGGGATGATCCCTTCGTCAGCACAAGAGAGACACCTAGTTGCCCAAAATATATATATATATATATATTTATTTTTTTATTTATACGCTTATATATTGGTTCGTCTGTCCGTCTATTTCTCTCCGTGTACAACATAACTCGAAAATTGTGTAAATTACAAACGCAAATTATCAGAATATCTAGTTCCGCATTTGAGTTATATATGGTACTAGCAGAATTTCCCGTTGAATTCAACGGATTTAGTGAATCTAAAACTTCGACCGCGTAACATGTAAGCATCGCAAGAATAAGATAGAACACAGTTTTAACCGTCGAGTAAAGCAAAAATGAAGAAAACATGTTCGCAATTACCTATTTGGATGAGTGAAAGAAGAAAATCTTACACTCTGAAAAATCGAAAACTGTAAACTTATGGGAAAATAATTATTCAATTAAGCACCCCCACCCCCAAATATTTATCGCCATATAGTCTATGTTGTCGCAGGATAAAATTATATATCTATGTGATGTTTTGTGACGATATCTTCAAAGGTTTGAAAATCACAATTTGTGGAAAATCTGCTTCTAATTATTTGTTAGTTATGTACGTAGTTTTAAAAAGTTTGCTTTGTAGAACTCTATGCCACACTTTGTGTTTCTTTCTTCGATACTTTAGTTTATATTAGGTATATATTATTTCTTTTAGTTTATATTAGGTATATATTACTTCTTTCAGTTAATGCTAGCAGAATTGCCTGTTGAATTTCAACGGACTTAGTTAATCTACAACAGCACAACATACAAACTCTAAAATATACAGTAGATACTTTTTCCTTTATTATTAGCTTTTCTTAACAATTAATCATATTTGCTTGTAACAATCCATTTCCAAACGCATTGCATTCAAATAAAACGATAATTTTATTTTCTATCATATCACTTTTGCCAAATCCAGCTTCATTTCTTGTGTAATTATGTCTCGCTGAAATATTTACTTATATGTCTTGTAAGCAACCCGTGAAAAGGCATCACACAGTTGTCCATGATTGAACACTGACTCCGGTAAATGTAAACCAGATACGTGAGCCTATTTAAGTTAATAAACATTAAAATGTAGAATAAAATGATTTTACTTACGAAAACGGTAATATTCCAGTATTCAATAGACGAAAGAAATTTCAATTGCTTTCGTCAATCGTTATAAACGCTTACCACACGCAGTTTCCTGAATGATAAACAGTATCTATTTATGTTTCTATGTATAAAGATTGACATGGATCGTTCCGTTGCTTAAATAAATGTGCGAAGCGAATAACGCCAAACTTTCGTCTATTTGTAAGCTTCATCGAAGCTAACTGAATCCGAGGTAAAAATGACAGCCGCCTTGGAAACTCCCGGAAAGAGTACGAAAAATCCACAAAATTTCGAATCAAATAGCTTATCTCTGAAAACTTCGACCGTGTAACATGTAAACTTCGCAGGAATAAGATAGTATAGAGTTTTATTCGTCGAATAAAGCAAAAAAACTCTGTCCATATTTACGTATATTGATGCTTGAAGAAAGAATACCTTGCAAGTGAAGAAATCGATTCATACTTGTTATCTTATGGAAAGATGTTAATCCCCTATATTGGCAGCACTGATTAATCACGTTTGACCAAACCTTGACCGTTCACTAAGTTAGGATGTAAGGAAGAATCTTACCAAATTTGGTTATTTTAGCTTCAATCGTTTAGGAGTTCCATGAACAAACCAACAAACCGACAAACATACCCTTCAAAATATATTATAGGAGATAAATTTGGTGGGTTTAGTATAATATTATGTTAAGAAATCGGAAAAAATAGCTAAAAAACATGGCACAAATGTTGACAACGAACAACATGTCGCATCTGCGAGTCTTATTTCGCTGGACGAAAAAAAGCGCCCTATGTAATTTGCATTGCAATTCTTCCCTCATTCGCTTTAGTCCCTCTCCGAATTAAATTCGTAACAGGATCGCGTCTATGAACAGTTCAAAGGAGTGTTTAATTTATAAATAATTTGTTCAATTAGTATCTTAATTCAACTCAACATTACGTAACGAATCATGATTATCATCAGTCTTATGCATTTCCTCTGTTTTTATCCCACTTCCTTGGGATTAACTCTATCGATAGACTTTGTAGTTCCTCGCCACATTTCTTTTGAGCGCAGTTCACACAGGCAATAAATTTTTGTTTTTTTCCGTCGTCGATTGTGGGACCCCTTTGTGTCGGACGGCAGCCACTTTGGGGTCGATTGAAGAGGATGGAGGGCGTTAATAGAGGTCCCAGGGCAATAAACAGCTCGTTAAGTGATCAGAGTTTTCCTTCGCAGTGGCACTGGTGGAGTGGGCGAGTGTGCAAAGCGCCTGGTCACTGGCAACGAAAGAGAGAAAATGATTTCCTGAAACGATTACGCACATTTAGACCTGCCTTATGTTTCCCAAAAAGAGATTGCCGCTTCTTTTCGGAGGCATATTCGCCTATATCATCCCGTAGAGGACATCAGACAACATCCTGAAGGATGAAACCACAATTTACGGCCGCTTGATGGCCGATTTCGTGTCAGCGGGGTATCTCAGATACTCTGTCCCCGCTATATTCCGCCATTTTGCTCGCTCGTTAATCCAAATTACATTTTAATAACCCATCCTTTTACGTCCAAAAATGCGCGCTAAAACAACACCTGCGCCATAGTACCTGTTGATCGCGAAATGAGTGATATAGGGGAGGGAGGGAGAGAGAGAGAGAAAGAGAGGGAGGGAGGGAGAGAGAGAGAGAAAGAGAGGGAGGGAGAGAGAAAGGGAGGGAGGGAGGGAGAAAGTATTGAGGGCGACACATGATGACCACGTGTGAGGTAGTTGAAATAGAACAGCATCTTCATCACATACCTACTGCCTCCTCTCCCTGGCTAGACACCTTCCTAAGAAATTCCTTTACTCCCTCTCTCTTCTCACCTCTCCTAATCTCTCTCTGAGCGTCCCTTATCTCATGGCCTTCCTTATTTGCGGGAATCTACCTCTCCCTCCATCCTCGATACCTTTGCCTTGACATGACCCTCTTCATTCTCTTCTTGTTAGTCCCCTTGTCATCTCGAACACTCTCCTCCACATTATACTATAACGCCCCCTTTCTCACTCTCTCTCTCTTTTCCTCGTTAAACTCCTTCCGCACGCGAAGAAGTGACGTCAGATAACAGCCTGAGAGGATATGGAGGAAGGCAAGAGGGACACACTGCGGGACGAGGGAAGAGAGGGTAAGAGATGGGGGTTTAATTAAGCAATTCGTCTCTGACGAATATTTACGCGCGGCCATGAAGGGTTATGGGCATTTTGTGGTGCAAATCCAACCATTTCAACCTTCAGCGTCTTGCTGAGTCATTGTAGTCCTGTAAATGGCTCAAACATAACTTGAGCCGATGTAAAATTTTACGATAGCATCGCTAGTAATAAAATTAAATATTTGACGAATAATAGCTTTGGATGAATCGTTGCCACAAAAACTTTAGTATTTAATTAAGAGTAGTAAGTATTTATGACAACTCGCAGGTAATGAAATCAATGGGGCAAAAATGTTTTTCTGTCTGAAATAGTGGTAAGAATTCTTTTGCCCTAATAAAAATTATAAAATTTTTTGCGAAATGTATGATAGTATATAAGACCATTTATATTAACATAAGTAATACTATTAGAAATTCCCGGCGTTGCTCGGGAAAATTTGGTTCAAATCCGATCGGAATTCTAGATGATTCATTGTATTTAAGAATTCACTTGGCCGCCATTTTGAATAAAACGGGCAGAGAGAAACAAAAACCACGTATGAATTATTCCTGGGAGCCTAGGTACCAAATTTGATTGAAATCAATGGTAGGATTTGGGAAAATACGCGTAGTTTAATGTTTAAATCGACCGTCTTTTTGAATGAAGCGGACATACAAACACTAAAACCCCGCGTCGACCTTCCCTTAGTGCCCCCTACTATCCTGCCAAATTTGGTTGGAATCGGTTGATTGTGAGCGTGCATAAAGGAGCCGAGAGAAAATGGGCTGCCATTAGCATTAGCATACTAAGTTATTTTGCTTTCTGTAAAATTACCTATATGAAACATTTGGGATTAAAAAGCAGTGTACGGCATTTCTATTTTTGAAGGAAGTATCTGTTGAAAGTTTGATTACTCTAACTTTAACGGTGTGGAAATGTATAGATGCGCAAATAAACAAACAAACATTTATAAATATATAGGAGATAGGTATTAAATACAAAATTGATAAATGCAAATGTAAATGATGTATTGAAGCAATACTGCATAATTTTCAGGATAGCTCAGCTATTACAATAATTGAAGGGTGTGAGGCAAAAACATGGTAACCCACAAACTTATATATTTGTAGTTAGGTTGCGTACAGAAAAGGAAAAAACTTCAAGTATGATTTTGGAAATTTGTTTATCATTTGTTGTAGTTCATATTTTGTAACGCGTTTATTTATGATTTCTCTTACGGGTGCCCTCCCCCCCCCCCCCCCCCCCCCCCCTCCCCTTGTTCTGATTTTGCTCATCTACAAACTTGATCTTATACTTGTATTGAAAGTGACGAATATAAAATTTGAACTTCCTAAGTTAGGCCATTTGCACAAGTGACGATATTATCGCTGTCGTCGACGACAGCGATATCGCTCGACTTGTGAATACGTGTGTTTAAACGAGTGACTTGCACACGTAGGGCGACACGACAAAAGTATCGCGGCGACACGCGTCACGATAAAAGTGTCGTCTTGTCTGTCGCCCGGTTCTAACAATTGGCGCGACAGGCGATATCGCGTTCTCAGAAAAACAGTGTAACCAAATGGCGCACTTGCACACGCACTGACATGTCGCTTCCCTCTAGCACCGACGTGCCACATTTCAGTCTGAGTTTGGAACACGTGAACTTTACAACGTTTTAAACAGCGCGTGTTTATTGTGTTAAAAATGAGTGCCGAAAAATTTAAGTATGATATAACAACACTTATTGAACTAGTGGAGAGCAGGCCCACCTTGTGGGGCAAGACGGCAGATGACTACAAAGATAAAATAAAGAAGCAAACGGCGTGGAAATAAGTGTTCATGTTTTTTGAGGAGTTTGCAAGTTTGAACCGGAAGGAACAAAATAAGATAGGTAAATTGAATGGAAATACATTTTTATTTATATTAAATTGAAATCTAAATCACAACTGGCAGTATCGCCGGGTTTAGGGAAATATCGCCAGTTATCCCGCGACAGCGATAATGTCGTTGCGTGTGCAAACCACATGCGACAGCGATAATATCGTCAAGTGTGCAAATAGCCTTAGTTTACTCGAGAGTTATCGTCGAAAAAGTAAATCAATGCCCCCCCAAACCCCCACTTAAATTTTTTTTGTGATACACCACATAGCCTATATTTTAAGCTGGACCAGTCTAAATATACGCAGCAAGTTTCATAAAAATTCGACCAGCCGTTTTTGCGTGATGCGGTAACAAACAGACAGACAGACAACAATTGTGCAAACCGGTTCAAACGTCTTCTTATGATCCAAAACACACAAAAAAGTAAAACCCCGACAAAAGAACAAATGTACAGACAGGTTACAATTTTATTTATATAGAGGATGATGTCATTCTTATTACAATCAGAGTATAACCACGAATTCCTTTGAATTACTTTTTTATTATTTTTACGGGTTTTAAGACAATATACAACTTAATTATACTGACTACACTGTAAATTCTAAATAAAGATGATTACTAATTGCTAAGAATACAGAAATCTATGTAAAAACTTCTTTAGTGCATTTTAGAGTCAGCATAGCCCTTAAAAATATCCCATATTCCCAACTGTAAATTTTTTCATTAATTTACTACAAAAATAAAACCCTTGCTCAATTTTCTCTCCCGGATCCTTTTTAGAATAAAACTAAAAAGAAGATAAAGCAGAGTTGCCACCGCGAAGGTCGCGGAAGAAATATAAGGGGAAGGTGGTGGGAGAAAAGAGCGGAAGGTAAGAGGAGGATGGAGAAGTGAAAGAGAAGGGGATGGGAAGGGAAGTAAACAGTACTATAGCTATGAGATCCTCTGGAAATGAGACCGAGGTAGTCGCTTTCGGAGTAGGCGAAGGAGGAGAGGGTTGGTGGAGGGAATTGGAGGGGATGTCACGGGAAATGAGATTGCACCGAGGGCTGCGAGATTAGGGTGAAAGGAAGAGGAGGGGGAAGGAGAGAGAGAGGAAAGGGAGGATGGACGAAGGAATAGGTGATGAATGGAGGCAATAGGAGAAGAGGAACGGGAGGGGGGGGGGAGAGTTCAGGTGAAAAATAGAATAGAGAAAATAGAGAGGGAAGAATTAGAGATATAATAAGGGGAGTTGGAGGGAGAAAGAGAAGCGCGAGAATAAGGAGATAGCGAGACGGAGAGGGGGAGGAAGGTGAAAGGGAAACAGCGGGGAAAGATAGTTGACCCTTTAGCAATAGCCGGCCGCAGGAGTTTAATCAAAAGCCCAAGCGGATGGATTGGGGAAGGGTGGGAGAAGGGGACGCCGGATGGGTCTTGAGAAAGATGCGGGGGCGGGTTTACACGTGCAATTGGACACCGCCGACGCCAGCCGCCCCTATCTCCGCTTCCACCTCCCAACTCCACTCCCTCCGCCCACCAACCCTCTCTCCCCATACTCTCCAGCCGCCGTAACTCGGCCGCTCCATTCTCTAAAGAACCTTGAGGCGCTCCTTGGCTGGCCTCAAACGCGCCAGCCCTCCTACTCCTTGGAATGGCCCCGGGGGGCGTGTTAGAGATGAAAGTGCCCTTCTCTCCATCGGGTTCCTGAAACCAAGATGCATTTCCTCGGTTAGAAGGAAAGAGAGGGAGCAAGGAGCAGGTGATGACGTTCTAAGGAGATTCTATGAAGCACGGCTGATTTTTACTTTCTCCATGCATAGTATGGGGAAAGTATTGTGATCACGAAAAAAATCGACTTCGAGATTTCAACGGAAATGCACGTTTTGAGGTCCCTAGAATACGTTTAGAGGGGGGGGGGGGGGGGTCCGAAATATTTGGCACACACAGAAAATGTGTAAGTTTATCGTTTATTATTTATTTTATTTAAACAACTTGCATTAAAAAATTGTTTCATTTTCTACATAGTGCATACATTAACATTGTAACAACAATTATAATAAATATATTATAATATATTATCTAAAGTTTTTGGAAAATATTATTATAGTGGAATGTAGACTAATAGTACAGTGTTGATTATCAGCAGTAGTAGACATAATTTAACGCATTATTTCACCTTCAAAAAAATAAGTAAAAATAACATAATAAACAAACCGAGTAAACATTATGAGTGCTAATTCGTTTCAAAGTACTATTTTATTTTTCAAATAGTGAAATCCAGCCATCCTGGTCTTATGCTTAACTTAAGTTTTCGTTAAATACTGGTATTTTCAGTGGAATGTAGAAAAATCTGCCAATTAAGATTTTTAGTAGTGGTTTACGTAGTTTTACTCTCGTAATTTAAATTTTCTGAAAATTAGGGAATATAAGAAGAAAATCAACCAAAAACCTTCGATTTCTAATAATCTAATTTTTAATCGTTTCATAATAAATATACATTACCCTTTATAATGAAAAATCCATTCGCAATCATTAACTTAGATTCAATGTGGTTGATAATAGTCAAAATAACAAATGAAAGAAAACAGAAAAGTCATTCCAGGGGATGCAGTGGTCGATTCATGTGCCGGCGTGCTGGGAAGGCGGTCATCAGATTCGAGCTTTGTTTTTATCTAAAATCAAATTAATCGGAAGCATCTTTTTCTCATCAATTTTCTTAAATTATGAAATATTTCCAAGCTTCGTGTATGATATGATAATTTGTTATACGTCTCAAAATATTGTAAGCCGTGGTTCAATTTGTTGAAAGCTTCTGAAACAAATTCACCCTGATTTTGACCCTTATGTACTCCTACTTCAAATGGGGAAAATGGCACACAATATTTGCAGAATAGACCTTCCATCAATTCTGAATAACATAACCAATGCCATTTTTCAAGCCTATGTGCTTGACACCTTAAATTTCTGCCTTTAATATTGTTAACAGGAAATTTATATTTAGCATCTGGTGACCATAAACTATTAAAAACTTCTAGGAGTTTCCGACCGGAAAAATATTCTTTCGATTTCAACAAATTTGCTATATCATTAGGGTTACCTTTATTGACCGTGCCTATCTGCGGAGTATACCTAGTAACCAATGCAAACGACGATCACGGCTCTTTTTCTTGCAATGATGCATTGTCGATGATGTCACTCTGTTCAATAAAATTAATTTTCTCTCTATCACTTTGTTCACTATGTACATTTTCCGCAGCTTCTTCACAAATGATAATATTGTAATTTGTTTCCTTTTATTACTCATATTTATCTATGTTTTAAGGGATAAACTAAAGATTTTTTAAATGGCAGTTTCTCTTTCTACTTTTTCACTGGCACGGCATTGTGAATAGTCTATCTTACATTTATAACCTATTCTGTCGTTTAGGCTTAAGTTTTTCCTGAGTATAATCTAAATGGTGCACTCTCAGATAAAGAAGAGAGGTGTAACCAGCCAAGACCGTTACCAGGGGCGTTCAAAAGTGAAGAAAATGTGTACTGTGTGTGAATTAAAGTATATTGATTGATCGTGCGCCAAGTCGTAGGCAATGTATGTATGTGCGTTGACCGAGAGTAAGAAACACATAGACACTGCGATTGGTCGATGTTCAGGATCTGTAACGTAAATATTCCTCGGGTGCTTGTATTATTCCGAAAGATGCACTTTTACACAGTATGGGATACAGTCATCACTAGACTTCCTTACTCATCGAGACTTCTTTTCCAACTAACCAACTTCTCCAATTGTATTCTTTTAAGATGATATTAAGGATTAAGAGGATTAAGGATATTTTAAAAAACGGGCGTTCTCTTCGTCACCTCTACCTCCTCCCACGCAATAGGGGCCCAGGAAGTCTACGAAAGATCACATGGAGAACGGAAGACACCGGAAGTGATGGACGTTTCTCAACTGAAACCCCTTCTCATGGAAATAGGATATTTTAAACAAAAAGATTTTCTCTCGACCAGCGGTCACCCTAACCTCTCGCGCCTTTCTGTACCCCTCCCTCCCTCCTCCGACCTTTTCTTGGAAAGGGAACTGACCCTTCTCCTTTTGCTAACTTTCTTCTCACTTTCCGTCTTTCACATATCCACGCCCTCTTTCCTGGAGCAAGAGCATTCTTGGGAACACTTAGAACGTCTTACTGCATTCACCTATGTATATCTCAGGAATAAATATGCTCCCATGTGGGGGGGGGGGTCCAGACCCGGTGGACCCCCCCCCCCTATGTGTGCGCCACTGAATCGGGACCAAACTTTGCAAATTGACTTCATATGACTTTACGAGTAACATAGGGTACCCGAGATTTCCAAAATCGACCCAGAAATAACTCATACGTGGTTTTTGTTTCTCTCTGCCCGTTTTATTCAAAACGGCGACAGAGTGAATTCTTAGATACCATGTATCATCAAGAACAGCGTTTCTTCATTTAATTTTGCTACGGAACCCTTGCAACTCGAAAGAGAAGTTGCGGAACCCCAAACAGTTATTTTGTTTATAAGTGAAAATCAAAGCACAAGTAAGTAAACATAATAATAATAATAGGTCATGTGAACAACATTTTGTTTATTTTCATATATTTAAAGATAAAAATCGTTTATATGAACAAAATATTTATTATAAACCAATAGATATAATATGAACAATAAATAAAACTGACTGATTGTGTACATTACGTTAGCAATTTTCAATGTGAAGAATGAGTTTTCTTTTTTTGGCAAATTCTTTTTATATTTGGTTTAATGCTGGAAAGTTGAATTCGCATATCATGCACGGCATCTAGTCGATTTCTGTATTTTGTTTTTGTTGCCGTGTATTTCGAGAACTCAGTTTCGCATAAGTATATGCTCGCGAATGGTAATAACTCTCGAATTGCCCGTCTTGATAAGTCTAAATATTCATGATATAAGCTGCCCCAAAATGTAATCAGAGAAACTTCTTTAAATGCTTGTATTAAATGGCCATCTGAAGTTTTTCATAATGTAGTGCAGATAATCCTTCTGGTTTCTCGGTTATACTGAATGGATTTCGAATCCAGTTATTGCTGTCATTGATGTTTGGAAAATACTTCCTGATGTTGGTGTATAAATTGGGAAGATGATCTACAATGTTGCTCTGAATTTCTTCTTCAAGTTTACATTTGTTTTCTTCAAGGAAATCATTGAATGCTGGAAAAAAATCCAAATTATTTTGTTTTACATACGAAATCCAAAACTGTAGATTCCGGGTGAATGACAAAATTTTATCTTTCGCATTAAAAATAGTTAGATTCTTTGTGCGGATGTATTTAAATCTGACCTTTCCAAATACTAATTCCAATATTTACTACCTAAAGCAACCTCCCATCGAGCAAAAATGCTTTGACAACCCCGATATACGAAGTTATTTTAAAATAATTCTAAAGAAAGGGTTCGGTCCACAGTTCTTCCCTTCTGAAGGCGGTTTCGAGTTTGCATCTTGTTATTCTCGCGGAACCCGTATTTACGCTTCGCGGAACCCTAGGGCTCCGCGGAACACCATTTGGGAAACACTGATCTAGAATTCCGATCGGATTTGAACAAAATTTCCCCGAGCAACGCCTGGTATTTCTGCTAGTATAATATGTATATACACCTATCCCTTGGTTTACACGGTTTTGGTTTAACACGGTCAAAAAAATGTAACCAGATTTGTTTTACACGATAAGAGACTCGGTTCTACACGGTAGTGATGGCGGAAGCAAGTAAAATTTCAAAAAAGTACATTTCAAAAAATTCTGGATGAACTGTATGCTGACAATACGCTTATTGTCAGCCAAGTTTGGAAAAACTTTACAATTTTAGATTGTGTGAAAATAACGACGTCGGAAGTTCGTGAAATAAAAACATCAATTTTAAATGCCTGTTGGAAAGCTATATGGCCCGAAGTAGTTTTGGGTGGTGTTAGTATCCCACCAGCAGAGAATGCATATTCTCAGATTACTGATCTGGCATGGAAACGTTTTGTTTAGAGTGACGATTCTATTCTTTTAGAATCTTTCCTAAATGCGCGAACTTAAAGCAAGTTTGTTAGAATTGCCAATAAAACAACTCATCGGCCAAAATCATTGATTTTGTGTACGCAACAATTTGTACGTACCTTCTTAAGATCTATTATACGACGCAATTAATGAGAATTTACGATAGAGGAAGTTAAATTTGAATTCGGATTGAAAGGGTGGCACATGGTAGAGTTTCCGATTATGCGAGGCGACGAAGAGCGAGGCAATATTGAACACGGAAGTATTTGAGGAAATTCAATTTCTCGGAATTCGAATGTAAATGGAATCGGAGGGAGGGAAGTGAATTCGGAAAAAGTTGGTAGAACTTCTAACCAAAGAAAGACAGTAACCGACTGAAATGCTTAGGACTCCGAGAAACTCGTTTCTGTGTGTATTGTTTGCCGCCATTAGAATGCTGAATGAGCTTTGAACGAAACGTAATTTTCTCTTTTGCCGTAGTCATTATATTTTTTTTTGGCCCCATGACGAGTTTCCGGAAGCAGCTACACGGCACGTTTGTAAATACTTTTCATTGAAACCATTGGATTTATGTTTATTATGTGATGAGGCGAATATCCGAATGATTTTTTGTAAGGACATTTTGGAAGATTTCATAAGCTTATTTTAGAATAATAAATGCCTTGCACTAGACACAGAACTAATTTTAGAGACAGCGGAGTTTTAATGTGTGGAAAGAATCCTTCCTTTACAACATTCAGCCATTCACAAGGAAGAGGTGGGGGGGGAGGGGGGAGAGGATAAAAAATGCGCACAAAGGGAAAATAAGGAAAAAATCTCAAAAGGCTTTTAAGGGATTTAATGTTGTATTTGAGCGAGTGAGCGTGTGAGAACGTAGGACAGTGTTTCTCAATCGGGGTGAAATGACACTCCAGGGTGACGCGACGGTTATTGAGGGGTGACGCGAATATTTGATAAATTCACAGTGTATCATATTCTGGCTTAAAAACATAAATAAAGTAAGGAGAATGTGCACGTTCTTATTTAGATGTCAGAACTTTATTTTTATGTGGGAGGGAAAACCAAAATTATCTTTAAAGGTGACTTAAAGGTAATGGGACTGTAAACGGGGTGACGCATAACTGAATGAACTGAACATAGGATGAGGCAGACAAAAATATCGGTACAACATACATTGTACGACATTTCTCATATACTAATGCGTCGTTTAATTATCTTCTGAAAAATATGAACTACATACAATCATTACAAACATCAACTTATATAACTATACGAAATTTGAAGAAAATCGTAAGAGTCGTTTTTTAGAAAATCCAATTGTTATTAAAGTTGCCAAGAATAAACTAGCCTTATGTTAATTTTTGATAAATATGAACTATGTAGTAATATTTCCGACGTAAACTCAAGTAACCGCTCGAAATTTGAACAAAATCGCTGTAGCTGTTTACGAGAAAATCAAATTGTTGCTAAAGTTGCCTAGAATAAACTAGCCTTATATTCATTTTTCGAGACATAAATTATGTAGTATTATTGAAGACGTAAACTCAAGTAACTGTGAAAAATTTGATCAAAATCGTTTTAGCCATTTTTGAACAAATCAAATTGTTCTTAAAGTTTCCTAGAATAAAGAGCCCTTAATTATTGTGCAATGTTAACCATTTTCTCATAGCTTCTATTCTGTATGATAAAATGCCTAAGCACGAGATTTCATTCATTTTTGCTCTACCGTGTAGGCTCTACAGTAGGGTGACCAGAAGCTTTTGGTAACAACCGGGACGAAACAAGTTTTTAAAGGGAAAAACCGGGACATTTTCTTAAAAAAACGGGACAATGGGTATTTTGATTTTTTTCTTGAATATTCTTAAAATCGAATAAATATGTTTACAAAAGAATACATAAACTTTAATTTATTGAAATAATTAAATTACATATTTCGTTGAGTATGAGAAAACAGGTAAAAAAATCTGTCATGACCGGGAATCGAACCCGGGCCTTCCACTTGTCGGGCGGATATTCTACCACTGAACTACCAAATTTTCATCATTTTTAATCATGTCATCAAACTTTTACAGGTCATATTAAAGTTGAATTTACACATCATTATGGAGTTGATGGTTTTTATATCCAAGCGGTTTCGTTCATCAGACCATTGAATGTCTATTTGTGAAAATATTCATTCCACATTTCAATTGTATGCCGGAATGGCACACAATTGAAATGTGGAAATGTTACATAGTTTCTCTATTTCTGAGGTCTGTTCTAGAAATTCAAATTTTGAAGAAAAAATATGACCACAGGCCGTAGCAAGATCTATTAAGCCACTTATCATTCCTTTCTTTCATCTCTTTTGAAATCAAATTTTTAAGCAATGAAAATTGATTAAAAATAAACTTTCGTCAACTTGAAAGCAATAACATTTTTACACATACTTTGCACTTCTTCCCAAACTGGGGAACTTTTTAATAGCGTCCATTCCATATAGTTCAATTTCAGTAAGGGTTCAACCCATTTTTTTAGATAGTCACAGGTTGTTACGTACATGTCAAGTATTTCCTCTTTAAATGATTCTATTCCATCCTTCTGAATATTATTATCAGGTAAAACTCTGAGGGCACTCAAATGAACAAATTTTTCGTTAATGCGTAATGTAAGCATGCCAATCGTTTCATGCACGTAATTCATTACCTCTATTACGCAATTTTGCGAACATTCAGTTTTTAGAATTTGTTTATTAAATAAACCAAGGATATTAAGCATTGCATGGAAGTATGCTTCATTTACTGGTGATTCAAAAAGTTTCACAATACGTTTTGGGACTTTTCTTCTGAAAAGAAATATGCTTTCAGTGCTTCGAACATTTTTAATACTCTATCAACCGCATTGTATAAATTTAACCAGCGAATTTTTGAATGGGTTAATAACTTTTCATACTGCAAATCTAATAGAGAACAAACATTTTTCAGTCGCTCGGTACGTACTGCATAAGTTGAAAAGTATGACAGTATTTTTATCACGACCATTTCTACATCACAAGATATTCTCTCAGCTCCCGACTGCATAGCGTTATGCAAAATATGCACCGAACATCCAACATCTAGTAAATTGAGATTAATTTTCTCGCGTAATTTATAAAAGACATTGTTTTTGCATTTTCTCAACAGTTTGGCACGACATTCTATTTAAGATAAATGGAGTAAGTAAATTGTTGCAAAGTCCATTCGTAAATATGAAAGCTCCAATAAATTCTCTTGAGCAGATTCAGCAATATTTCGGAACTTGTAGGTCAGAAATAGGGTTAAATAAATTAATTATAGATGCCCGAGAACTGGCAACAGAACTAGAGGCTGAATCAAAATTTATGCAAGAGACCGAAATTCTGCCACGAAGAAAGAACCCCAATTTTGAATCTGCACAGGTTGATGCAAGTTTTCATAATCCCCAAGATTATTTCCGAGTAATTTTTTTAATCTTGTGTTGGATCAAACAATTTCTTATATAACTTGAGTGAACTGAAAATCATGGATAAGAAAATTCGTATTTTCTTACAATCAGCTGTTAGTGAAATACCGAGTCTTTGATTTTCCAGCATGTAAATGCAAATGCTTTTTATAAAATAGTATTTGGAATATCGAGTTTGGTTTTCAAAATAATTTCGTATAAACGGGAATAAAAAACTATTGCATATACCATCACTATTACAAGAAAAATAACCGGGACATTGATGCGTCCTGAAAAGAAAAATCGGGACACCGGGACAAAACTCTGAAAACCGGGACAAATCCGGGAAAACCGGGAGACCTGGTCACCCTATTCTAGAGCTGCGAACAGACCGACACCCGGACAGACAGACAGACGGACGGCATTGCGAAAACCATTTTTTCGGACTCAGGTACATCTAAAACGTATATTTCCATTAAAATCTCGTGATCGAAATTTTTCTCTATTACAATACTTGCACAATATACGTACTTCGTATATATGAGAAAGTAAAAAGATTGAGAACCACTGGCTTAGGAAGTCTCTGACGCTGTCGAAAGATCCAACTCCTAGATACGAGTGCGAATTTGACAACAAGTACTCTGGCGAGGAATAGCTATCCCGCAAATCTGTGTATATTGATAAAAGTATTTATTTATGATTATTTTTAACTTAAGTTTTTTTGTGATTTTCTTACTTGTAAAACTGTGATTATTGTAATTTACTGCAAAGAAAGAAATCTGGATAAAGGTTGTGAAGAATTTCTTAAATTTAAGGCGTTTTATTTGTCGCGTTTTATGAGCTCTTAACCACAATTTTTAACACACACACACGCACGCACACACACACATATATAAACTTTACATCTTGTTGACGCTTACGTATGATCCGATTCGATAATTTAATCTCATCACTTGAATTAAAGAAAATACTCCCGCTCTTATGCAGAAAACACACAGTGCATAAAATCGATAAAAAAAGTCGTAATAAAAATAATTACGACAGAAGGAGGAATAGAACCTTAGAATTTGAGATATGTAATTAAGCCTCCGAAGCACACTTGGAGCGCTGCTGATTGCAATTTCCGTGGTGGGAATTCCTTTTCATTCAAACGCTCCCCTTACTTTCCTCCGAACACTCCTTCCTTCCCGGCTCAATCCCCTTCCTCCCTTTCCCTCCAACCAATGGATTCATTAATTCCTATTTGCACTGCCATTCGTGTTGCGCCCTATCTTATTTTTCTTGCACAATTTGCTTATTATCGCTTGAATATATAAATCCCATTTTTGTTTACATACAAGAAAGTAACGCATCTTTAATATAAGTTTAATAGTTTCATGACTTATTTCATGTTCAAGTTGTGGATAAAAAAATTATTATTTCCTTGTTTAATCATTAACTGCACGTTTCTACTTTCCGCTGTTAATAATTGATGCATTTATTTATTTATTATTTATTTATGCATAATTCCATATACAGCGTATTCACCATTTCACAGTGAAATGTTAACAGTAGACAAAGACATAAATCAACACAACATCCATACCCGAAGCGGGATTCGAACCCGCGACCATTTGGGTTAGAAGGCAGGCACACTGCCAACCAGTCTAACCAGGGCGGTAAACGTAAATTAATAGATTTTTTTAGATTTTTCACTAATCGCATAATTTTAGAGGTTGTGGGATATTTTTTCAAAAATTCCTAACCGATTCTTTCAGCTCTTTTTCAACATTTTCTGTATCAAATACCATGGCGGTAAAGTACACTTCCTTTGAAGTAGCAGGGACATCTGAAGCTAAATTTAATAATATTCATACTGATTCCATGTGAAAAGATATGATAATATATAGATAAGAGAGGGGGAGGGAGGGAGAGAGAAATTCGAAGAGTGAGGATGGAAGCCATTGCTCCAAGAAAGAGAAAAAAAAACGATTAGTCCCAGTGCCGTATCTCCTTGAGAGGAAATCTCTCTCCGAGATGAAGCCGTTGGATGCAAGGATTTTACATGTAAAGGGAGGAGGAGGAGGGGAAAGGGGGAGGGAGAGGAAAGTAGACGGTTTAGAAAAGCTCATAATGAGGAGAGTAGGAGAGGGGGAGAGAGAGAGAGAGAGACGGGGAAGCAGAAAATAAAGAGAAGGTAAAAAGATGAGCAATAAATGGGAAAAACAGGGTTTAGGGAACAGAGGAAAAGATCAGGAGCTCAGAAGTAAGAGCTGTGTAGTATTGGAGGTCGGAAACAAGGGAAGAGGAAGGGGGGGGGGAGTATAAGGAGGAGAGGGGGAAGAGGGGAAGGAGGCAGGGAATTAGAGGAGGAGAAGAAAATGACCTTGCGTTTCGTGTGAAGGGGAGTAAAATGGAGTGAGTGAGAGAGAGAGAGGAGTGAAGGGGAGGACATGGATAGTCATATCCACGCTGGTCCGACTATATAGACCGGATGAAACTTTTGCACGATCGTCGGAGATGTTTAAGCTTATCAGCCGTAACTTCCGTGAGGAGAGGCATAGAGGGAGAACTCCTTTCTACTTAATCTTCTCAACTTCCGCGTTGTTCCTTCATATAGAGGGGCTTTCCCAAACCTACCCCCCTCCTCCTTCCTTCCTTCCATCCTTCTCCCCCTCCCTCTTCCCCTGCAGTCTCTGGCTCACGTTTGCGATTCCCCGTGGGTTGTGTTGCCCTGCGGATTCCGCCCTCGCTGATACCCTGCAGACCCTTAGCGTGCACACTCTCTCCCTCCACACCACTTCCTTAAAACTCTCCTTCCTCACGTTTCCGATGCCTTTGAGAATTCCATTCTTAGTCAGTCCTCCTGCCAACTTTTTATTCCTTCTTCCCTTTTGCAAAAAGTGTAGGTAGTACGTGCTACCTCAGCCTCTCTTATCCATCGCTCGTCATCCTCTTTACTAGATAATCCAATTTTCTCCCCGCCATAGGACGCATCTGCAGAACAGCGAACTGCGCACCGTAATTTCTCCCGCCGTTTCTTAGGTTTTCAAAGAGTTATAATATTCGATTTGGTGTTTTCATCTATAGCGGAAAAGCGTCGTTTTGGATGGTCGAGTTTTCGCGCACTGTTCAAGCCTCACCAAATTTTCATCGAAGACAGTTATCTGAAGATAAAATATATATTGTGCAAGGTTGACATTTGGCCGCTTTACAAACAAGATGGAAGCTGATGGTCGACGGATGCAGGTTTTCCCGTTCGAGGCCCATTTCTGGTTTCAATAGAAATTAATTGTTAAAATGAGTTTGCATTATTGAATAAAGGTTAATTTAGCGATGCTTTTTACTCCAACGGCCTCTTAAATTACAAACTGTTATAATGCAACTTATGAGAACACCAAATTATCAAAATAACATTTCTCACTTCGTAATTAACGAAAGTACTTCAACGTAGTATATCCTGAACACTTTTTCCGTTGGAGCAACGAATTCTGCACAAACTAAAGTTATTCCACTTTGCTTAACGCCGCGCCGTGATACTCTGGCCTTGCAGCAACAAGCGTGCGCTTATTCGCTCCTCAACTCTCTCTCTCTCTCCCGGAGCACAACACACCGCCGAAAATCCCATTCCGCCACAACTTCGTCGTTTGCGTCAGCCTTGCGCAGATTACTTTAAAAAAACCATGTTTTCCATTTAGTCTTCCGTAACTAAAGTCATGTTCCGTGCCCTTTCATTTTTCGGTTACACCGCTATAATTTTATATGTAAGACACGTATGAATTCATTTTAGCACGGATTATTAAGAACAGCATTTAGATTTAAATCATTAAAATTTTCTTATCCTGTTCTATAGAGAGAAATAGCTTTTGCCAGATTTTATCTTCTCACCACTTTATATATTCACAAACTTTGTTCGTTTCTTTATTTTAAGAAATCTTAGTTTTATTCATGATAGCACCTCATTGTGTTTTAAGTAAGTGTTTTTGTGTGGAAGAACTCTAGTCAACTCTATAGAGCTGTGGTCCGGTGCAAAGTGTGAGCGCTGGGCCTCTTACGCCTCGAAAATTTAAATCTTAATAACTAAAGCAAACTCTCAGTGTGACAGCGTTCGACATTTTTCTGTTTTTTGTTCTACATTTTGCTGTTTTTTAAATGCGTTCTTTATGTGTACAACGAATATTTTTATAAAGACGGGGTGTCTATAAAGAGCGGGACTTAGTGCACTTGCACATGGCAATAATTAGCAAAAATAAATTTATGAAAATTCTGAAAAATCACGGACTGTGTACGGAACATATTTTACTATGAATTTCGTTCTGCACGTAAAAACCGTCCTTTAACACAAGATTCATACCTATGCAACAACTATCGCGGCACATCTTTACAATTATCACTGAGTTTAAGCTCTATTTATTAACTTCGACAAATGCTGGTTGTCTCATTCAGCATTGCATTGCATTTTTCATTTAATGTGTTACGTCTGTAATACTTTATCTTCAACATCCAATACAAGATAAAATGGAAACTTCCTCAATTCTACTTAAATTTTGTTTATTTATGGGTCAGTATCCAATTCTCTATGATATACATCTACATCTACATGATACCCTGCAAATCACCAGACTGGTGGGTGGCAGGGGGTGCAGCACACCGAGCCCTACCTAATAACGTCCCTCGTGGGAATCACTCTCCTGTTATGATCCCGTATGGTCCTTGGAAAAAACGAGCTCTGGTATCGTTCGGTCCTACAGTCGATCTCTCGTATTTTATTCTCGTGATCGTGTCTGCCCATGTACGTAGGTGCCTCTAATATTCCTGAGACCTCCTCTAAGAGAACTTCCGACCTAAATTTCTCCAGAAGCCTTAACCTAGCGCTAATTCTGCGATCCTCTAGCGATATCCAATTCAACTCCTTCAAGAGTGATGTGACGCTTAATTTTTGCTCATATTTTTGCTTAACGAATCTGGCTGC
The DNA here is from genome assembly GCA_036926305.1 of Uropetala carovei. Lineage (NCBI taxonomy): Eukaryota > Metazoa > Arthropoda > Insecta > Odonata > Petaluridae > Uropetala > Uropetala carovei. The sequence goes on from JAXCHB010000361.1 coordinate 78,369, forward strand.
TCGTACGTACATTAATAAATATTTCAGCTAAAGGAACGGTTTTCATTAAAAATTACCTATATTTATAATAAACATACAGCGAATTATAATGGATTAGGAATTTAAAAAAATCCAAAAATTTCGTTCTTGGGATGTTGTATGGCAAGTCTAACGAAGGTCTCTGATGATGTTGAAAATAGCATAAATTACAAACCGAAAATTCATGAAGATTTGCCACACCCGAACGCTGGGTTTATCTATGAATATTCGACGAACAGATTTTAACGTCGGCTATGGCACCATGAAATACCTCTCATCATTTCCACCCTCAAATGCGCCCCAAGTTTCATAAAATAACCTTTTAGCCCGGAGAGCCTCGGTATTAAAAAAACGAGAAAAGCGGAGATTATTCGATAAAAAAATACGCATTAACACATGATTGAGGTCGCAGGTTTTAGCGGTAGGCCGAACGAAAAAGCCACACGCTACTAACCCATCTCTTTTTTCCTGCATCCCGTCGTCCAAAAAAGGAACCAGTTCTCTCTTCCTCTTTTCGTATATAACAGAGACGGCACTCGAGCAGAAGACAGCGAGGAGCGGAGACGGGGATGCTCTTTACCCCTCTCCACTTACCTTGACTCTCTCCGACTGCCTCCTCCCTCCCCAACCCAACTCCTTTTAAAACACGCTCTCTCCCTCCCGCCGCCCTCGCTAACCCAATAACCCAGTCGCCGGGGCAACGACGAAAGGAGGAATTTAGACACTTCCATTCCTATTTATTTTTTTACATATCCCAGCCCGTCCTTTTTATAGAGTGCGCAGAGGAAGGGGATAAAGGTGGGAGGAGGAGGGTGAGGGAAAGGGGGAGGGAAAGGGGGAGGGAAGAGTGTGTTGTGAGAGGAAGTCGAGAGGAATGGAAGAGAGATGAGCTTGGATATGAACATTTTTCGCCATCTCCCAAGACTTGAAGCGCGCCTCGTTTATAAGAGTTTTAGAGGAGAAGCGGATTGGCTGGAAGCACTAATTTTTCATTTCTCTCTCTCTCTCTCTCTGTCTCTCCCTCTCCCCTTCTCCCTCTCTCTCTGTCTCTCCCTCTCCCCTTCTCCCTCTCTCTCTCTTTCTCTCTCCCCCTCCCCCTCTCTCTCTCTCTTTCTCTCTCCCCCTCCCCCTCTGTCTCCCCCTCCTTCTCTCTCTCTCTCTCTTTTTTCTGAAAGGATGGCACGCAGCCAAGGAGAAAAAAATTACGATCTTGAGCGGATGGAACTTATTTCTCCGCTTTGCTCTTCCCCTAGCCTTCTTCTCAACATTACTCACGTCGTAAAACGTCCTATTATTCCCTATCTCTGAGTCAATTTTATTTTATAGTGCTTTCACAAAATAACCTGTCATGGAGACAACCCTCATTTGGGCATTTTTACGTCCATGTGGGCAAGGAATTGGTGTGTTTTGGAGTTAGGACATGCACAAAATGGGCGACGAGTGAATTTCGTCGAAAAATATTTTTCTGGAAAAATCATTTTTCCTCCCGTTATAATAAAAGCTAATATATTAATGGATTTTTTAGTGTAAGATTTTATAAATGAATGCGAATAACTCGAAAACGGTAGGTTGGATTTGGACGAATTTGTCGTCTGATGCTCTTATAGATGTTAAATGAGTCGTCATCCGTGATTAACGGGATTGTTTGGATTTCTCTGTTAGAATGACATTGTAACGGGTGCAGCGTATTTTTTAATTGTATTTTAAAATTAAGTTTAATCATCGCAAAAATTCTAAACTTGAACCAAAGTACGAATGAAAGATTGGATATTCACATTCCAAGTGTCAATTATTGAATGTGGGTGGAATTAGTTCACAAAATTTTATTGTACATGAAACTTTTGTTTTCTTTGAGAGGAAAATGCTGGATGGACTGAAATAGACTGAGCGAGAAAATCAGAGTGAGGAATTGCATTATCAGCATTTGTAAAATACGGTGAAATGATCAAGCTATTTTACATTAATAACGACTAATTTCTGTCTTTTTATTTAAAAAAATATCAAGCCAAAAATAGAAAAATAAATTGAATGTGATATTCCGTAATTCTTCATGAGGATTTACTCTAGTCTATATGAATAGTATTTCTCACAGTTTCGGTAAACAAATTTAAGTGAAGCGGAGTTTCAATATTTTTACGGTTTATCTACAAGGGTTATACAAATAGATAGACCGCTGTTAGTTAATAATAAAAAATGATTAGATACATGTAGGCTTAAGAATATACTCTGAAATGTATTTTCAGTTTAATAATTAATTTAATCAAAAAAATCCTTGTTATTCTTTGTATTTACATTAAAGAATTTGTATTTAACTATAACTTAATGTTCCGGAATGATAATTCATATTTATTATCGGCCGGTCAATGTTGGATTATTTTGAGCGCTGTGCCTTTTGAATTAAGATGACCTTTATTTAATGTTCTAAATTCTTAAGCGTGGCACATTCTCATCGAAAATAGAATCGCCAAATGATAACTCATTGACGTATGACTAATTACTATCGTGAATCCGAAGAAATACTCCGTTACAATTGCTCTTTTGATGAAAGTTTCCTGAAGAACAAAAACGCGCCTTCTTAGTAACTATGTTTTAGTATCCAGTATTTCTGTTTCCCCACGATAGTAAAGAAATTTAAGTCTGTCAGATTTGCCAATTAATTTCTTTTCGGGAACAACTTTGAGAAATATTGGTTTCCACTTACCGTGGTTTCCGTAATGGTGCTTCTTTGTCCACTGCAAGAACTTAATTCTGTAAAACTCTGAAAGTTAAAATAACAGTTCGGCAGAATTCTTAGTGCTGAGAGTTTCTACTTTTCAAAAGCTGTAATTTATAGAAATAGTATTCGATTTCATTGGACTTTGTCCTTCTCTTCCTATAGGCGGCGGAAAAAAGGTTTTAATATTATTTTATCTTACTTATGCATTCAGATTTATTTTTCTCTTCAAAATGATTATCTCACTGAAACTGAAATACACCAGATGGGTCTCTGAAGACAATCTATACTTTGCTTCAGCGAGGGACTTTTAATCGTGAAGATCTGATATTTCTCTTAATCAATTATCACATGTTTGAAACAGACGAAATAGACTTCTTAAAGCAAGATCCTTTCACCCCCGCAGTTGAAACATTAGAACTGTAAGGATGCTTGAGTCATTCGCAAAAATTTACCTCAACATAACAACCACATTTTTGAAGGTTTTTTAAAATTTTTAATTGTTTCAAGTGAAATCCATGGAAGGAACTGATAATTTCGCTTGAGTGCACATTCGCACCAACTCAATAAGGCACTTCCCTGAATCAGCACCTTGTCCTATAGAGAGGAACATCGTTCCAAGCTGCCTCCCTATTAAGCCCTCATTCACGCCTCCTCTTTCACCTACCCCCTACTCATTCTCCTCCCACTCCTCTCCCCCCAACCCTCGCCCCTTCTCCGACTATCTTGCTCACCTTAAGGCTCTAAACAACGAGATTTGTACGGCTCCTTTCCTTGTCTCTCTCCCACTCTTGTCTTTCCAAATGTCACCTATCCCATGAACGCCCTCCAAAACATTTCATTCCTTTTCCATGATAAAAGAGCGTCCTTCAGTTTTATATCTCTTCATAAGCCTTCCCAAACGGTTACGAAAAATTACATTTATCAAGAATTCCCTGCGTATCCCATGTTTCCCTCGCGATTTTTTATTCCCACTTCCCTGTCGAGAATGAGACGGAAAGAAAGAGGATGAAATTTGGAGTTTTTCCGAGTTTATGGAGATTTTTTTATTATTTTCATTTTTAACAATCATTTCTCTCATCCCAAAAAATACCGACCACGTGATTCCTATGTCACCGGAATATTTTCCGTTCTCCTATTGCGCAAAGAAGACAGTCCTTGAGGAAAAGTAAATGTTTTGTATAGTTCGTATGCTCTCTCTCTCTCCCTCTCTCTCTCTATATATATATATATATACACTGGTTAATGTGTGCTTACATTCTGCAAGCATGTTTAAATTTTAGCATTTTTCAATTTCGAATTATTCCGAATTGATTACGTACAAAATCATATAACCGTGTCAAATTTCAAGTTTGTTGCTCATTTAGAAGTGCAGTTTTGATCCTCGTACGGGGCAATAATGGGGAAAAACAGCCCATAATAATTTGAGTTTTTACAATTTCGGAAATTTTTCTTTCATTTGTGACCAAAATTCTATAATCGTGTGAAATTTCAAGTCTCTACGTCATCTGAATATCCCTTATGATTTTTATCCTCGTACAGGGCAAAAATGGAGAAATGCAGCCCTTAAAATTTCGAATTTTTACATCGGATTTCTTACATTGGTCCTAGTTTAATATTAATGGCAAACTATCATCATCATCATAGGTAATCTGTCCGTAGACAGGTCAGTGATTATTCATGGTTAAACTTAGTTCTCCATATACTCCTATTTTCCGCAGTTTTCTTCATGTCTTGATAACCCTCTTGCGGATTTCCTGCTTTATATTTCCCGTTAGTAGGAACTTCTTTCTTCTGAAAGCTGCTTTTGCTTTTGTTATTCTAGTCCTGATTTCATCGGTACATTTTGCTTCCCTCGTTATGATGCTTCCAAGGTATTTATAATCTGAAACTTGTTCTAACTTTCCTCCAATACTTATGTTCAAATTTTCTTCTTCTTTAGTTGATATTCCCATAACTTTGGATTTTTCTGCATTTCTTTCCATACCTAATTTTTTATGTTATTACTTGTATGTTTATCATTTTATAGAGTACGTTTTCCTTTCTTGCTAGAAGTACTTGATCATCCACGTATTTCACTGTTCTTATAATCCTTCCTCCGATTTTGAAATCTCCCGTGCCTTCTAACGCCTCCTGCATTAGCCTCTCTCACTATATATTGAATAGAATCGGCGATAGACACCGGTCCTGTCTTACTCCTCTGCCGATATGTACACCGCTGGTGTCCGGATTCTCCAACCTGACCTTTACAACTTGATTCACATATAGATTCCTGATCAATCTCCTGTCTTTCCAGTCTACACCTATATCCTTTAATATCCCCATCAGCAGTACCCAATTAACTCTATCAAAGGCCTCCTGCCAGTCGACGAAACATACGCAGCAATCCTGGCTGTACTCTATTGCCATTTCTGATATGATTCTCACTACACCGATAGCATCTCTGGCTCCTCCTCCTTTTCTGAAGCCGAATTGATCTTCCCCTAGCATTTCTTCGGCCATTTTCTCCAGTCTTTTATTAAGAATCCTCGTGATGATCTTCGTATTGTGACAGTAGGGATATCGTTCTGTAGTTCTTACATTGCATTGCCTTTGGCTTCTTCTTTAGAGGGATCATTGTTACATCTAAGAAATCCTGAGGCCACTCTCCCGCGTCGTAAATCTTGTTAATTAGTTTCGTAATCACTTTTAGTCCTTCCGATCCCATGACTTTAAGTACCTCTACCGGTACTCCATCGCTGCCTGTAGATTTTCCTTTCTTTAGTTCCTGTATCGCCCTTTCTACTTCGCTTTTCATAATATTTGGTCCCAAGTTGTCTTTTTCAATGCAATTCTCTTCTTCCAGTTCCATTTGTACCGATCCTGCCTGCTTTTTGTATAGTTCCTTAATGTATTCTTCCCATACCTGTGCTACATCCTTTGGTTCTGCGACTATTTTTCCATCTGTATTAATAATTCCTTTACCACGAATCCCACTAGGCTTCTTATCTTCTAACTCCAGTGCCCTAGCGTACATCATATCGTACCGTCCTAACTTCTCCATCTGTTGTATTTCCTCACATTTTTCCTTTATCCAAATTTCCCTAGCTTTATCTGTTACCCTTCTCAACTCATTGTTTATGCGTCTATAATTGGCTCTACCTTCTTCGCTGTTAACATTTTTCCATTTCCTTCTCTCATCCATTTTCTCCAGCATATCCTTAGTGATCCATGGTTTTCTGATTTTCTTCTCTTGTTTCCCAATCTCTTTATTCAAGGTATCTTTGATTCTGGCTTTCGCTTCCTCTCATTCTGTATCCACGGTCTTCGGTATGCTTTCCAATTTTCTAAGGCGATCTTCCAACTTCGTGCTGAAGGCATCTTTCTTTTCTTTCAGTTTTTCTAGGTCCCAAGTCTGTCTATCTCTTCTCGTTTTCCTTATTTGTTTCAGCTTTGTAGTTACATCGACCATTAGAAGGATATGATCTGAATCAATGTCTGCTCCTGGTAATGTCTTAGCATTTGATATGCTGTTCCTGAATCTTTGTTTTAGTAGGATGTAATCAATTTGGCATCTCATTCTATCTCCTGGGCTTTTGCATGTGTACAGCCTTCGTTTATGATTTCTGAACCATGCATTAGTCACCACTAGGTCGTTATTAACACAGAATTCTACCAGTTTTTCTCCTCCTCGTTTTCTTTTCCCAAGTCCGTATTGACCGACAACATTTTCTTCTTGTCCTTCACCAACTGTGCTGTTCCAACCTCCCATAATTATGCAGTTTACCTTTCCTTTTCAGTCTTCATCGTAAATCTCGTTAATTTGTTCATACATCTCCTCAATTTCTTCTTCTTCATGAGTGGACGTTGGCATATATATCTTGATTATCAACATGTCCACTGGGACTGCTTTCAGCTTTATTGCCATCAACCTATCGTTCGTTGCTGTTATTTTTGTCACGCTCTTCATCATATCTTTCCTAAGTACCAGAGTTACTCCCCTTGTCCCACTATTTCCTCTAGAGTAAACTACCATGAATTCTTCCGAGTCGAACTGTCCTTCTCATTCCCATCTAGCTTCGCTCAGCCCTATGATATCAAGACTATTTCTTCTCATTTCTTCTTTCAGGTTCTCTAGCTTTCCTGCCTTCCTCATTGTTTTAACATTCCAAGTACCTAAGCGTAAGTTACCTTCGACAAATGCTTTCCGCAAGGCATGCCCCGCCCGGAGATCCGATTGGGGGACTATTTTACCTCCGGAATATTTTACCTCGAGAGAACTCATATTTTCCAACCATATAATCATTAATAGGGAATTTTAATGTGGTAGTTTCCCTCTTGCTTTCCACATCGCAGTAATGTAGCCGTTCAAATCGTCCCGATCACGGATCTATTGGATATAGACCCAGCCAACATAATTTGTTTTCGGCTCTATACCATACTGACAGTACTGCTGCCTACTGTCAGGCACCGATGATAGTTTTTTTGTGAAAAACCTCCATTCACGGGGTTCTCGAACCCCGGAACTTTTTAACGGAAAGCCGACACGCTAACCACTACACCACCAGTGCCATATATATATATATATATATATATATATATATATATATATATATATATATATATATATATAGAAAAGTGTATGTATGTATGTGTTTTTTACAGCTCAGCAACTACAGTACGTAGAAGCAAGAGAAAGGTGTAATGTTAATCAGAATAAAGAGTACCTGGTATTGTCAGGTTTCTATACCGATATGATTGAACTTTCTAATTTTAAAAGATATTTATTTTTTTGTCATTTTCTGCATTTGAATGCCATATAGATAAGTGCAGCTTATTTTTCATTTGAATTTTAAATTACTTAGAAACATGGTACAAACTCGAGTCTTGGATGGCTGTATGAAGGAAAGAAGAAAGTTTATTTTTTTCGAATACGGAATCCTAATCCAGATGGAATTAGCGTAAAAATGCGTTTAGAATCACAAAAATAAGTGATTTATCAGTTTTATGACAATGCCAATTATAAGCTACCATGACAACTCATATTGTCACCGATGTTAAGTTCATTACATTTATATGGGAAAATTTTACCTAAAATCGTTTTTCAATGTCTGTGTGTGATTTGGCTTTATTTACTTGACAACCAAATATTTGTTGATTTTAATAGAATTATTACTAATAAAGTGTTTTTAATGATATTTTCGTGTTACGTAGAGTTCTCCAAAGCAAGCTGTCTTTAAAACCACGCAAGCAACAAATAATTAGGCGTAGGTTTTCCACAAATTTTGATTGGATAAATCGTTTCATTGTTTTCAAAGTGTTGTTGATATAAACAATTTTCTCGTAACAGAACTCATGGATGAGAGAATCGAGCTAATAATCGAGGGATAATATTCACTCTGTTATTCTTAAGGGTTCCTTATTTACCTTTTTTGTCTTTCGTTAAATTAATTAATTTTGTTTGTTCCTTTGTTAATCCATTTTCTGTTGATTATATTTTTCTTGCTGGTTTTCATTACAGTTTTTGTTTTGAAGATATCGTCGCGAAACTTCGCTTAGATATATAATTTTAACCTGCGGGTAACATAGGCTACATGGCGATAAAAACATTTGTGGGGAGGAAGAGCTTAATTCAATAATTATTTTCCCATGAATTTCCCATGAATTTTCGATTTTTCACAGTTCAAGATTTTCTTCATTCATCTAAATGGGTAAATGCGAACTGGTTTTCTTTATTTTTGCTTTACTCGATGGTTAAAACTGTGTTCTATCTTATTCTTGAGATGTTTACATGTTACACGGTCGAAGATTTAGATTCATTAAATCCGGTGAAATTAAAGGGGCGCTTCTGCTAGTATTATATAAGCCTCTGATTCCCTCTAAAAGCTTTCCCAAACGAGACAGGAAAGTGTACAACGTATCACAAATGGGCTCGTTTCGTGCAATGGAGTATTAGAAAGAAATTATATACCTGTACGTAAGGGAAATTCCGTTTCAAAGTTCTTTTCTTCATCATGAATAATCCATTTTCTTCCTATTTAAAAATAGTGCATGCACACGTATGGAAATTAAACGTTTGTTTGTGAGATTGTTTATGTTAGCAACAATGAAGAAGTAAACATACAAGAAATTTTCCAATTTCAGCTCGAATTAAGACATTTCTGTTTGATTTTCTCGATAACTGCTACTCCTACGATAAAAATGTATAGAAAAGAAAATACTCCTCTTTAATAGTTCTATAACTTTTATTTGAAAAATATTTTGATATGACCAACATTTTACGAGATATGACGAAAATTTCATTTTTTGTCACCAGTAAAGCGGTACCCCTGATTGGTGTATGTGATTCAGTTTTGCGATTTTCTTATTATATGTTATTGTACGTCCTTAATGTAAAATTTCATGAAAATCCGTTCTGTAGAAGCCGAGAACGAACATGCGGACGGACGGACGGATGGATAGACAGACAAACGGACGGACAGACCTACGATAATAGGCGCCTAAAAAAGCACTGAGCTCGTTGCCATGACTGTCAATTGTTGGGACCCAGAAAAATTTCAATTTTTTTTATAAAAGCTAAATAATAATAAGAAACTATAATTTTTAATCTTTCCGATAGTGTAAATCCCGAGTTCGATTTTTGACGTGAAATAATTTTAAAAGAAAACATAAAAACGTTTACACCGGTTTACGTGCTTTTCTTATGGGGCAATAATGCGGCAAAATTAGCTCATGGAAATTGGAATTTTAACAATTTCGCTTTGCAATATGTAGTTCTCATGTGTAGTAAGTTATCCTGAAAATTTGGTTTCTGTAGGTTAAACCGTTTCAGAGATGTCGCCGGCACAGACGGACGGACAGACAGACAAAGTGAATACATAAGCGATTTGTTAAAAATCGCTATAAATGCGATCACACTGCGGGAGTGTAAAAATGTATTGAGATAACTGATCTAAGGAACAAAAATTAAAGGAATTTCACAAATCAGCAAAAAGTAACATTCTGTTCGTTTAGCCGTGTTTGTCTTTTAAAACAATTTAAGGAAGTGTACAGCGTATCACAAATGGGCGCGTTTCGTGCAATGGAGTATTTGAAAGAGATGATAAACGTGTGTGTAAGGGAAATAGCGTTTTAAAGTTCTTTTCTTTTTCATAAATACTCCATTTTCTTCCTATTTATTAATACTGCATGCACACGTAAGGAATTTAAACGTATTTTTGTGAGATTGTTTATGTTAGCAACAATGAGGAAAGTGGTACCCCTGATTAGCTTACGTGATTCATTTATGTGATTTTTTGTAATCTTTGTCTTCAAGTCTATAATACCAAATTTCATGAAAATCCTTCAAATTTGTTTTGTTTTAATTATAAAAAAATTTCGATTGTGTTTTTTTTTTGCTGCGTTTCTTGGATTTGTTTTGAGAAGCTTGATTTCTTTATATCTGCCGATCTTGAAGTTTGCTATGTGTATTTTGGAGTGTGTTTTTCTATTTTATTTGACTAATTCATCTTTTTCCGTATTTTGTGTAGTTTATTTCATAAACGTCGGATTTCTCGAGGTTTTAAATTTAGAGTGGCTCCTTTGTTTGCATTTCTCCAAGAACTTCTTTGGAATTAACACCTTCTTAACTACAAACGGTTCTTAAACGTAGAAGATATTTACCGTATATGCTTATATTAATGGGAAAGCATCGTTCTTTTCCCAGCTGCGCATTATGGTGTATGGAGGCCCTATAGTAGGCGCTAGGTTAAATGGAGGCATACCATTCGTACTATATAATGAAATAAAAACAGAATAAACATACTTGCAAGAATGTAATAGAAAACAATAAGAAGTAATTATGTGGTCGCTTTTCTAGCCTTTTTTCTATTATGCCAACTTTTTATAATTACACTACAAAGCAACTGAAATCTGGGCCCCCTGGTAATATGGGGCCGTAGACTAGCGCCTGTCCCATAATGCGTCGCTTTCTTTTCCGGTCTTTCCAATTATTTCAAACATCTGCATTCATTACTAGCTGAATAACAGTAATAATAATAATCATTTATTTAACACAAACAGGTTACCTCAATTACATGTGTTGTAATACATTTCTATGACAAGCACAAACGACGATGATGACTAACTTCGGTCAATCAGTCATATCCACGAATGTCCTGCCGTTGTGGAGGAAAACGTGCCAGCAAAGTATTCTTCATTACAACCTGCAACAATGAAAGTTTTAGTAGTGTTGCATACGTAAAACTTCTCAATGAAAAATGCCTGGATTGCACATCGGCCAAAAACTTCAAAAAACCTAGTTGCTAGGATACCGTCAGGATTCTTTATTCGTTTGAGAATATGTGAACCGAGAGGAGAGAGGGAGAGTGGAAATATTCGGCAGGAAACTAAGTAAGAGAGGATATGAGGGAAGGAATCTCAAAGAAAGAGGGACTCAAAGAGTTTGCAAGAATTCCATTAAGACGTTTAGAAGGAAGGAAAGGAATTCGAAGAGAATGAGAGGAAAAAATATGAGAGCGGAAGGACAGCCATGCGAGAGCACGGAAATTATTTGACATGCCACGCTACCATGAGAGCGGAGGAGGGGGTGTGGCATTAGGGGGTGAGGGGGAGGGGGTGTGGCATTAGGGGGTGAGGACGGAGGGGGAGGGGGTGTGGCATTAGGGGGTGAGGAAGGAGGGGGATGGGGTGTGGCATTAGGGGGTGAGGGAGGGGGTGTGGCATTAGGGGGTGAGGAAGGAGGGGGTGTGGCATTAGGGGGTGTGGCATTAGGGGGTGAGGAAGGAGGGGGAGGGGTGGGGTCGTTTTTTGAATGAGCGGATTCGTTTTTATTTTCTCTGAGGCGTAATTTGAGACGTTATCAATATTAATGCGACGCTCTCTTGTTTTGCGAAGATCCATAAGTGTTCCGTAGGCGGTGGAGAAAGAGGGAGTAATTGCGCCTTTAATAGAAGCCTCTCTCCGAGATGGCGTGCGCGGAAACTTCATTTTAAGGAACCACCTTTGAGAGCCAATTTAGACTCACTGGAGCAGTTTTAGCCACGGAATGTACGAATTTGGACGAATTAATTCTATCGGAACGACGCATTCGTCCTCTGTACTTTTGTATTGAAACATGTTCTCCCTGTGAGCGGTTGCGTCTTACTCGTGATTGCGTGCATAATGAGTCAGCTTTTTTTTTTGAGAATCGGGAGTAGAAATTTAGATTTTTATTCCAGTAAGGTAGCAGTCATTGTTCAATGGAGTTACGTATTCAAATGCAATATCACCGTAAATATGCCATCTCCTTGAAGATGGCAGAAGAGAGAGCTACCGAAACGTCGGAATCCTTTTTCCACAGCACCCGGCTGGAAACCCGAGAAAACTTTCTCCATATCATTCGCCGGGAAAGACTCAAATCCTTTATCATCACCGTAAATATTTTGAAAATTTCCTAAATGCAGTATTTGATGAAAGTATGTGATAGGATTGCGAACTTGGTTTCCAATTTAATATCCGACTAGGTGCCTGTTGCAATTGCAATTGCGGCAAGTAAGTTTCGGCAAGGTTTCATTGTAAAGTATGAATGTTTTTACGATGCAGCGGAATATACATAGCCCGTCGTCTACCGTTCTTTGTCATTTATCCGGAATTTACTGCTATCGCCGCTGGTTGTATCGTTTTCTCCTTCCACTTAAACAGCTAGGAAAAATGTTTATTTTAAACTGTTATATAAATCGGAAAAGTAATACTGCTCTGCACGGGTCTGATTTTCTGGGCCCGGCCCTTACAAATTCGGACCCGTCCCGTACAATGTCGAAGAAACCGTAGTCCCGGCCCTTGAGACATTACGGAGGTCAGTGTGACTCGCGGGATTTTTAAAGCCCGGTCTGGGCCCATAGTTATTTCCAAAGGATCCTGGCCGTGCAGGACTATAATCGGACTACGGAGCATGACGCAAGCTTTCAAGCTAAATGATCATATAATAGAATTTCTTCTGCTAGAGTCTTCTGTTTAGACTGATAGGAAATATGTTTGTTTTTAAGTATTATATGAATCGGAAAGGAAATATTGCTAGTATTAATAAAAGCTAAGAATAATAAATGCAGCGGAAATAAAATCTTATTTTAATTCTTCGGTGATATTCTTTTTGTTACTAATATAATCAGACTACGCTCTCAAGTCGTATGATCATATAGTTCAATAAATTCCTTCCGCTAGAAGTTTCTTTAACTAAAGGTGCTCCTGCAAAACTTTTTCAGTGGGGAAAAACTACGGACGGGAAGTGCCAGTTTTGTGGGG